>JAWHQI010000681.1:0-333857 GCA_033032865.1 Dactylorhiza incarnata | reverse complement strand
AAAACATGGATAGAGATGATCCCAAGTGGAATTGTGCACACTGGAATGGCCCTTGCCATGCTTGCCAAATGGGGAAGCAAACAAAGACCTCCTACAAGTCAATTGGATTGAAGTATTCAACTAGATGTTTAAACATGTTGTACATGGACTTGTTTGGCCCAATGATAATTCAAAGTTTAGGGGGCAAGTCTTATACATTTGTGATTGTAGATGATTCCTCTAGGTTTACATGGGTGTTCTTTCTTAAGCATAAGTTAGATACCCTAAAAGTATTCACTACATTTGTCATGCAAATTCAGAATGAACTTAACTGTTCAGTGGTCAAAATTAGAAGTGATCATGGAACCAAATTTCAGTCTGGAACAATGACAATGTTTTATGAGAGTCTAGGTATCTCCTAAGAGTTTTCCTCTCCAAGAACTCCACAACAAAATGGAGTTGTTCAGAGAAAGAATAGAACACTCATTGAGGCAAGCAGATCTATTTTGAGTGACTCATTACTACCAAAATAATCTGGACCGAGGCAGTCAACATAGCTTACCATGTGCAAAATAGAGCTCTAATAAACAAAACTTACAACAAGACTCCCTATGAAATATTAAAAGGTAGGAAGCCAACCTTGGCCTACTTCAAGATTTTTGGAAGCAAGTGTTATGTCCTAAATAATGGGAAATTAACCAAGTTTGCTGAGAAATGTTTTGAAGGCATCTTTGTTGGATATAGTCATCATAGCAGAGCTTATAAAATTTATTTAATTCATTCCAAAACTATAGAAGAATCCATTAATGTAGTATTTGATGAATCAAGCATGATACATGAAGAGCTCTCTAGAATTTTTGTCACGGGCTCTAGCTCCAAACGCAAAGAATTGAATATATCAATCTCAAAAGAGGAAAAGGAACCCCCCTCCTCACATACAGTGGGAATAGATGTAAGTGGGGTAGAAAATCAAGGTGATGATTCTACAGATGAATACACTCAACCAGCTGAAGTGCAAGAGGTAGTACCCAAAGTTAAAGATATCCCAGCAGACAATAGAAGACTGACAACTGCCATCAAGTTTCAAAGAAACCATCTACCTGATCAAATTATTGGAATCATTAATCTATGAGTACAAACTAGAAGCAGCTCTATGAATGAAGCATTATTCCTAAGCTTCCTCTCACAAGAAGAACCAAATAAATTTGAGGATGCCAACAAAGATTCATTGTGGATTTTGGCCATGCAAGAGGAATTAAATCAATTAAAGAGATGCAAGGTCTAGAAACTAGTTCCAAAACCACATGGTCATAACATAATTGAAACCAAGTGGGTGTTCAGAAACAAACTGGATGAGCAAGGGGTCATTATCAAGAATAAGGCCAGATTGGTTGCTAAAGGATATAGACAGGAAGAAGGGATTAATTATGATCAAACCTATGCACCTGTGGCAAGGCTAGAAGAAATCAGGCTCTTTCTTGCTTATGCGGCCCACAAAGGATTTAAAGTCTACCGGATGGATGTAAAATTAGCCTTTCTCAATGGTGATTTGAAAGAAGAGGTTTATGTAGAACAACCTCCAGGTTTATCAACTCAACTCATCCTGATCATGTTTATTTTCTTAAGAAAGCACATTATGGTCTAAAGCAAGGACCTAGAGCTTGGTATGAGACCTTATCTACCATTCTATTTGAAAACAAATTTTCAAGAGGAAAGATAGATAAAATATTGTTTCTTAGGGAAATCAAAGGCAAGATATTGCTGGTTCAAATCTATGTTGATGACATCATCTTTGGATCTACAGATGACAACCTTTGCAAAAGGTTTGCTAATTTTATGCAAGGGAAGTTTGAAATGACCAGTATGGGAGGGCTAAAGAACTTTTTGGGTCTCCAAGTTAAACAATTTGAGAAAGGAATCTTCATTTCTTAGACTAAATTTAAAATAGAGCTCATTAGTAAATTTGGCATGGAGAGTGCAACCTCAATGAGGACTCCAATGGGGACAAATGTGTCTCTGGAAAAGGGTGAGAAAGGGAAACCTTTTGATGAGACCATGTACAAATGCATCATTGGTTCCTTACTCTATCTCACTGCAAGTAGACCAGACATCATGTTTTCTACATGTGTTTGTGCCAGATATCAAGTGAACCCCAAGGAATCTCATTATACCTCTGCTATAAGGATTCTAAGATATATAAAGGGCACACCCAATCTTGGTCTATGGTACCCTAAAAGTAGTTATTTTGAGCTAACAGGATTTTCAGATGCAGACTATGCAGGTTAGAAGGAAGACAAAAGCACTTCTGGGACATGTCAATTTCTAGGCAAAAGATTAATCTCATGGAGTAGCAAAAAGCAAACTAGTATTGTTATCTCTACTGCAGAATCAGAATATATCTCTGCTGGAAGCTGTTGTGCTCAACTTCTATGGATATAACATCATTTGAAAGACTATGATGTTCACCGCAAAAAGACATTACTCTATTGTGATTTCTCAAGTGTTATATCTATAGCAAAGAATCCAGTCACTCACAACAGAACAAAACACATTGAAATCAGGTATCATTTCATCAGGGAGCATGTTGAACAAGAATACATTTATGTAGAATATGTCCTAACTGATAGGAAAGTGGCAGACATCTTTACAAAGCCCTTTATGAAATTAAATTTACTCAATTTAAAAATGAACTTGGCATGTTGAATTTAGATTAATCTCTAATATCATGTGGAGGTCAAACATTGGCATTCACATAAGATACTCTAATATTTTACTTAAGTGTGCAGGGCCAAAATCAGTCTTTAAAGAGTCAATCAACGGGAACAAGGTCTAATGGACTTGACTGGGTGCCTATTGAAATCAGATATTTTCAAAAGGATTTCATTCTATGATTATTAATTAAATTGGACCTTTAAATTAGGCAATAACGTCAAATCAGGTACGCTCCTCTTGAGCTACCTTATTTATATTAAATATAGGGTTTAAAATAAGGCTTAAATATATATATATATATATATGTACTTTAATCACGAGCCACATACAACACACCACCCCCTCTCGTCGATAGAGTGCTCTCCATCTTCTCCAATGGCGCCAAAATCTGACCCCCTCCAAAAAAGGTTCAGTGAACATCGACTGCGAGTTAGTGAGGAATAGCTTCGACCCTGCTAGTGAGGATATCCAGAATATCATATGGTTTATAGCAGCATCAGGTTTTGAATTCGTACTCTCAAAACCTTCTCTCATCTTCAATAAAGAAGTGCTGGAATTTTATCAAAATGCCAAGTTAAACACCAGTGGTACTAGAATCAAGAGCAGTATAGGAAGTGGCGGAATCAAAATCTCTGCCAGCAGTTTTAGTCGGCATCTCCATATTCCACTGCTGGAAGAAGAGAAAGTTGAAGAGACTATAACTGAGGAAGATAGGAAATCTGCCCTGGACTTCTGTGAATATACAGAGGAGACAAAGGGCTCTCTACACAGAATGAAAATGAACACACAGGAAAATTTGTTGACTGACATTGTTGGAAAATCTTTAATCTGCAAGCCAGGATCAATTGATAGAATTTCAAAGGATATGTTCTCTCTTATGACAAGAATTATCCTAGTCAAGAAAATAGACTGGAGCAAAGTCTTGTTTGAGAAAATAATGCAAAGCTTGGATAGTTCAAACTTTGGCAGTAATATCTCTCTAACTGCTTACCTTTAGAAATGGATCCCATCTTAGGGATACCAATTCACTATCTCAAGAGAATTGATCTGAAAACAATCAGAAGATGGGATCAACATGTTCCCCATCCAGGAAGGAGAAAAGAAACAGCCCCATCATGAAAAAGAAAGAGAAAGATTTTCTTCAAGACCCCCATTCTCCTAAGGGGGAGTCTGCAACACCATTATTATCTACCACAAACCCAATTCTATCCTCATCCGTAAAAGAAGCTACTAAAGTCATGGATGAGTCCAGTGACCACACTGTGACAATTCCCTCCCCTCTTACTGATCTGGAACAAGAGGTTGAAATGCCTTCAGAGGCATACCTCATGATAGATACCATTATAGCAGAATTAGAGCAAGCTTACCCTAAGGAAGCAGGGATAACTGATCCAGTGAAGACCATCACAAATGAGAAAACTGAATCAATAGCAGAAACAGAAAAAGTTGGATCTCCAGAAAGTGATGATTGTGAGGGGGAGTCCCAGCTAAAGGACTCAGCCCAAGATGTCCCAGCAAAATTCCTGAACAAGCACCTCCTCAAATGGATGAGATGAACTATGTCATCAAAGGGATAGAAATAGTCCTATACAAAGGCAATTTGTTGCAAGAGATCCATTCTCCGTCCAAGTCATCCAAAGCAGACACTTCTGACTGTTCTCTATAAAGATGTTGACTTTGGCACATTTCCACCAAGCTCTCCTCCATCTGTCCAAGCACCACCCATCCCATCCAATAACATCCCTGAATCATCTTCCACATCCCTCATAAATCAGATTAAACTCCTTTTTGAGATCCAGAGAAAACATATAGAAGCATATGTAGATAAAGCTGTTCAATCCCTAAGAACAGAAATGAAGAAGAACAATTCAGAGCTGCAGAAGGATGTGGAATCATATGAACATACAGTCCTACAAATTCAATGACAAAGCAGCATGTGCAGTAGATTACACATCCAAACAGATACAAGAGGCAAATAGGAAAATGGATGATGTCATAAGAAATCAATATACCACCTCTCAAAATCTGAAAAATGCTTTTCAAGATTCTAAAAATCTCATCTTAGACAGCAAAAGAGTTCTTTCTAGACACAATTGCTGAAGAGAATCAACAATTGGATACACATCTCCTAGAAACAAAGAATCATATCTAAGATGGAGTAAACTATCTCCATAAGAAATTCTCTGATAGCACATCTGAAAAATGCTCCCACTTATCTAAAGAAGTCGGAAATGGGGAGGAAAACCTCAGGAAATCTGGAACATAATCAAACTATATGGGTAGCAAATGAAGCAAGTGTTGCCTTGAATCTACCAAGTCTAAACAATGAACATCAGTATGATGATGATGATGAAAGATATACTGCCCCTGAGCAATATCATAATAGTCCTCCTCCCAGAGTGGAAGCTGGCCCATCTCAGTCTCAGAAGAGAAAAATAGTCAGCACTGAAGAGGGACTGGCAAGCTAGGCAAAGAAGGATAGAGGAGATCATGAAAATGCAAACTTTTGAAGAATGGAGCCCTGTCTCCAAGGAAATCATCCTCTCCACCTGGAGAGATTTGGAACCAAAGGACTACATATTGAAAGATTCTATAGCTAAGCTGAACTGAAGAAGCATGAAGATCAAGAGATCAAAGAGGGCTTCATTGGAAAACAAGTCCAAGGGTCCAGCTCCTCTAAGGTACATTCCAAAGCCAAGGAACTACTTCACCAGACAGAGAAAGAAAGTTGCTGGAGAGAGTGATTAAGTCTGGGAGAATTATGTGGGGATCTTGTGATTACTGTTATAACTTAATCTTAAGCCTATAAACTCTAGCATTTAATAACTATCTGACTGCTCATCTTTATCAATTTGCCTCATTATTTTATTTATAAAGGGTATTATTATGTGAGGTTCTAACTTCTTCAAATAGAGGGAGATTGTTGGAAATTTTATCCCCAAGTATTCCTGATTTGAAGAAGAAACAATAACATAATAATAAACTTATTGTTTTTGATGAATCCTTAATTATGCTTGAGACAGGTACATACAATCTATGATTGATTAAATTTATGAATACTGCTTAGGGTCACTTAGACCAAGCATTTACTTATGCCATAGAACCTCAAATATAAATTGATGACATATTGGCATCTATCTTGAAGACACTACTTGGAAAAATCAAGGAGATTTACTGAATTCAGAATGCAGAGAAAGTCAGAATTATTGATAATTAAAATCGACTAGACAGACTGTCGATCGAACTTGAACTATTGATGGGAAGATAAGTCGACAGAATTAATCGACTAGATAGACTATCTATGCCAACCTTAACTACTATCTCACAAGGAAAAATCGATGGGACAGACCATCGATTCTGCACGTCGACTGGACAAAGAATCGACTGGATCCGTGTCGATCAACGAGATGATCTCCATATTGACGGGACAGACTTCAACTTATCCAGAATTACTCTATGTGCTTAAACAACACGTGTCATTATTATTTCTCCAATATTTTCATGCAAATCAAGGCGCATTTCGGTGATACATCTATGGAAGTTTTTAATAGATTAAATCCATTGGAGAATTGATATTGGAATGAAATAATCAATTATTATTTTTGGAATATCTGTCAGAATTATGGATTCCTTTCTAATCTTTATTACCATATGAGGAATATTCCAAATTGAGCCAAATTTGTATATCCCTTTTTATTGATCAAATTTGAGAATTCAAATTAAGTGATAATTATCACATTCCCCAATCTTCTCCATTTCCTTTTCAATGTTTACAACATTATAAAAGGAGAGAATGTCCTGCTTATTGAAACTAATGATCTGAAGAATAAAATCGACAACAAAGAATTCTAAGTCATTCTGGTATCAAGAGCAAGAGCACGCTTAATTCTCAAAAGTGATGTTTAATCAAGATTATGTAGAAGTTTCAATTCATCATCCACTTAGAAAGAATGACTGATGCTGCTCAATACCTTTATCCAGATATATTATTCCAAGTTATACTTTACCATCTATCAAGGAACAAGAAGCCTACTGCTAGACTTCTACTGAAGACTCAAGATCTAAATTCTAATCTTTACTGAGTCCCATCATTGTAAAATTATAATTCTATAAACATAGTGTGTAGGATCCTTGTGATCTGAGTGTAGGATACCTTTGAGATCTGAGGTAGGATCTTTATGTTATGAGTGTTGGATCTTTGTGGTCTTAGTGTAAGATCATTGTGATCTGATGTAGGATCTATTTGTAAATCTGAGGTAGAATCTATTTGTAGATCTGAGTGTAAGTCTTGTACTAAAAAGACTATGGTGGGAACTCTGATTGAGTTCTGAGTTTTGGAGGAGAACGCCTAGTCTAGCACATTGCCTAGATAGTAGATGGGGAAAGTTGATGTACCCAATTCTTGGGGAACCACTATAAATCCGTGTGTCTTATGTGTGCTTTGGTGTGATTGTTTGCTTTGTGCTTTTATTTTTGAAAAGATATCATAAATCACCCATCACACTATTCACCCCCTCCCCCCTCTATGTGTGATCTTAGTCATTTTCCCTAGAGTAATCTTAGTTGAACGCTCACGATCGCACCGATCGTGTGTCAAGGAAACACACGACCGTGTGATTCACACAGGAAATGATTTCACCAAAAATGGTGATCTGCCCACCAGCACAGCATAACAACCAACTAGGGCACCGACCTCCAGCACATATAATTCCAACAAAACTGCACATAAAAAGACGGGGAGCACAATGTGATAACCCCCAACAATAAAGCGCGCAATTGCACACCACCACGGGTCTAAACAGTGCACTTATAGTGAAAGTATGTACAAGTGAAATACAATGCAATTAAGGCCTAAAAGTGTAGTGCATTCGAGTGAAAACTAGCCCGATGAGTCCTGTAAAACATTATAAAAATTGTACTCATCACACCCCTAGAATTACTCATTTGCTCGTCCCGAGCAAACCATCCCTTATCCAGACGAGAAAAATGACTAGCTGGCTTAGTAATTGCACATACAGAGTGCCAATGCGCAGTCGCATGCTCGCGCACATAGAAATACAATAGACGAAATTTCTAATTATGCACAATAGTTTTGTATTTTCTATAAGCGTAACTATATATTATTTTCTACTCAAAACAAGAATCGTGGTGAATATTTTCGGTCATGCGTAGGGAGAAAATAGACTGAGCGCTGAGATGGGCATTGCCCAAGATTGGTGCTTTTGACAATCTCCATAGAAATCCATCAATGCCGGTGACCATAAGCTCACTCGTTCGCACTCTCTCCATGACACTAGTTTGGTCACCAAGTGAGTCAATAGTACTTTAGGTTAGAGATGGGGCTTGGGTTATGGTAGGGTGTACAAAGATAAACAAGAAGGCTCAAATCACCTAACCAAAAGAGCTAAAGCAAAACTAAGCTATCAAGTAGCCATAATACGCGCAAGTGCACCACAACCCCAGACTTGAACATGAAAACATGGGTGTGTGCACCGCCTACTCCTAATATATATCTCAAATAATTTTCGATTAAGCTCTTTCTCAATTGTTTTCTTTTCATTTTTTTGACTATCCTTTTTTCATTTAATTTTTTTTGAAACACTTTAACTATTTTTCTTTTTCAGCAAATTTTCTAAAGGAGCACAACCACATATCCACAAGAAATTCATCTCATCAACACCTCCCGCAATGAAAAATATGAAAACAACTAAAGATCGGATTTTGGTGTGTGCGACTAAGATCAGCTTTTGGCTTTGGTGGAATCTTGGTGGAGCTTAATCAAAAGGATGGGGTATGCACAAAGGGATAGCGAGGATAGAACGATAGGAAGGGGTTCAAAGGCTCAACCAGGCCAATATGATGGCCTACATCACTCTCAGGTGATTGAACTAACTTGAAACCAATGCTTTAAGAGTCGCTTGGGGCAAGTTCTTAGCCACTGAGAAAGATAATTCCTTTGTTGGGACCATTGTCCACAATGTCCTAGATTTGGAGAAGTCCATTCATAAGTCAAAGATATACCTCAGAATGTATTTGATATACTTTCTAGAATCATTGTGCAGAAGATCAGGTCAAGCAAAGTGCTCAAGGAATTCATCTAAGTTCACAAGCATCGAGACACTACACATCGCTCGACACCTGTGACCCAGAAGCATCGACCCATGTCTACTGTCTCAAAAGACAAGGTCGCCGCTGAAGATCTTAGACCAAGTCAAGAAGCATCGAGCAAGGAGTATCGCTCGACGCCATGGAATAAGAAGTGTCGACTAAAACTTCTGTTAGCTCAACGCCAGCAAAAAGAGTCTAGATGTGAAGGCAAAATTAAAAGTGTCGAGCATCTACACATCGCTCGACACCTTATAAAAAAAGCGTCGACAAGATACACAGTGCTCAACGCCTTTTTCTGGTAAAGCTCTGAGATGAGAAAAGTGTAACAACTCATCTACAGCAAGCTTAGACATTGTCTATTCTGAAGCCATTAATGATCGTTGAAGACTTAACGTCATGCTGACGTGGAGGAGCGTATTAAATGTCGCGGATGGCGGGTTATAAATAGAAGGCATGACCTATGATTTAGAAGTGGAATACTACTATTGAAAGCCATCATCTTCTCCGTCGTTCGAGAGAAAATCTGAGGAAGAATCTGAAGAAGCCATCTCCTCTTTCATAATTGTACTACAAGAAATTCCTTAGCAATCTGGTGCTGAGATTATTTTCTGAAGAGAGAAGGTTAAGGAGGAAGAATCTGTCTTCCTAAAGAAGAACAATCATCACAGCCTGTGCATTTTCAAGAAGATCATTTTGCTGATGCTGTTCTGCTGAAGTTTTCTATTTGATCTTTCAGATATATTAAGAAGACTCAATACATTGGATAATCTGAGTCTAAGTGTTATTTCTACTTCTTTCAAATTCTGTAGGATCTGAGTTGTCAGATCTGAGTGTAGGATATTTCAAGGATCTGAGGTGTAGGATCAGGTGTGATCTGAGTTGTAAGATTCATGGGTGAATCTGAGTGTAAGCCTATTGTTATAAAGGCTGAGGTAAGATCTCTTGAGATCTGAGTTTGTAAGATCTGCTGAGATATGAGAGGGTACGATCTATTGAGATCTGAGACGGCAAGATCTGTTGAGATCTGAGTTGTAAGACCTGTTTGGTGGTCTGAGATCTGGAGGAGATATAAACCCTATCTAGCACACTGCTAGAGGGGAGAAGGGGGAAAGTGGATTACCCAAGATAAGGGGAACCACTATAAAATTCTGTGTGTTTGTGTTTGTGTTTATTTCTTGAAAGCTCTGATCATTCATTTAGGTTTTAAATCAAGAATTGCAAATAGATTTAAAATAACCTATTCACCCCCCCCCCCCTCTAGGTGATTAGCTACCCTTAAATAAAGTCTTTCAAGTGGTATCAGAGGTAGGTTTTTCAAGAAAAGGTTTTAACAGCCTGAACAAGATCTCCTAAGGGTAGTTTTACTAAATTGTGATGGCTAACAGTGAAGGAAACAAAGAATTCACATCAATGAAGTTACCAATCTGTAGAAAAGAAAACTTTGGGATTTGGAAGGAAAGGGTCATATTATTCATGGAAGCCTCTGACCCTAGAATATACATCATTGTACTAGAAGGACCTTTTGTTCCAATGAAGGTCTCATTCACAGATGGAAGTATCAAGACTCCCAAAACATACTCTGAGATGACCAAAGATGAAGTGATTCTGGCCTCCATGGATAAGAGAGCTCAGAATATCATTGTGAGTGCAATTAAGGATTCAACCTTCCAGAACTTAGTACACTGCAAAACTGCCAAAGAGATGTGGGAATCTCTCATTGTCTATATGCAATGGACTGAAGAAGTCAGAGATGACAGGAAGTCTCTTCTAAATCAACAATATGAGGCTTTCAGACAAGACAAGAAAGATTCAATAGCAATCTGCTATGAAAAATTCTTCAAAATTGTAAATGGTCTGAAAACCTTTGGAAGAACTTTTACAGATTATGAGCTGAATGATAAATTCTTAAGATCCCTGAACAAAGAATGGGATATCATGATCTGTGCAATTAGGGAAATAGGAAATCTGGGAAATATTCAGCCACAGAATCTATATGGGAAACTTCTGTCCCATAAACTTCACCCGAATACCAGAAAAGCTGAAGAAGGACACAACAAGGAAAATCCCATTGCACTGAAGGCAGAAAGTTCCAAGAAAAGCAAAGAAAGGATGTCATTATCCCCCAGGATACCATCTGAATCTGAAGAATCAGAGACCAGTAATTCTGACTCTGAAATATCAGATGGTGAACTGGCACTCTTCACCAAACAGTTGAAAAGGATGCTCAGAAGAAAACAAACACTGGAAAACTAGACCCTCTCAGTCATCCAGATCTAAGAAGCACTCCAATTCTTCAGAAGGATTCAAACAAGATTCCAAGAAGGACAGGTATAACTCTAAACATAATAAATCTAATTCAGAAGAGATTGTGTGCTTTGGATGCAGGAAATCTAGACACATAATTGCTGATTGTCCATCAAAAAGAAAGAACAACAAGAAGTCTGATGAAAGGAGGCACAAATCTGACAAGAAACATGAGAGGAGCCTAATAGCCAAGAAAGGCAAAGTCACTCTCAGTGACAGTGAATCTCAATCATCTGATTCAGATAGTGAAGAGGCACTCATAGCTCTGGTGGCTGTAGATGAAAGTGAAGACATTCTGAACAATAGACATATGATAAGAGCCCACTATCAAAATATGATAGTGAAGAGGATGAAGAAGAAAATAAAGGACTCATGGCACTCAGTGATGAAGAGGATCAGGAGACAATCTCTAATGTGAAGGTACTTGATAAAACTCCTTTATCTGATTCTGAATCTGAACCTAAAACTATTTCTAAACCTGAGGCAAATTCATTTTTCTTCTGATGAGAATGACTCAAAATCTAACTTTCATGAAGATGAAATTGTTGAGAAATCACTCCTTAAAGCCCTTAAAAAGAGCAAAAAGCATAACAAAAAGCTACATAAAGAAATATCTGAATTAAAGAAGACTAACTCCCAATACTCTGAGGCAGCTGAGAGGCTGAATCAGGTAAGCAAGGAGCTTAGCAAATTAAAAGTCATGTCCATCATTCACATTCATACCTTATGCACTAAGGAGAAATTAATAAAAGAACTTGAAGCAAAACTCCTAGCTGAAAGGAAGCTTGTGGCAAAGTTCTCAAAACCACAAACTATCCTTCCCATAATAGACACATTCTCTACACAATACAGATCTGGCATAGGATACAATGGGAAGACAGAAAATAAATCTAAAAATAATGACAAGGCACCTATGCAACCTATAAAATTCAACAAAGCCATGTCTATCACAAATGAGCATGATCTAAAAGGTGTGCATAAGTTATGGAAGGGTGAGTGTTCCAATAGAAAAGATGACTCAATTCAACCAAGAATTAGTGATGCCAAATCTCTATAGAAAGAAAAAGGATTAACTCATCATGACTCCTTTGTATTTAAGGCAAACACCAAACTCAAAGGAGAGTAACTGAGACCAGTAGTGAAAACCACTGCTGTCAAGGAAACTAAATCAGTAAATTTCATTGAAACATTTTACAAAGATCCATTGAATAAGGCAATTAAACAAAATGTGAGTCAACCCAAAAAAGTGAGAAGACCTCCAAAGAGATATAACAGATATGAATGTTGGTGTTGTGGAAAGGTTGTCCATTTTGCTCTTGACTGCTGGTTCAATCCAACTGTTCCAAGATTTAATTCTGGAAAACCAGTATTCAGACCCGTGGCAACACACATAGCACAAAGGTTCAAACAACAAGTAAAGACACCAGTATTACTAACAAAGTTCTAGGACCCAACTCTGTGTGGGTTCCTAAGAAAAAGTAATTTTCTTATTGCAGGTTTGTCCAAAGACCAATCAAATTCCTATCTGGAATTTGGACAGTGGGTGTTCCATGCACATGACTGGGACAAGAAGTCTACTAATTGACTATACCTCTGTGAAGAATGGACCAAAGGTTGTATTTGGAGGATCTGACAGAGGTAAGACTAAAGTATATGGCAATATCACAAATGGAATTGTCACCATCACCAAAGATGCTTATGTTGATGGATTGCATCACAATCTCATTAGCATAAGTCAATTATGTGATCTTGGGTATGACATTTCATTCCACAAGGATGAGTGCCTGATTAAGAAAGAGAATGATATAATTCTCTCAGGCACTAGGGGTGGCAACATTTATTGCCTAAATTTTATATGTTCTGATCAAGTAAATCCCATATGCTTAGTTGCTGAAAATAAATTCTCTAGTAGTGTACAATGGCACAAAAGGTTAGCTCACATAAACTATAAGACTATAAATAAGCTTATTTCAGGAGAGCTAGTGAGAGCAGGACCTAAGTGGAAGTGTGTACAGGAGGGTCCCTGCAATGCTTTTCAAATGGGTAAGCAAACCAAGTCATCCTTCAAATCAATTGGTGAGAAGGATTACATTAGATGTCTATACCTACTTCACATGGACCTATTTGGACCAATGCTAATTCATAGCCTAGGAGGAAAGATTTACACCTTTGTAATTGTTGATGACTATTCTAGATTCACATAGGTATTCTTCCTAAGACACAAGTCAGATACTCTAGAAGTATTCACTAGCTTTGTTAGGCAAATCAAGAATGAAATAGGAAATACAGTAGTCAAACATAGAAGTGACCATGGGACTGAATTTCAGTCAGGTGCAATGACCAAATTTTGTGAACATCAAGGCATCTCACAAGAGTTCTCATCTCCTAGAACACCCCAACAAAATGGGGTTGCTGAGAGAAGAAATAGAACTCTCATTGAAGCCAGTAAGAGTATCTTGAGTGACTCCTCTCTTCCTGAGTATTTCTGGGCTGAAGCTGTAAACACAGCATGCCATGTGCAAAATAGGGCACTTATCAACAAAAGACTGAATAAGACCCCTTATGAGTTGATGAAAGGTAGAAAACCCACTTTAGCCTACTTCAAAATATTTGGAAGTAAGAGCTTTGTATTAAATAATGGAAAGCACCATCTCACTAAGTTTGCTGAAAAAGCCCATGAGGGAATCTTTGTTGGCTATAACTCTCAAAGTAGAGCTTATAGAATCTTCAACAAAAGCTCAAATAAGATAAAAGAATCTATACATGTTGTATTTGATGAAACCAGCCTTATTTATAAGGATCTGGGAAGTCTCTCTAGTAATGCAGGTTCTACACAAAAATTGAAGGAGATGAGTATCAATGAAAAGCACATTGAAGAAAATGAAGAATCTAATGGAACTGTGATTATGACTAGAGAGGATGAGTCTTAAGAAGAAGACATTCTTGAAGAACCAACTGCTGTTGAAGAACCACAACATCCAGAACCTCTAGAACAGCCTACTCAAACAGATGCACCAGAATCACAAAGAGAGAATGAAAGGTGGAGGAATACAACCAAACACCTGAAGGATCATCCCAAAGAACAGATTATAGTAAATCCAAATGAAGGTGTGCTAACCAGAAGAGGGAACTCAATACATGAGGCATTTCATCACAGCTTTCTATCCAAAATAGAGCCTAAGAAGTTTGATGAAGCCAATAAGGACCCTTCATGGATATTGGCCATGCAAGAAGAGCTAAATCAATTTGAAAGATGCAAGGTCTGGATATTGGTTCCTAGACCAAAGAAAAACAAAGTCATAAGGACCAAATGGTATTTAGGAATAAGCTGGACGAAAATGGTGTGATTATAAAAAACAAAGCAAGGTTGGTTGCCCAAGGATATAGACAGGAGGAAGGCATAGATTTTGATCAAGTGTTTTCTCCTGTGGCAAGATTGGAGGCAATCGGGCTATTCCTGGCATTTGCAGCATATATTGGATTCATAGTTTATCAAATGGATGTGAAGTCAGCATTCCTTAATGGAACAATACTGGAGGAAGTATATGTAGAACAACCCACAGGTTTTATTGACTCTACTCATTCAAACTCCAACTCCAAGACTATAAAATCCAGCTAAGTAAATCTCCTTTATATTGTGATTCAACTAGTGCTATTGCTATAGCTAATAATCCTGTATCACATAGCAGAACAAAGCACATAGAAATTAGATATCACTTTATTAGAGAACATGTAGAAAATGGAGACATCATAATTGAATATATTCCTACAGACAAACAAGTGGCTGACATATTCACTAAACCCCTGGATGAAACAAAATTCAATAACTTCAAAATTGAATTAGGAATGCTAAAAATGGAATAAAGCTGTTTTGAAACTAAATAAAATAAATCTAGAATAAATGACAATTCTCAAATAAGTATAGAAAATGAAATAAATAAATGAAAATAACAATTAAGTCCTAAAAGGTGAGTGGAACTATATCTAGTGTCGAGCAAGGATACCTGGCGTCGAGAGAAGATACCTGGCGTCGAGAAGATACCAGGCGTCGAGCGAAGATAAATGGCGTCGAGCTATCTCAACGCTTGTGCGAACTTAGCTAGGCCGTCTCCAAAGGATAAATTTGAACCATTTGATCAATCTTGTCAAACAAGTCTGGCGTGCGGCTATTCATCTTCTTGAACTAGAAACTCTATAAATAGGGAAGACACTTCGTCAGTACCTATGCCCTAGAATTCTCAATTTGAAATTATCTGCCCTAGAAAATCTCTCCATCAACATTTTCAATTTACAATCAACAACTACAATGCCTCCCAAGAGCAGTGATTACCTTTACGAAGGAGGCGAGCTCGTTCGCAATGGATTCCAAACAGCACCAGAGGAAATTAAGTCAACCATCGAGCTAATCTACAAAGCAGGACTAGAATTCGTTCTATCTGAATCGACTCTAATTTGGAAACAAGAGTTCTTAGAACTTTTCTCCAATACAGTAATAGACACCGCCAATTCTAAGCTGAAAACTACTGTAAATGGTAAGAAAATTAAGATTTCTCCTTCAAGACTCGCTAAGGCACTAGAACTGCCAAGATTCAAAGTAATGAAGAAGAAGAAGAAGAAGAAGTGAGTTTTGAGCAGATTAGATTAGCCCAAGTCTGGTGTGGGATTGAAACATCGCATGAAATTTCTGGGAGCATACAAAGGAAAGGGATGAATTCTAGAGGAAAAACTGTTGACAGATGTGATCGGAAAGGGACTAATATGCAAGACAGGGTCCCATGATAAAATCTCCAGGAAAATGTTTGTTCTATTGACCAGGATTATTCATACATTGAGAAATGATCGGGGAAGGGTGGTATTTGATAGAGTGATCAAATGTATCCAAGCACCCAACATGGGTAGGATACTGTCTCTATATTTAGTAAAAGTCATTCCAGATTCTTTAAATAACAAACTTGGATCCAAGATAAACCATATGAAGAAAATGGACATCAGAATGATAGAGAGATGGGAAAGGATTTTGTCAAATCATCCACCAGCAGAATATTCTCCCAAGCAGAAGAAAGTTCAGAAGCAAAAGAAGAAGAAGGTCTCTTCCAGCTCTTCAAGTTCATCATCATCCAAAAGGAAATAAAAATCCTCTCCAATCCATGATCCTAATCTCACATCATCTGAAGAAGAAGAAGGGAACAAACCTAGGGACAGTATTCCTGACACACCAACAGGTACTGATCCATTATTGGAAGGGGTTGACAAGATCAATAAAGAAAAAGATGAAAATGAAAAAGAAAAAGAAGAGAGAGGAAGTCAACCTGGATCCCTTGCTAGAGATGAGGGGAAGTTTCAGAATGAGGGGGAGGCTCAGGATGAGATCCCTGCTCAGGATAATACTGAATTTAACATGGCTGTGGTTGAGGAGGAGGCTCAGGATTAGATCCCTGCTCCAGATAATATTGATTTTAACAATGCAGACATTGAGGGGGGGGGGGGTCTCAGCATGAGATACTTGCCCCTGAGAATTTGATTCAGCCAATGCAACATTTGAGGGGGAGTATCATCCTGAGGTCCCTGCTCAAGAAAATCCTGCTGTTGATGCTATGGATGTGGAAGGAGAGCCTGGAGCCACAAGGAAAGAGGATGAGAAGGTGATTAAGATAGAATCTTCTTGCTCACATATGAGCCAGAGAGATGACTCTTTCATCAGAGAGGAAAGTAGTAGAAGTGATGGAATGGCAAGAGAAATCAATGTGGATCTAAGTCCAATACTACCTCAGCTGGAGGTGTTGCTCAATAATAAAAGAAGATTATTGGAACAGTATATTGAAGAAAATAATACAAAAATGAAAATTGAAGTGGATTTTCAGATGAAATTGGTAAGATTTGAAGTTAATCATCAGATGAATGCACTGAGAAAGGGAATGGTAAAATTTTTCAAAAGAGCTGGTGCATCTGTGGACTATACAACTAAACAACTAGATGTAATCAAGGAGACTTCAAAGGAAATCAAAGAAAAACAAGCAGGTATTGCAAAAACTGCAAATGATGTGCAACCGAATCAGGGAATTCTAAGCAACAATATGCAAGTGTTGTACAAAGAACAAGTTGCACAGACTCTTAAAGGTACAGCTAAAATAGAAGCAAGGCTGCAACAGCATGATGCTGCCATACTAGCCAAGATTGATGAGAGCTCCTCAATTTTAAAGGATCAAGTAAAGTTAAAAACAGATACTATAGATGACCATCTTCTTAAGGTCAAGAAAACCATTGAAAGTGGAATACATCATCTGGAGGGCCAAGTTAGGTTTCAGAAGGATGTTCTAAGAGATCATATAGTTGAAGAAGTCCTAAAGGGGGAGAGGTCAATGATTCAAGCCAGCTCTGAGCATGCTGTGTGGACCTAAAATTCTATAAGAAAACTTTTGGCTATCCTCTCATAGATTATAATAATCATCAATTTTTTGAGACCAAGCCAGCATCTCTTACACAAATTCAAAAGCAAATTGCCAAGATGTACAGTCCTGAGGATAAAACCAAGAGGAAGAACTTTACTAGTGAACAAGTAGAATCTAGCAAAAGGAAGTTCAAGAAGAAGTTGAATCAAGGGTAGATTATGAACATTGGTCTCCCTCATCAAGAGAAATGATTCTGGCAGCATGGGAAGCTGTGAAAGGTAATCCAGAAGAAAGAGGGAAATGGTACTCTGAAGCTGAGTGGTTGAAGCACAGGGATCAGGGGGAGCTGAAGATAAAATTCAAAGCTGATAAATTGGACGGGAAAGTTCAGGCAGGTGATAAGGAGCCAATCAGATATTTTCCAAAGCCGTTTGGCTATTTTAAGAGAAGAAAAGAGGTTGCTGAAGTCCTTTCCAAGAGAGCCAAAAGAGGAATAGATATCAAGGAACCTGAATAGCATTAGGATTTGAATCTTTCTTAAGAATTCTGAGAGAAATGTATTTGATATAACTTTGAACAATCTTGATAAGCTCCCAGAGCAATCTATCTTTTATTATCTTATATATATATGCCTGTGATGTGATTCTTTCCTTATCTTTACATGATTTATTCTGAAATGCATGTGATTTTGTGCTCATATTATAAATCATGTCTGAGATAATTTCTTTTGTTAGAATGTTTTGGTAATCTGATTTTATAAAGTATTATACTCATTATATTATGATTACCTATATAGAAAACATTGGTTATCTTTGTAAAGAGGGATATATCATTGACTGAGGTTATGACTTCTTCAAATAGGGGGAGATTGTTGGGACTATTGTCCACAATGTCTTAGATTTGGAGAAGTCCATTCCTAAGTCAAAGATATACCTCAGAATGTATTTGATATACTTTCTAGAATCATTGTGCAGAAGATCAGGTCAAGCAAAGTGCTCAAGGAATTCATCTAAGTTCACAAGCATCGAGACACTACACATCGCTCGACACCTGTGACCCAGAAGCGTCGACCCATGTCTGCTGTCTCAAAAAGACAAGGTCGCCGCTGAAGATCTGAGACCAAGTAAAGAAGCATCGAGCCAAGGAGTATCGCTCGACGCCATGGAATAAGAAGTGTCGACTAAACTTCTGTTAGCTCAACGCCAACAAAAAGAGTCTAGATGTGAAGACAAAGTTAAAAGTGTCGAGCATATACACATCGCTCGACACCTTATATAAAAAGCGTCGACAGAGATACACAGTGCTCAACGCCTTTTTTTGTAAAGCTTTGAGCTGAGAAAAGTGTAACAATTCATCTACAACAAGCTGAGCCATTGTCTATTCTGAAGCCATTAATGACTGTTGATGACATAACGTCATGCTGACGTGGAGGAGCGTATTAGATGTCGCGGATGGCGGGTTATAAATAGAAGGCATGACCTATGATTTAGAAGTGGAATACTCCTATTGAAGGCCATCATCTTCTCCGTCGTTCGAGAGAAAATCTGAGGAAGAATCTGAAGAAGCCATCTCCTCTTTCAGAATTGTACTACAAGAAATTCCTTAGCAATCTGGTGCTGAGATTATTTTCTGAAGAGAGAAGGTTAAGGAGGAAGAATCTGTCTTCCTAAAGAAGAACAATCATCACAGCCTGTGCATTTCAAGAAGATCATTTTGCTGATGCTGTTCTGCTGAAGTTTTCTATCTGATCTTTCAGATAGATCAAGAAGACTCAATACATTGGATAATCTGAGTCTAAGTGTTATTTCTACTTCTTTCAAATTCTGTAGGATCTGAGTTGTCAGATCTGAGTGTAGGATCTTTCAAGGATCTGAGGTGTAGGATCAGGTGTGATCTGAGTTGTAAGATTCAGGGGTGATTCTGAGTGTAAGCCTATTGTTATAAAGGCTGAGGTAAGATCTCTTGAGTTCTGAGTTTGTAAGATCTGCTGAGATCTGAGAGGGTAAGATCTGTTGAGATGTGAGACGGCAAGATCTGTTGAGATCTGAGTTGTAAGACCTGTTTGGTGGTCTGATATCTGGAGGAGATATAAACCCTATCTAGCACACTGCTAGAGGGGAGACGGGGGAAAGTGGATTACCCAAGATAAGGGGAACCACTATAAAATTCTGTGTGTTTGTGTTTGTGTTTATTTCTTGAAAGCTCTGATCATTCATTTAGGTTTTAAATCAAGAATTACAAATAGATTTTAAAATAACCTATTCACCCCTCTCTAGGTGATTAGCTACCCTTAAATAATGTCTTTCATCCTTCCTTCTGACTCGAGTAATACAAACCTAGTAATCATCTACACACATCCCTACGCTATCATAATATTCACACCAGATTCACCAAGTTTGAGTAGAATAAACTATCTTTACGCAAATAGAAAAATATAAAACTATAAGCATAAAGAGAAATTAATTCTACACGGATCTCTATGTGGGACACAAGCGCTAGATTAGAAACACTACAGGAGTCGACATTTTACTCTGTCCCACAATCCTAAGCCAGCACAGGGATTTTCCAAATCACGCAAAAGAAACAAGTTAAACTCATGATGCGTCTACGGTTAAGAACACGCTCAGGTGGGTGATGTGGTGTGCAATGAAGATGAGCAAATAAAAGAACAAGAAATTTAATAAGTACTTCTAGCATGCTATGAATTGTGCACGTGAGCAATGGTTAACGATAACCACAATTCTCCCTCCCCTAGACTTAATCTAAACATTCCAATATAAGATATAACAATAAATGCTAAAATAAAAGCTAGGGTAAGAGAGTACCCAATGCTCAGAAGTGAGCATACTAGAATATTGGCATGTAAACCAAGACAAAGCCGCAACATTGGCCATCTAGAAGAAGAACCTGCACGGGCGAGCTCCGCCAAAAAAAAGAAAAAAAAAACTAAAATGAAATACAACTAACTAAACCAAACTAGATAAAATAAAAATGCAGGAAAAAGTAAGATAACTACTGGGGTTATTGTCCTCCCAGCATGACTTATTCAGAACTTTAATACTTCTAGCTGATGGGAGTACAGAAGGAGAAGTGGATAAGTAACTATTCTAATATCCGTGTCAGTAACGGGTACTGATACGGTGATAAAACAGTTACCTATCTACCTAAATAATCATACCTGCTCCTCACAGGTAGAGGGATGAGAATGTAAGAAGAGGAGGAGGAGTCCTCACTCATCTCACCAAAATAATCCTTGCCCAGCAAGGTGTCATCTTCAGGGAGGCGGCATGAGGAGAAGTTAATTAATGGAGCATCCCCAATGGAGGGGGAATCAACCTCCTCACATAAGAGGATGCCCACATCAATTACTTGGGCAATATGCTCGAAATCCTCCTGAAGTACCTGTGATGACTCAACCCGTACATTCTCGGATGAAGAAAGGGGTCAGGAAATAAAGGAGAAGAATGACATAAATAATTAAAATCAGGGGAGTGGTCCCATTCTCACTCCCAGCAGGATCCAAGGATAGATCACTATCTGTATCATATGAGTCATAGCAAGGGGCATACGAAAGCTCCAGGTCCTTAATGGTGAGTTTGACCCCCTCTTTCAATGAGGATGAGAACGTCTCCTCATCAGAAAGGGGACCTCCTCATCCCACCTTGGTGCATCATCATGCTTCTAGGAGTCACACTCCCCATCAGAGTGAATAACATCCTCGTCTCACTTTAGTGCAACCTTAGACTCCGAATCAACATCCTGTCTAACATCATCAACCAAATCACCCAAAATAGATGCAGAGAGTTTTTATAGAGAAGGCGGAGGACTCGCGGTGCTAGCAACATCAAAGAATGTGCAAGCAGGCTCTGGGGGTGAATCCAAAAGAGGTAACGAATGCGAAGGAGAGACAGATCCACTATTTTGTCACACCGATCAACATAGAAACATATGGGAATATCTTCAGTAGTCCCCCATTGATAAGGTGGTACTGTGAACATATCCACAAAATTAGCAGCCACACCAGAGTGAGAAGGAGATGGGCTGATTAGAATATCCAGTTCCTCGCCATTCTCCATCTGGCGTTTAAATTCCATGCAATCTTTCAATGGTTGGTCGGTACTACGACAACACAAACATCATTTCCCATTTCCTCTCGGACTTTGAGGGGTCGGGCTAAAATGTTGAGACAATATCTGCTATGGAGGCGCGTAGTTATAATAAGTAGGTGCACTATATGAAGTACCGTAGGTTTTCGGTGCTCCATAAGGTGGGCCATATGCTTTATGACTACTATCTCCCATTTAACATTCATTAGTTTTATGATCATA
This sequence comes from Dactylorhiza incarnata, assembly GCA_033032865.1. Lineage (NCBI taxonomy): Eukaryota > Viridiplantae > Streptophyta > Magnoliopsida > Asparagales > Orchidaceae > Dactylorhiza > Dactylorhiza incarnata. The sequence goes on along the minus strand of JAWHQI010000681.1, from coordinate 312,037 downwards.
AGCCATGCACCACCTACATCGAGTATATTTATACGAAAACATGATGTTACAGGGAAGATTTCACCAAACAGAAGTATTTTAAGCAAGAATTAACTACACACACAATAAAATTGAATACCTGCTTTAGAAAAATTACAAATAAAGATTAGAAACAAATAAATTAAAAGATGTTACTTATAAATAAAAATACAGAAAATGTTATAAACGAAGGGAAAAGGACTTCTATATCTTGTCTCCCTCTCCAACAACTCATACGACTGTGTTCCCCAACAGCGGCGCCAAAAATTTGATGCACTCACGACAAGTGTACTGGTCACACAAGTAATATAAAATGGGTAAATTTTCCCAAGTATCGATATCAGAGGAACACAGTAAGGTTGAGTTTACTTTTGAGGCAGGACTTGAGATTGAATTCCTTGCTGGCGGATGGGTTGTAGAAAATGTGGCTGGCTTTGCGAAAACTAATTACAAGCACTAACTAACTATGCGGGTCGCCATCACCGCTTTGCAATAAAGTGGATTGCGTAGGCTGCTATGCACTGCTCACTCGACAGATGGACGAGTGGTCATACAGAGTGGAAGAGTAGGTTGGCGTAGTGGAAGAGTAGTCAAATAGAATGGAAGTGTATGCTTACGAAATGGAAGAGTAGGCTAGCGGAATGAAGTGGAGGGTGGAACAGATTTGGTGGTGCACCTCAAACACACATATAAACAAGATAATTTCATAAAAATGAAATTAACTTTACAAATCAAGGGTTATAGTGCACATCATCAATAACATGGAGATCTAGTTACATTCATCAAAACAAGAGGAAAGAGTGCAAGAGAATCAACCACATCTGAAGCGTCATTGGGATCACGGTAGGAATCGTCGGGTTGCTAATCCGCGTCCTAGATCGGTCTACAACTACATCCGGGGTAGAGGAGGGATGCCACTTCCTCCCAATGGACCCGACTTCTTCGTCCCACGACCCGATATACTCCGATGCAAAGCTCTCGTTGCTTGATGATGAGCGTAGGATTAGATCCCCTCCTTGGAAGATCTTGTATGATGGAGGTGGCCTAGGGCAAAGCCCTCATGGAAGGGTGGATGAAGATGGTGCTGGAGCTCCCCCTGTGACGGAAATGGCGGAAAGAAGACGACCCCCATAATAGGTCGAAGTCCTGCGCTTTTATACTAAATAGTCAGAAAACTGGTTACGCATGGTCGAACGAACGACCTTGCGTGGATCGTGCGATATTAAAGGAGCAGGATGCTAAGGAAATGAAGAAGAAGTTCCCATGCGATTTACCTCACGCACGGTCGAAATCGACCGTGTGTGAACAAAATGCACGGGCAAAGACAGGTTGCTTGAAATCAGGCTATCAAAGGAAGATCCTGCATTTCCTTCTAGAACGGTTTAATACAACCATGCGTGAAGAAAATGCATGGGTAATAACTTCTAAAATTTTAGACTAAAAGATAGGCTGGTGCGATTTTACTTACGCACGGTCAAAACTGCTCGTGCGCGAACAAAACGTACGAGCAGGGGCAGATCACCATTCTGGGCCACAGTTAAATGTGCACGATCGGAGCGATCGTGCGTCAAGGAGACGCACGACCATGCGATTCATGCAGAAATGAAATCCGGGAATGATGGGTGATCTGCCAACCTGGACAGCAAACCAGCATCAAACTAACAGCTGGTAATACACCTCCAGCTCAATCCAATTACGGGAAAAAGGATGGGGAGCACCATGTCCTTACCACCAACAATATAGCGCGCTAATGCGCACCATAACAGGCCTAAACAGTGCACCTATAATGGAATTGTATATGAGTGAAATACAAGAAATAAAGGCTTGAATGTGTAGTGCACAAGAGTGAAAACTAGTCCGGATGTTCCGTAAATACTATAAATATCGGACTCATCACATCCTAAGACATCTAATGACCAAATTACCCTTTCTATACAACATGGGTAATGAATCCTAGATAATGAAATCACCTGTATATAATTTGTAAGATAAATCAAAGGGTCTTTTTCTCAACAATCTCTCCATATTTACCTTAACAAATTTTATAAATAGTTTGAGTGATTTCAATCATACTGAGAAATAAAATTGAGTACAAGCAAATATGCAATAAACAAGAATGACACCAAACTAAAACTTCTGATTAATATAAATGAAGATTCATCAAAATTTAGTTACTCAAAAGGTGTTCTACTTTCTCTAACCTCTACAAAGACCTTCTCAAGAATTGGATCATTGTATAATTTCATTTGATTTCCAGGTATTTCCATTTTCTTATAGGTCTTATTGTATGACTTATCCTTCTTGAATCATTTTCTATGTACCTTTGTGTACCTTTCCCAGATGGGTCTGTTTCTCCCAAATCCCTTTCCTTTGTTATCTCCTCCATAACACCTTCCTCTGTTATCTCTCCCATATCCCCTTCCTCTTAATGTATGTCTTCCTCTGGGCGCTGATGCTGGGATTGTTGGAGTACGTGTTGGAATTGTTGGAGTAGGTGCAGGAGGGAACTGGGCTGGTGTGAAATCAGGAGAAGAGGGGGAAGAATCAGAAGTAGGAGCAGGGTGCACTGCAGGTGGTGCGGTTGTTGAATCTTTAGAATTAGGCCTTATGTCTGTTGTCTCAGGAATGGGTGAATCAACCCATTCTGAGAACTCCTTCAAACTTTTCCAATAATCCTCATCATTTGAAAAGAGATCATCCTCCCCTTGTTATGATAACTCCCCCTGGATTGCAGACATGGTTCTGGGTGGCGAGGATGGTGCAGGTGTCAGAAAGAAATTGGAGGTGATGGTTGGTTCTCCTTCAGAAACATAAGGAGAAGGAAGATTTGCAGTGTATATTGAATCTTGAGGGGGTCTGCTATCACACTTCTCCCCTTGCATTATCTCTTTGAAGAAGGGTATAAAGACCTCAGCAGACAGTCGTGATAATCTTAACTCCTCTTCTATGGCTTTCATTTGGGCAGTGAGTTTTCGAAGCCTTTGTTGTTGAATACAAAATTTATGATAGCAATCATCTGAGAAGTTGAGATATAAGGAAGAGAACTGAGACAGCAATGTCTCTAGGGCCATATTGACTGCATCTAGAACATCTCTCTGATCTTTTGTTGGGTCCATCGAGTATCGGCATATACCTGGGGGTTGCTCCACATATACTTCTTTCTGAAGAGTTTCATTTAGTAAGGAACTCTTCACATCCATTTGATATACCTTGATCTTCATATGTGCAACATAGGCAAAGAACATTCTGATTGCTTTCAGTTTAGCAACTGGAGCAAATGTCTAATTGTAGTCAATACCCTCCTCTTGCATGTATCCTTGATCAACCAGTCTTGCTTTGTTCCTGACTATGACTCCATGTGAGTCTATCTTATCTTTATATACCCACTTTGTTCCTATGATTGGGTAATTTTTTGGTCTTTCAACTATTGACCAGACTTTGTTACTTTTAAACTGTGCAAGTTCCTCTTGCATAACAACTATCCTGTGGGGATCACTATCTGCTTCTTTAATCTTCTTGGGATCATACTGTTGAAAATGTTGAAGTGGAAGTTTTGTGGAGCTTTTGGATCTGGGCGGTCTGGGAGGAGGTCGGGCGGTCTGGTGAGACCGCACTACCTGGCGATCTATTTTGCGGTCTGGCTTGTCTTAGCCTAGCCGCAGTCTCCTGGCATGACCGCTGGTATCTATCCAAAGCGGATGAAGGTGAGGCCGCGCGGTCTGTATGTGACCGCGTGGCAGGCTGTATTCTTCAAGGCTGTGCCGGTCTGGTGTGACCGCACAGGTTGGTCCAAGTTTTCCGGAATCCGGTCTAATGACTGTCCGGGGGTTTTTATGATGTTCGCGGACTAAGGATTTTAGTCACGCAGTCTCTGTTCGCAGTCTCAGGAGGAGGCTGGTATGCGAACAGGTGTTTGCGGTCTTGTGGCGAACAGGCAGTGTTTGCGGTCTCGGGCAAACACTGGTGGTGGGCGGCTTCTTGGTGGTCTGGCGATCTCACTGTGGAGTCGCGATCTGACTGAGGGAGTGGCGATCTCCCGCGGTCTGGGGTGAAGCCGAAGAGCTCATCAAATGAAGCAGAGATAGGGGAAGAAGCCAAAGCACTCGCTTATGACGGAGAGGAGGACAACACCTGGGGGGAGCAATCCACGCTAGAGGTTGTGGAAGAAGTGGTGGAGGTGGAAGTCACCACCAAGGCTGGAGCAATCGAGAAGATCACGATCAGCGGGGAGCTCAGCCCTGAGGATCGGGAGAAGATCTCAGCTTGCGTCCAGAACAATATGGATGTATTCGCCTGGAGTGCGGCGGAGATGCTAGGTATCGATGCAGATGTGGCGTGCCACCGCCTCAACCTCGACCCGGGCGCTTGCCCAATCCGTCAAAAGAAGAGGGCCACGACGGACAAGCTGGAGGGACCCATTTGTGAGGAGGGGGAAAGCCCCTACAAGAAGGTTTTGTGTCAGATATCCAGTATCCAGGATGGGTCTCCAATGTAGTCATGGTAAAGAAGGGAGGAGGTAAGTGGCGCATGTGTGTCGATTTTTTACTACTTAATAAATCATGCCCCAAGGATTGCCATCCCTTGCCTAGAATCAACGCGCTGGTTGACTCAGTCGTCGGTTTCTCTATGATGTCTTTCTTAGATGCTTTTTCAGGTTATCACCAAATTCGTATGTACCCTCCCGACATCAAGGATGTATCCTTCATTACCGGGGATGGGTGTTATTGTTACAAAATGATGCCATTCGGCTTAAAGAATGCAGGGGCGGCGTACCAACGAATGATGGATAGGGTGTTCCGCAAACAGAAGGGCAGGAACTTGGAGGTCTACGTAGGTGACCTGATGATCAAAAGTCGGGAGCTCGAGTCCCACCTCCGGGACCTCGAGGAGACCTTTGGGACTTTGAGGAAGTTTAAAATGAATCTTAACCCCTTGAAGTGTGTCTTCGGGGCCAGTCGAAGGAAGTTATTGGGTCATTTGCTCACCCCCATGGGGTGGAGCCTAACCCCGATAAGGTAAGGGCGATCCTCGAGTTGGGATCCCTGAGGAATGTGAAGGAAGTTCAACGCTTGACAGGGAAGCTGGCCGGGTTGAGCAGGTTCCTCTCCAAGGCAGGATAAAAGTGTTCCTCCTTGTTCAGGGTGCTGAGGGGTAACCAGAAGTTTGAGTGGACCCCCAAGTGCGAGAAAGCTTTTCAAACACTAAAGGAACAACTAACCCAGGCCCCGTTACTGCAGGGGCCGAGGCGAGGGGAGGACCTATATCTATACCTAGGTGTAGGGTCGGAGGCGGTCAATTCGGTGCTGGTTAGAGAGGAAGGAAAGAAACAACTCCCCATCTATTATGTTAGCAGGGTCTTGAGGAAGGCCGAGCTCAGATATCCTATCCTGGAAAATCTGGCATTTGCCTTGGTAGTGTCGGCTAGGAAGCTCTGACCCTACTTCCAGGCACTCAATCAGGGTGGTAACCGACCACCCCCTTCACGGCATCATGGAAGGGGTGGAGCACTCTGGAAGGCTGGCTAAGTGGTTGGTGGAGCTGAGCGAGTTCAACATCTCCTACGTGCCCAGGGTATCCATAAAGGCGCAAGTGGTGGCGGATTTCATGGCTGACTACATGACCAAGTTGGAGGAGTCTGAACTCCCCCACCCAGTGGCCTGGAAGATGTTGGTCGACGACACATCAGGAAACCACTCCTTCGGAGGAGGAGTGGTATTAGTAATCCCCCAGGGTACTCGGATAGAGCAGGCAATCAACATTCATTTCCCCCTCACCAACAATCAGGCCGAGTATGAGGCCGTGATAGCGGGCCTCCGCCTAGCTCAGGAGCTGGGAGTACAAGACGTGGAGGTCTCAACAGACTCCATGGTAGTGGCTCGCCAAATCAATGGGGAGTTCGAGGTCAAAGAACCAACTCTCCAGCGGTATCTGGAGAAGGTCAAGGGGATCATCGGGCAGTTCCGCACTTTCTCCATCAAGCACGTCCCAAGAGAGGAGAGCACCCAGGAGGACCTCCTGGCCAAGTTCGGTCCCCGGGCAGGGGGGACGACATCGGAACTCTTCCGGCCTTCCATCGAGGAGGGAGAACTGTTGGAGATGGATCAGCGAGCGTCGTGGATGGACCCCTTCATCACCTTCCTCGCTTCGGGGAAGTTCCCTGAAGGGGACGGAGATAAGCGACACTTCAGGTATAAGTCGGCTTATTATTTCTTACATGCAGGAGAGCTGTACAGAAAGACGCTCTCGGGTCTCCTAGCCCGTTGCGTGTTGGAAGAAGAAGCCCCAAGGGTCCTGGAAGAGATACACTCGGGGGAGTGTGGCAGCCACTCCGAGAGCCGAACCCTGGAGGGGAGAGTGTTGAGGCAAGGCTATTTTTTGCCTACCCTAAGCAAGGATGCGGCTGAGTTTACAAAAAGATGTTCGAAGTGTCATCTCTATGGGCCGCTCCAACTCCTCCCAGCCTAGAGGCTCCATACCATCACGGCCCCTTGGCCTTTCGCCATATGGGGGTTAGACCTAGTTGGCCCTTTCCCTCAAGCTAGTGGTCAGAGGAAGTTCTTATTGGTCATGATCAATTACTTCTCCAAATGGGTAGAAGTGAAGGCGCTAGCCAAGGTAACATCTCAAGTTGTAAGGAATTTTGTGTGGGGAGAGATAATTTGCAGGCATGGGCTCCCTCTAGCTATAGTGACGGATAATGGGCCGCAATTTGCTAGCGAGGAGTTTGTTGGCTTCTGTACCCAACTCGGCATCGACCTCAGGTTCGCATCGGTTCACCATCCGAGAAACAACGGCCAGGTGGAGGCGGAAAACAAAATAATCGTCAACCTATTAAAGAAAAAAGTAGAGAACCTCCGGGGGAACTGGGTGGAGCAGCTACCATCCGTCCTCTGGGCCCTGAGGACTACTTCAAACACCGCCACCGGGGAGACCCCGTTCAAACTTTCTCATGGATCCGAAGTAGTCCTTCCCATAGAGTTCGAAGTAAATACCCCCAGGGTGATCGCTGCGGGTGAGGGAAATGATGAATGGCTAGAAGCTAATGATGCAGAGCAGAGGCAGTCCCTGGATCTGGTAGAGGAACTTCGTGACCTGGCGACCATCAGGCAGGAGGAAATCAAGCGACGAATGGCCCGATACTTTGACAAGCACATCTGAATAAATCACTTTCAGAAAGGAGATCTGGTCTTGAAGAAGGTCGACGCGGCCGGAAGAGGAACCACGGTGGGTAAACTTAATCCCAACTGGGAGGGTCCATACATTGTAAGCGAAGTGCTCAAGTCGGGGGGTATCTCCTCCAGGATGTGGAAGGGGTACCTCTCGGCCAAGCCAGGAGTGGAGATGATCTGAAACGGTTCTACCCTTGAAAGTTTCTTACTATGTCATTTGATGAATGTTATTTCTTTGTGTGATGGATATAACTGCTGTGCGAAGTTAACAAAGGTGACAAGTATTGGTGATGGAATGCCCCAGATCGATTCCGCTCCCGGGCTCTCACTAGACGGGGGGTTCAGGTTGATCTCCGGAGAGGCTGGCAAGGTGATAAGTTTTGGTGTTGGAATACCCCAGATCAATTCCCCTCCCGGGCTCTCACTAGACGGGGGTTCAGGTTGATCTCTGGAGAGGCTGGCAGGGTGACAAGTATTGGTGTTGGAATGCCCCAGATCAATTCTGCTCCCGGGCTCTCACTAGATGGGGGGTTCAGGTTGATCTCTGGAGAGGCTAGCAAGGTGTCAATTTTTGGTGCTGGAATGCCCCAGATCGATTCCGCTCCTGGGCTCTCACTAGACGGGGGGTTCAGGTTGATCTCTGGAGAGGATGGCAGGGTGACAAGTATTGGTACTGGCATGCCCCAGATCGATTCCGCTCCCGGGCTCTCACTAGATGGGGGGTTCAGGTTGATCTTTGGAGAGGCTGGCAAGGTGACAAGTTTTGGTGCTTGAATGCCCCAGATCGATTCCGCTCCCGGGCTCTCACTAGACGGGGGGTTCAGGTTGATCTCTGGAGAGGCTGGCAAGGCGACAAGTTTTGGTGCTGGAATGCCCCAGATCGATTCCGCTCCCGGGCTCTCACTAGACGGGGGGTTCAGGTTGATCTCTGGAGAGGCTGGCAGGGTGACAAGTATTGGTGCTGGAATGCCCCAGATCGATTCCGCTCCCGGGCTCTCACTAGACGGGGGGTTCAGGTTGATCTCTGGAGAGGCTGGCAGGGTGACAAGTATTAGTGCTGGAATGCCCCAGATTGATTCCGTTCCCGGGCTCTCACTAGACAGGGGTTCAGGTTGATCTCTGGAGAGGCTGGCACGGTGACAAGTTTTGGTGCTGGAATGCCCCAGATCGATTCCGCTCCCCGACTCTCACTAGACGGGGGGTTCAGGTTGATCTCTGGAGAGGCTGGAAAATGTCAAATCATTCGATACGAGGCATGTCAGGATACGTCAGAAGGCCGTTCCACTCACCGGGCAGGGGCGAGCTCGCATGACTAAGGGGAAAAACCCGACTTCCAGACATAGGGCGAGAGACGCGTCCGCGACAGGGCCCTCGCCGCGGAGAAATGATCACCCCGGATAGACCGGCCGCGTGCTCACTGACGCGGTGGGGAAGGGGGGGGGGGTGAAAACGTGGAGGAAACCATTCAGCCCTTACTAAAACCCAGACAAAGACCTCACTCGCGAGGATTAAAGGGTAGAACGCGTGCTCCTCGCGAGAGGGCGATTCAACCGGAGAGCCCCAGAAATCATGACCTCCGGGAAGACCGGAGGGCAAGAAAACAAAAATAAATTGCGAGCCATACCCCTGAGCTAAGCGATCTCGAGAGGGGCGCGAGCGAGCATTACAAGCACCGAACTAATAACGAAGGAGGCGATGACTAAAAGAAGTACACACAACGAACAAATGATAACAAGAAAAATATTTATGCACGTATCATTTCAGTTTTTCATCCGCTTACAAAATCCCTTGGCGTCCTCGCCAGCAAAAAATAACCCAAAAGAAAAAACGAGACGTGAGGAATCACGACTCGTCCCCTGATTTCTCACCCTCGCTCTTCTCGGAGGGCGTGGTAGGCAGGAACATCTCCGGGACCACGTCCTCCAAAGTGAGCTCCGCCGCCTCCACGGTGAGTAGGCCACACCGCTTGAGGGTGCGGAAGGCGAACGATGTCGCATGGAGTGCTCCCTCCTGCATCTCTGCCTTGTACTCTAATCGCTTCACCTTCTGCGACTTGGGGCTGGGCAGTAGAGCGGCCCGGGCCAGCTTGAAATTCAGGGCTTTCAGCCCCATCACTTGTTGCGCCAGGTCAGAGTTACGAGCAAGGAGCTCACTGGCAGTCTCGACATCCTGTGAGAAAGAGAGACTCAGGCGCGCGTATGTAAAGATGAGAATGGTTAGGTGAGTGAACAAGGACTCACCATCCCACCCTGGAGGCTGGCGACGAGTCCATCCGAGACGTCGAGCTTTTCTTTGAGGGTGGCCACCTCCTCCACCGAAGCCTTCAACGTCTCACGGAGAGCCTCGGAGCTCTTCTCTTTCCTCAGGCTCGCGATCTCCTTCGCGGCGGTATCAAGCTCACGCATGAGCTCCTCGGAGTTTCCCTCGTACTGAAAGTAGCGCGACATCATATGAGCGAGCTCCAGTGAACGGAGCTGGGAATGCACGCTCTCGTGAGCAAGCACTCGTGAGCTCAGCGAGTTGAACTCCTTCGCGTCCTCTCGCCCATAGAGGCTGTAGGACAGGGCAAAGACATCGCCACCAACCGTGTTCTCCTCCACCCAGGAGGGGAGGAGGCTTGATATCAAAACCCAGTTGGCTTCCCCGTCCCAGACCAGTAGGGGCGCGCCGGCGGAGTCCAGATGTTAGGTCCCCAAGCCGTAATTCCGGTGCCGGGTCTGGGAGGGCACCCTCGAAGTGCCAGCCACCACCTTGGGGGGCTCGCTGGGTACTTTCTCTTTTGGCTGGGATGCCGAGCGATCTCCCCGGACGAGGCCTTGACCCCCTTCCCCTTGGTCGGAAGGATCATCCTTGGTTTCTTCGAGGGGGGGGGGGGGGGGGGGGGGGAGGTAGAGACTTCGACCCGTGGATCGCGGGAGCAGACCGCTTAAGAGAGGCCGAGTTCGGCGTGTTGACAGGCTCTCAGCAGAGCTCGGAGGCGGAAGTGGCAAGCTGGAAGGTAGGCGTGACGTGCTCCGCACTCGCATGAGGGGGTTGAGCGGGAGGTCCCGCTCCCCTGCGAAGAAAGCTGACTCGAGTTAGGAAGAGAAGCGACGCGAGAATGAATCTGGCGAGAGCGAGCCAAACCTGCTCCGGGCGGCACGGGAAGGAGCGAGTCGACGTTCCTCCTAAGGTAGACCACCTCGAAGTTGGTCGACATATGATTAAAGAGTTCGGCCTCGTGCCCGCCGAGCGTCGGGGGGGGGGGGCTGTAGGTGGCCTTGGATCGTTGGACGGGTGAGAAAGGCACGTTGCCGAAGGGGCCCTTCACGATGATGAATTTTTGAGGCCAATAATGGCTCTTATTGACCGTTTCTGCGACTTTCGCGTGGCCGCTCGCGAAAAAGGTTGTCCCGTCCTTGTTCGCCCTGAAGGAGAACAATTTGCGGAAGACTGGTAGGCTGAACTCTACCCGCTCCTCTCGCAGGTAGCACGCGAAGGCTACCATCATGGCCACGGCATTGGGGGTCAACTGGCCCGGGATCACGCCGAAATACTTGAGTATCTGGAGAATTCACAGTAACTGATCAAACAATCGCTTCACGCGAGTAAAAGATAAGAGGGCGAGAGGGAATGACGAGTACCTGGCTAATCTCGGGCCAAAAAGGTAACCGCGGGCCCGCTTGGGCCACGGGAATGGCGAGCTCATCTGCGAAGGTGAAGTTGATTGCATCCTCATCTGTAGGTCGCCGGGCTTCAAAACTGGGCGAGATATAGTTCGCCACGACCAGGTGATGCTCGCTCTCCGAGAGCGAGCAGTTCAGGAAGATATGATCGAGAAAGGTCCTCGAGCACTTGGCCCGACCATCAGTGTCAGCATTGTCTCCACCCATGGCTTGCCTGCGATGAGAAAGGTGAGAACAGAGAAAGAAAGTGGCGAGAGCGAGAGGGCAAAGTGAAGACGGGAGGAGACGATCAAAACGGTGGTTAAGCCATAAATGTCGGCCCTATTTATAGAAAAACTATGGCGGCGGGGAGTAATCGAAGCGCCGGGTGGTGCGGGTAGCAGAAAACGCATCATGATGTGCCTCAAAATGCGTGCCCACCCTTCACAGAATGCTCGCAGCAACCCGGTCATACGGGCCCACGAGTCGTAAAAGTAACATCGCGAATAAACAGACCCCCGCATATCACATGCTCAAATGATTAGAGGGCGAGCATTAAAAAGCAACAGCGATATAAATGTAGACAAAACGAAAGCAAACTCAATGCGACGTCGCCAAAAGGCGACCAAATAAAAGGAGCTCGCGAAGGCGAGCAAAAGATGTTCAGGTGTCACACAAATTGTTCGCATCACAGAAAAAAAGTTGCGAAAAGAAACGCGAGCGCGAGGGAGGAGAGGTCAGTACTGACGCCACTTCCATCGGCCCTGGCCTCTCGTCCCCGTGCTAGGCGGCCTCTTATGGTAATGATAAGCATGGACGGCGCGTCCCTCATGCTGGATCATGCGAGCATGATCTATCATTCGCGCGATGTGCACCCCCGGAGAGGTAACCTCCTCAAGAGAATCTGGTAGCAGCGCGGTTTGGAGCCGAGCGCATTCTTCTTCGAGCGAAGCAATCTGCTCCCCAGCTGCCTCCCTACCTCTCTTCGCCTGGCTGTACAGATCTTGGAGCATCCACCCCTGTTTCTGGAAAAGCTCTGAGGTCCGCCTCTTCATCATCAATGGATCCAGTGGGTCGCCAAGGAAGGTATCAATCTCCTCCGACAAGGGAAGAGGAGACAACTACTCTTCCCCTAAATCAAAGTCACTGGAGATCTCGGGAAGGCCTGCGTGAAAAGGTGAGGGGGTTAGCAGAAAGGAGAAAAAGGCTGATAGCCGGCCTGCCTAAGCCAGCAGGGCGAGTTAGGGGGGGGGGGGGGGGGGGGGGGGGGGGGCTTTACCCTGATATGCGCGAAATGGGCAAGGCCACCCCGAAAAGGGAGCCCCATGGGGCAGGGTCCCGGACTTACCTAAGCCTGAGTAGCGACGCCCGGAGCCCTCGCCCAGGGCAGCGCCTATGAGCGAGTTCTCAGGATTTGTTGGGACCGGGACGGTGTACCCGGGGACAGAAGCGTTCATCGCTGGAGGAGGCTGCAAGAGCGGTGGAGCTGTTTTCTCTCCAGGCACCGCGAGAGGGGACTCTGCGAGAGATATGTTAGAAAAATCGGTACAACGACGCTTACCAAAGAATTAGGCGAGAAGGCTTACTGCGCCGAGACGGCGAGTGGTGATTGGAGGGGTCCAGGTCCATGATCTCCACGCCGTCTTCCCGGGGGGGGTAGCGGGGTGAGTGTCCGCCCGGATCTCACCCGTCAAGCTCCCCAGAAGAAGCGAGGCCTGAAAAGAAAGATATCAACAGAGGGAGGAGATGACCCAGTTTATCAACCTAAATACCTGGTCCGCGAGTAGAAGGTCGGACGCCGGGTTCAAGGCCAAGGATTTCTCCACCTCGGGCGAGCGCCGGACCGACTTCGCTTTTAGCATTCTTGGGGAAGACGACGTCGGGGCCCAAGGGGCAGGTTTGGCAAGGGCCGCGTGCTCCAAGGTTCGCACCGCATTCAGGTGAGCCCTGGTTTCCTCGAAGATGGGCATCCTCAGACAGACACAGTACGGAGCAGCAGGTATCAGCGAAGAAGAAAGTGGGGCACCTACCAACAATGATCGACTGTATTTATAGCAAGGGAGCTGGGTCCCACAAAAAGATTCCTGCCAGGTCAGCGTCTGCCTGGCGAACGTCGAGGGTTGGATGATTCTTCGCGAGTCTAACTTAAGACTCGCGAAGAGCGGGGATTGTGTACAACCTCGGGTTCGCCGAGAGCGAGCCAGGCGCGACACCTTGAACAAGCGCGAGTGGAACGAGACCAGGCTCATGAGCCACTCGCGAGTGATGATCTCAGGCGAACGCGAATAAGGCAAGAGTCGCACGAACCGATCAGGCTGGCAAGCTGTTGGAACAACCCTATTACTAATTTGGGCTAGGATCACTATATGTTGATTAGGATTTGTTTTGACCCAAATGTATAGTCTTAGGGTCAAGTTTTAGGCTGATTAGATTGGCAGAACTTGGAAAATTCAAGATCAACACATGGCAAGTTGTGTTCGACAAATGACCAGATTCGTTCGACAAATTGCTTCCAGCAGACTGAAGAAATTCACAGTTCCAGTGGTCGATGAATTCTATGCTAGCGCTCGACAAATGACTAGCAGTGGTCGACGAATTCTATGCCAGCACTCGACAAATGACTAGCAGTGGTCGACGAATTCTATCCAGCGCTCGACAAATTGCCTTCTGTTGTTCAAATTTATATTCTAAGTGGATGTCAGTTCTCTGAACTCAAATCAGCAACATAACGGATATATTTATTTCTCCTTGGACGTATTCAGACAGCCAAGTAAGGATATCTTTCTCATTTATTATATCCTTATATTCCTTCTATTCCAAGAAAAAGTATAGCCGTTGACATTTAATGCCAAAGGCATCTTTCTCGACAAAAGGAATTAAAAGGACCTGCCAAAATCGTTTTGGGTGGCTGCCTAGTTCCAAGAAGGATTTAAGTCAGAAAAAGACATTCCTTAAAGAGACAAAAAGATTTGAATTTGAAAAGATATATACATACAGTTATTAGAAGAAAAAGGATATAGTGAACAGCAAAAAGAACTGAGATAGTTGTCTTCTGGGAAAAACATAAAGAAAAACTTGACTATCACATTCTTCAATCTCTGATCATATAACAAGGAGGATAGAAGAAGTCTTTCAGAAGTAGAAGAAGAAGCAAATACACTATTCTTTCTCAGCTTTCTTCTTCATCGAGATCATCTGCTACAAAGACTTCTATTTGAGAAAGCTCTGTCCAAAAATCTGTCATCAACTCTCATCAGACAGGGGGAGCTTTCTACTTCAACATCTTTTGCCTTCTCTCAGATCATTGACAGAGAAGAACACTCTATACATTTTTATCTCATTCTGTACAGGGTTAATACTCCCTTAAAAAGTTTACCCAATGGTGGCAAGACACCTTATCAAAAATCCTAGTGTGGTTTTTAAGCACCTTATCAAAAGCTTATTGGTGTGTGGACACCTTATCAAAAATCCCTTGGTGCCTGGGCCCCTTATCAACCCTCCTAGTTGATTCCTACCAAAGGTGGTAGAAGAGTAGACGTACCCAGATTTATTGGGGAACTACTATAGCTCCTTGTGTCTTCTGTGCTTGATTATTTCTGTGTGCTTGTGCTTGTGCTGTGTGTCCTTTTTATTAATTCTGTAGCTTTCTATAACTCACACTAAATACACATATACCTAAAGAGTAGTTTAATTTCCGCTATAAAAAGTATTAAAAATTTTAATACTCTATTCACCCCCCTCTAGAGTAATTTAAGATCTGACCTCCACTTTCAATTGGTATCAAAGCGAGGTTGATTCTTTACAGGCTAACACCTGAATCACAACGATCAACCAGATCTTAATTTATCTAAGAGTTTCCTTCTCTAAAATCTTATCTTATTTAAAACTCATGGCACAAAAGAAGGAGTATTCCAGCACAAGACCTCCTATGTGCAATCTCAATAAGTTTGCACTATGGAAAGCAAGGATTAGGCTTTATATGAACTCCATTGATGAAGAAATTTTTAATGTCATCCTTACAGGACCTCCAGCACCTACAACATCAGCTAGTACTGCTGCAACAACAGACAACACTACTGTTCCACCTCCTGAGTGGACTGAGGCTCAGAAGAAGCAGAGAAATGCAGATGCAAAGGCCATGAACATTCTGGCTCTAACTATGTCTGATAACATATTCCAGAAAGTAGTTGAGTGCACCTCAGCAAAAGAAATTTGGGAATCTCTCAACAACATGGTGGCATGCTCAGCAGATGAAAGAAAAGATAGAAGATCTCACCTGATCTCTCAATATGAGAACTTCAAGAAGGGAGAATCAAAAAATGTAGCTGACATGTACAACAGGCTCAGCCTCATAATAAATGAGCTGAAGTCTCTGGACAAAGTGATCTCACTCACAGAGATCAATGACAAAATTCTTATGTGCTTTCCCAGCACATGGGACTCCAGAATCTGGCCAATCAAAGAAGCCAGAAGTCTAAATGAGATCACCACTGAAGCCCTGTTGGGCAAGCTCAAATCTTATGAGCAGCTCATCAAAACCAGGGAAACTAAAGAATCCACTTCATCCCCAGCACCCAAGAAGGAAAGAAGCATAGCCTTCAAGGCTGCAGAAGATAAAGGAAAAGCTCCTGACAAAGAGGAGTTAATGAGTCTGATTACCAAAAGATTCTATAAGATGGCCAAGAAAGACTTCAGAAAACAACTATCCAGAAGTCATGACAAGCCAAGGTATGACAAAAAACATTCTAATGAAATCATATGCTTTGGCTGCAGGAAACCAGGACACATTGCTCCTCAATGTCCAGAGATTTAACAAAAAAGGACAAGAAGGAAAGAAGAAAAGAAAAGGAAGAAAAGAAGGGCTCCAGCAAATCTTCCTCCCACTCTCACAAGAAGAAGGGAAGAGGATTTGTAGCAACATCCTGGAGTGAAACAGAATCTGAATCAGATTCTTCATCTTCCTCCTCTGATGAAGAAGAAACAAAAGAAGATAGCCAATGCTTAATGTCTATTTATGACTCAGACAATGAGTCACAATAAGCATCATCATCCAGCTCCAGTGATGATGAAGAAGAAAAAAGTTTTTGCATGATGGCAATCAATGCTTCAACTAACAATTCTGATGAAGAGAAATCAGAATCACAAGCAGAAGATGACATTGATTAGGTATTATCTGACTTTGATTTCACTTCTATTGAATTCAAAGATGATTTCAAAACTCTTTGCCAAGTCTTAATAAAATCTGAGAAAGAAATAATCTCTCTCAAAACTAAGTTAGTTGAAATGAACAATATAAGTGAAGAGAATGAAAATCTTAAGAAAGATTTGGCTGCCTCCAGAGAACACATTACTACTGTTGAGAGTAAGTTATCTGAAGCCAAAAAGCTTGAAGAATCCCTCAATGGGAGAAGTATCAGGATGATGGACATCACAAGCACTGTCAATGCTAGATTTAATAATAGCAAACTGGGCTTGGGTGCCTCATCAAGAGAGCCATCTCTGATTAAGAAAAACATCCTCTCCACACCCATAAAATTCATTTCTGCTAAAAGCAAAGAAGCTGCAGAAAGAAATAAAGACATTTCAAAGAAGTTTGTTGAGGATAAAAGAATTCAGAAGAATTCGTCGAACGACATTCGACAAAAGGATTCAAATTTGTCGAACGAGGCTCGACGAAAACTGAAAACAGACTTTCAGTATAGTTATAAAATGAATAATGATCGACGAATTTATTCAAATTCTTCGAACAAGCACTGTACAGAAAACTCTAAGAATTCTAATTCTAAATATACCAAAAATCCTTTTACTGAGTGGACTATACCTCCAAGGAGATATCATCCACAAGGCTACAAGGATCAGCCTGAAATGACATTTATTTCTGAATTTTGTGGTAACATAAAAGGACCCAAGGTAGTCTGGGTCAAAAACAACTAGTTTATGTTTTTGCTTTTGCAGGTACACAGCCATCCAAGACTAAATCAAAAATGGTACTTGGACAGTGGATGCTCAAAGCATATGACAGGGAACAAGGCCAACCTGAATAATTACAAGGCAAAACTTGGACCCAAGGTGATCTTTGGAGATTCCAACTGTGGACAAACCAATGGTTATGGCCAAATTAAAATTGGAAAAGTGACATTCAAGGAAGTAACCTATGTCAAGGGTTTAAAGTACAACCTCATCAGCATAAGTCAGTTATGTGATGAAGGTTATCAGGTAACATTTAATAAATCAGAATGCATCAATAAATCATCTGATAATGTTACTATTCTATCAGGAATTAGACAAGGAAATATATATTTAGTAAACTTCAACTCATCTAAATCAGAAATCTGTTTATTTAATGAGTTAAGCAAATCTAGTGAATTATGGCATAAAAGATTAGGACATGTAAACCTTAGGACCATTGCTAAATTAGCTAGAGATAATCTTGTTAGAGGCATACCATCAGGATCATATAAGAAAGAAGGTCTTTGTAGGGCATGTCAATTAGGTAAGCAAACAAAAAACAGCTTTAAATCATTATCTAAAAGTGATTCACCTAGAATCTTATACTTGCTACATATGGACCTTTTTGGACCTATTGCAATAAAAAGCTTAGGGGGGAAGTCTTACACTCTAGTTATTGTGGATGATTTCTCTAGATTCACTTGGGTGTTCTTTTTGAGAGAAAAGTCAGATAACTTTAAAGTTCTTACAGACTTTCTTAAGAGCATACAGATTGAGTACTCTACTGTAGTTGCATTGATCAGAAGTGATCATGGCACTGAGTTTGAGTCTCTTCTCACGCAAGAATTTTGTGAGATGGAAGGTATCAGGCATTGCTTCTCAGCTCCTAGAACTCCTCAACAAAATGGGGTAGTTGAAAGGAAGAATAGAACTCTAATTGAATCAGCAAGAACATTGCTTGCAGATGCTAACTTGCCCCTATCCTTTTGGGCTGAGGCTGTCAGCACTGCAAATTATGTTCTGAATAGAAGTTTGATACACAAACTTAAGGGTAAAACTCCCTATGAATTGCTTAAGGGGAAGAAACCCAAAGTTGAGTATTTTAGAACTTTTGGATGTAGATGTTTTGTTCATAATAATGATAAGAAATATCTTAAGAAATTTGAACCAAAATCTGAAGAAGGAATCTTCTTAGGATATTCAATAGTTAGTAAAGCATATAGGGTATTTAATAAATCCTCTCTTAAAATAGAAGAGTCTATTCATGTTTCCTTTGATGAAACTAACATGTTTTACAAGGAGAAGAACTCTTCTACCAAGAACACTTTGTAGGTACCAGCTCTTTGTGAAGAGATTAAAGGGCTAAATCTACAGACAGGAGATTCACTGCATCCATTACCTCAAACTCTTGAAGATAGTGAAGAAGAAGATCATCCAGATCTTGTTGATTACCTGAATCAAGCAACAACAGAACATCCTCCACAGGATGCAATAGCTGAACATATTCCCAATGAAGACACTGTTGCTAAACCAACTCCAACTGCTGACCACATCACAGTCAGAGATCATCCAATTTCACAAGTGATTGGTGATATCACATCAGGTGTTCAAACAAGGCATCAACTACACCAAAATCAGATGCATACTTGCTTTCTATCACAAGTTGAACCTCGAACCATAAAAGATTCAGAACAAGATCCAAATTGGATTCTTGCAATGCAAGAGGAACTCAACCAGTTTGAAAGAAACAAAGTTTGGGATTTGGTTCCAAGACCAAGAGGCCATCCAGTAATTGGCACCAAGTGGGTCTTTAGGAACAAGCTTGATGAACAAGGAAATATTGTGAGAAATAAAGCAAGATTGGTAGCTCAAGGATATTCACAGGAAGAAGGCATAGATTATGATCAGACATTTGCCCCTGTTGCAAGGCTTGAAGCTATAAGGATTTTCTTGGCCTTTGCTGCATTCAAGAAGTTTAAGGTATATCAAATGGATGTTAAAAGTGCTTTTCTCAATGGAGACATCAAAGAAGAAGTCTGTGTGGAACAACCACCAGGTTTCATATCTCCAACTCATTCCTCCTATATATTCAAACTTAATAAAGCTCTCTATGGTCTCAAACAAGCTCCCAGAGCATGGTATGAGACCTTAGCTAACTTTCTCTTGGAAAACAATTTCTGTAGAGGCATGGTAGACAAAATATTATTTTACAAAGTACATAAAAATCAAACTCTACTAGTTCAAATATATGTAGATGACATTATCTTTGGATCTACTGATTCAAATTTGTGCAAAAGATTTTCCAATCTAATGCAATCAAGATTTGAAATGAGTAGTATGGGTGAATTATCCTACTTTCTTGGTCTTCAAGTGAAGCAAACCCCATCAGGAATCTTCATCTCTCAATCTAAGTATGCTAAGGAATTAGTGAAAAGATTTGGGATGTCTGACTCCTCTACTATGAAAACACCCATGGCCTCTAATGCTGTTATTAATACTGATGAATCAGGGAAACCTGTTGATCAGAAACTGTACAGGGCAATAATTGGCTCTCTACTCTATTTAACCGCTAGTAGGCCAGACATAATGTTTGCTACATGCATTTGTGCTAGGTTTCAAGTTGATCCTAAAGAATCTCATCTTACTTTTGTAAAAAGAATTTTAAGATATATAAAGGGTTGCCCTAATCTGGGACTTTGGTATCCAACAACATCTGAATTTGAATTAACTGGATTCTCAGACTCAGATTATGCTGGATGCAGAGTAGATAGGAAAAGCACATCAGGAACTTGTCGGTTTCTTGGTGATAGACTTGTATCTTGGTTTTGTAAGAAACAAACATCTGTGTCTACATCAACAGCTAAAGCTGAATACTTAGCTGCTGGCAGCTGCTGCTCACAGATCTTGTGGATACAAAATCAGCTCCTAGACTATGGTGTCAACTTAAATAATTCAGGTATATTTTGTGATAACACTAGTGCAATATCTCTTGCACAAAATCCAGTTCTCCATAGTAGGACTAAACACATAGAAATTAGGCACCACTTCCTCAGGGACAATGTGGATAAAAACAAAATTTGTCTACAGTTCATTTCTACTGATTTGCAAAGAGCTGACATTTTCACCAAGTCCTTGGATGAAAAGAAGCACATCTTATTTATAAATCAACTAGGAATGATAGATGGAGATTCAATCAGCTAAAAATTAAGTATTTCTATTTTTAAAAATTTGTCGAACGAAGAACGGCAAATTTGAATCATTTATCGAACGGTGGCCTCTGAAACCTCTTAAAGAAAGAATCAGTTAAGGCAATGTCTTTTGTCGAACGTCGGTCGACGAAAAAGATGCTCTCGTCGAACGCTTTCTGACAAAGAAATAAAGCCTTTTCGACTTCTAACTTTATTACGTTTTGTCGAACAGTGGCTTACGAATGCACCCTCATTCTTCGACCCTTCTATATAAGCTTTATTTTATCTTATTCTAAGCTTTGCGCCTACAGAAATCGTCTTTCCCTCCAGTTCCCCTCTGCACTTGATCTTCAACTTTCTTTGTAGGAACAATGGCGACTCCTCAGGCCTCTCTGCACCTAATGAAGTTTGACGCAGGTTTTGACATTGACATGGACTCGTTTGCACAGTCAGACCAAATCTTCAAGGTCATTCTTCAAACGCTGGATGAACAACATCTAAAGAAGCTTCTAAGTACCAGGCAGAAGATAGCTGTTGCAGAGATGAAGGAATGGGTTTACACCGCAAAACCAGTCGATGAAAGCTTATCGGGAACAATCTCAGGTCATCATGTCCCTCTCTCTCCCACCATCCTTTCTGAAATCTTTGGCTTTGAAAATGGTGAAGATGAATTAGACATAAGCTCAAATGAATTTGATGAAGCTTTAGTCAAAATGGGGCATCTGACTGGAAACCCTAGCCACCTTCTGAAAAAGAATCTGTCTCAGGACTACAAGTTCTTAGCAGATATTGTTGGAAAAGTCTTGCTGAGCAAGACTTCTGGGCATGACTATATCAGTAGGCACCAATTTCTGTTAATGGTGGCCTTAATGGAGAAGAAGAACGTCAACTGGGGATCAATTCTTTTTGAATTGATTAAGAAGAAAAACTCTAAAGACAATGTATGCTTTGGAAGAATCTTAGGGATTTTTCTGCAGGAAAGGCATCCAAACCTTCTGGTGTCACCAAAAGTAACAATAAATGCCAGCAAGAAGCTGACCTCTGCTCTCTTTGCTAAATGGGATAGAGTAATTCCCAAGAAGAATACAGGAGCTGAGGCATCAAGAAAAAGGAAAGCTTCTGAGGACACAAGGACTGATCAAGTCACTCCCTCTACCCTTCTAGAAGATCCTTCCTCAGTTCCTCCTTCCTCTCATATTCTATCTCCACCTACTCAACCCTCTCCTACATATTCTCATTCTTCATCACCTCGTTCAACTGAAATAACACTCATCAATGATATCCCCCTCTCAACTGCCCATATCAGTGATGCTACACCTCCTCCTCTATCTTCAGAACCACTACCAACCACACCTCCCTATCCAATACACAATGAATATCATTCACCTATTCATTCTCCTAGTACAATCCATCTAGAAATTGCCACACATATCTCTATCATCAGCAATATCATTCCTCCAATATCATTTCCATCCACTTCCCAACCATCCTCTAGTAATCCACCAGATTATTCATCCCTCAACCTCTCCTCTATTGCTGATCAAGTTTTTGATCTTATCCTTCCTAAAATAAGACAGCTCCTGGATGCAAAACTTGCTCTAGTTCTTCAGGCTCTTTCTACTTTATCTGCTAAACTAACTTCTCCTTCATTCTCCATTGCTGTCCCTTCTTCAAGGGTCCTAGATTCAGGCTGCCCTGAAGCTAGGCAGGGGGAGATGTCCTATGAAGAAGTTCCAGGAACAGAAGAACCTCCAGAAGGAGATGCAGAAGTTACAATTTTTGATACAGATACAGTTGATTCAGCTACACAAATTATAGAAGAAATAAACAATATATGCATTCATCCATCCTGTGATCTATAAAGCTTATTATCAAAATTTGATGTCACATATACTTCAAGGGTATCACCAAAGGTATACATAGAGGACCTATCAAAGGCTCTGATATCCCTTCCTCAGAGGACCCATTCTGATTTCATACAAAATTACATCTCTTCCATTCCTGCATTCACTAATCAAGACATTCAAATAAAGGATCACTCTGCAGAATATGAAGATGATCTTGCAGAATTTCTTGATGATACAACAGCCTCACAAATTACTTCTTCACCTCCAAATCCTGTATGGAATGAAGAACCAATGCCAAGCTTTGATGAAATTTGGAAAGAAGCAGATGCTGAGTTTGACAAAGCTGAAGAAGAAAGATTAAAGGCTCGTGAAGCAATCAAGAGAATTGATGACTTATACAATAAGCCAATCTCATCTTCTGACTCTGATGATAATGATGACAATAGTGATTCTGATGATACACTTTCAAAGAAAAGAAAAAAAGAACAGCTAAGTCAAAAGCTGCTCCCAAGCCCCCAAATCCAAATAATGACATTCCTCTGTACATTTTATATAATGTTCCTCTTGATGAGAAAACTCCTCACTGGATGAAGCTCTCCAGAAATGAGAACAATAGGAGGAAGAAATTCAAAAAGACTAGCTACATCCCTGACAAACCAGTCAAGCACAATCATCCTCCTCCTCCTCCAGCAGCTGGTGCAACAGGATTTTCAGGTGTTTCATCTCTCTCTCAGAAGCCAAGCTCTCAACACTCTAGGAGATCTGGTAGTTCTAGTGGTTCTCAAGCCTCTGGATCAGCCAGTGCTCCTTTCTCTAAGAGATCAGCACCTATCCATCAAGAAAGTCAAATCTTTTCCTCTCCTAAAATATCTTCTGAATACAAACTTCACATATCTGATGGATCTCTTCACAGAGATAGAGTACCTCAAAAGGTCACTCAAGACAAAAATGATTCAGAAGATACCTATTACTGTCCAGATCCAGAAGAAGAGAAAATCTGTCAGATGGAAAGGCTGAAAGAAACAATTGCATATGCACAGATTAAAAAGGCTAAAGCAGAAGGCAAAGATTTCTCAGGTTTCTCAACCATGTCAGAATACAGAAGAAAAGAACTTGAAAAATACAAATCTGTTAAAACATTCAATGCTGAGAAATATAGTGATATGCACCCAGAAGCATTTATCCCTCATGTCAAAGAGCAGAAAATCATTGGAGCTCAAGATTTATATATCAGCAAAAAGAAATCAGAAGACCCCAACAGGAAAATCATATTCAAGCCACCTTCTCAGGACAAAAAGTCTTAAATAAATTGCTTGATTATGAATGTAAAGTTTCTAAACTCAGAGCATTTATTTTCTATCTTATCTGATGATCTATTTTTATCCATCAGATATATTTCATTTCATCGTTGCTCTGTTGCTTATACTTTCTGTTGTACCTATTTGATTATTTGTCAAATAGTATCCTAACCCAAATAGGGGGAGATTGTTGGAACAACCCAATTACTAATTTGGGCTAGGATCACTATATGTTGATTAGGATTTGTTTTGACCCCAATGTATAGTCTTAGGGTCAAGTTTTAGGCTGATTAGATTGGCAGAACTTGGAAAATTCAAGATCAACACATGGCAAGTTGTGTTCGACAAATGACCAGATTCGTTCGACAAATTGCTTCCAGCAGACTGAAGAAATTCACAGTTCCAGTGGTCGACGAATTCTATGCTAGCGCTCGACAAATGACTAGCAGTGGTCGACAAATTCTATGCCAGCGCTCGACAAATGACTAGCAGTGGTCGACGAATTCTATCCAGCGCTCGACAAATTGCCTTCTGTCGTTCAAATTTATATTCTAAGTGGATGTCAGTTCTCTGAACTCAAATCAGCAACATAACGGATATATTTATTTCTCCTTGGACGTATTCAGACAGCCAAGTAAGGATATCTTTCTCATTTATTATATCCTTATATTCCTTCTATTCCAAGAAGAAGTATAGCTGTTGACATTTGATGCCAAAGGCATCTTTCTCGACAAAAGGAATTAAAAGGACCTGCCAAAATCGTTTTGGGTGGCTGCCTGGTTCCAATAAGGATTTAAGTCAGAAAAAGACATTCCTTAAAGAGACAAAAAGATTTGAATTTGAAAAGATATATACATACAGTTATTAGAAGAAAAAAGATATAGTGAACAGCAAAAAGAACTGAGATAGTCGTCTTCTGGGAAAAACATAAAGAAAAACTTGACTATCACTTTCTTCAATCTCTGATCATATAACAAGGAGGATAGAAGAAGTCTTTCAGAAGTAGAAGAAGAAGCAAATACACTATTCTTTGTCAGCTTTCTTCTTCATCGAGATCATCTGCTACAAAGACTTCTATTTGAGAAAGCTCTGTCCAAAAATCTGTCATCAACTCTCATCAGACAGGGGGAGCTTTCTGCTTCAACATCTTTTGCCTTCTCTCAGATCATTGACAGAGAAGAACACTCTATACCTTTTTATCTCATTCTGTACAGGGTTAATACTCCCTTAAAAAGTTTACCCAATGGTGGCAAGACACCTTATCAAAAAATCCTAGTGTGGTTTTTAAGCACCTTATCAAAAGCTTATTGGTGTGTGGACACCTTATCAAAAATCCCTTGGTGCCTGGGCACCTTAACAACCCTCCTAGTTGATTCCTACCAAAGGTGGTAGAAGAGTAGACGTACCCAGATTTATTGGGGAACTACTATAGCTCCTTGTGTCTTCTGTGCTTGATTATTTCTGTGTGCTTGTGCTTGTGCTGTGTGTCCTTTTTATTAATTCTGTAGCTTTCTATTACTCACACTAAATACACATATACCTAAACAGTAGTTTAATTTCCGCTATAAAATGTATTAAAAATTTTAATACTCTATTCACCCCCCCCCCCCCCCCCCCCCCCCCTCTAGAGTAATTTAAGATCTGACCTCCACTTTCACAAGCAGCGCCCTTGCAGAATACTCACAGACGCGTCGTGTTCTCGCGGGTGACCGAGTTCCCACGGATCGCTCGCAGGAGGGCGAGCAGAACCTTCACGGAAGCAACCACCTAAGTCAAATTTGCAAGCCACACTCGCAAGGAGGCGAAACTATACAACCCCGATGTTCGCCGGGTGAGGAACATGGTTTAAGAGCTGTAACTTTGTGGAGAGCATTGGAGCAATTCTTGCGAGAGCGAGAACTCGCCGTTAGGTTTGCGAGACGGGCACCCCCCATAATCCCGCGAGAAGGTCTGGCAAACCCGCGCCTCGCGGACCGCTTACTGCAGTAGTTCGGGTTTGACGAAGGTTGTTCGACGAATTTATCAGCGTTCGACAAAATCATTCGCGTTCGACAAAATCATCCGCGTTCGACAAAATCATCCGTGTTCGACGAACTCAATCCTCAGTTCGGCGAACCTATGGATCCCATTTAGCGTTTGACGATCGTCACGCTTTAGCTTAGCGAAATGGTTTCCCAGCCTTGCGAGCTCAATCGTTCATCCGGTCCAGCAGGTCTTCACAAGGTTGAGCGGAGCTCGCAGGCAGGTGTGTGAGACTTGGCCCCGAGAGATGTCGTCAGAAGGAGGGCGAGCAGAGCTTTTGCAGAGCGCTCGCCTAGGGGGAGTTTGCGAGCCACACTTGCGAGGAGACTCGCAAGAGCTCTCGCAAGTAACCTTCTCACGGGCCACTGGCCCATG
Organism: Dactylorhiza incarnata; assembly: GCA_033032865.1. Classification (NCBI taxonomy): domain Eukaryota; kingdom Viridiplantae; phylum Streptophyta; class Magnoliopsida; order Asparagales; family Orchidaceae; genus Dactylorhiza; species Dactylorhiza incarnata. The sequence continues at coordinate 286,527 of JAWHQI010000681.1, read as the reverse complement.
GGCTAGGGAGGCGAAATTACCTCTTTGCCCTTGATGGTCTGCCGTTATCCCCTCCGAACAGTGGAGTTTGACTGTTAGCAGGACAAATTGGGGTGCATTTAGTAAAACCAAAAGGCGGAATTCCGCTATTGACAGACCATGAGCAGGAAACTATAAATAGACCTTGAAGGGCACCTTGGGGAGGATTCCATTCTTAGATCTATGAGCTTCTACTTCCCTTGGTTACTTTGGTTTAGCTCTCCAGCTCTCCAAGGTGCCCAAGTCTCAGCTTTGGCTTGGGAGGGGAAGTGCTCAACGATCTTCCGTGTTAGTGGAGGGACCTCCTCGCTGAGACTAAGGTTTTAGTCATTTTTCTAGTCTTCAGTCTACTTCTCCAAGAGATTAGTAAGGGCTAGCTGCCCCTCATTTCGTTGAGGGCCCCGAGCTTCACAAGAGGCCAAGAAATCGGTTTCAACAGAGCTCCCCCCCTGTCTCCCTCTTCTCCATTTCGGCCCCTCTCTCGTGGAGCTTTCCGGCGTGGTTTCTTGGTGCGACTCCAAGGAAGAAGGACGGCAACCCCATTCGGTGCGACGCCGGTGGAAATCGTGGAGAGTGTGATTCTCCCACAAGTTATCAAGTGTGCTTTCCTCTATTGGTTGGGTAACATCTTCTCCATCTCCTAGTGATTCTTCCTTTAGATTTGTGGAGGTTGAACCATCGTGTTCTCCGCGATTTTAAATCTCAATCGCTTTCGAATCTTTGATTAAAATTGTTATTCTCCGCATTTCTAATTTCCGGATCAGGTAGGTCCATTTTGCTTGAGCAGATCTTGGTCTATAGACTTGATCTTTGCCTCAAAAAGGATTGGCAACCTTTGCGTTAATTTTGGGAATTTGTTGACTCATTTTTTATCGTTGTTTTAGAGTCAACGCTTCTCCGAATGGATTGGGTTATGTGTGCGAAATAATAGCGTATTTGTGGGCGGTAGATGCTTGTGTAGGTGCGGCCGATCAAGAGTGCGTTGTAGGCGAAATAGAGTTAGCTTGTGGTGATCTCCTTAGCGACGTACGCAACATCACCAAAGGTGCGGCACCCGCGTAAGAGTGCGACAACAAAGGCGCAGTAGAGTAGCCAAAAGATTTATGGGCTCCGTACAGTTTCTGAGCAACACCATACTCTTTGGGACACCTATCACTAGCGTGGGATGTGTCCCCACACCAACGACATCAGATATTCAAATGCACCCACATTATACAGAAGAAGAAAATAGCATGATAAAGGATAAATTAAAAGAATAAAAGACTCAATCAAAAATAATCGAATCACAACCAAAATCTCATCACGCCTGCACTCCCCGGCAACGACGCCAAAAACTTGATGCGGTTTCGGCAAGTGCACCGGTCGCACAAGTAATAAAGCTGGGAGTACGTCTCCGAATATCGTCTCTCAAGGAATGCACGTGGTTGGTTTGATTCTTCGGATTGAGAAAATAATTACTAGAGTAGATTTAAGGAAAAACGGGGCTTTGATTATCGTTTCCTAAATTGCTACACAGAAATAAAATGCGGGTCAAAACTCCGCTTCGCAAGGAGGGATGGATGCAACGGCCGCGATGCCGTGCTTCGGTGAGCGGGTGAACGAGTAGGCTGGCCGATTACGGCGCTCCTCAAACCTCATGAACCACAAAGGATCTCAAAAACATGGAATCATATTAAATAAAACACAATGTTCATGATCATCATCCATAATAACAAACACATCTAAGAAAATGCAGAAGCAAGCGAAGGGGAAAAGTGGAAACCGAAGCTCGAAGACTATGCTAAAAATTCTCGGCCGGAATCGAAGGGTTGTCAAGCCTCGTCCGTGCTCGGTCTTCTGTTGCGTCCGGGGTCCGGAGGAGCTGTCACCTTCCTCTACTTATACCCATCTTCTTCGTGGTCTAGCTTGAGGTAACTCTTGTTCTACACCTTGAATGCAGCGGAAGCTCTCCGCCTATGGCGTTCTTGAAAATGAGGATGATGGAGGAGGCCAAGGAGGGAGCTTTGGTGGAACATTTTCAAGACAAAGTCACCAGAGCTCCTCCTAGGTCAAACGATGGTGGAGCGGCGAAACTGGTCAAAAATGGCGGGCTCTCAAGCTTTTCCCGCGGGGGATTCCTTCTTCCAGCAGATTTACTGCATTAAATACTGAAAAGTCATAAATTTAGTCACGCACGGGCGAATGCACGACCGTGCGTTGCCCGTGTGTTATTTAACGAATGAATTGGCTTGAGGAAGAAGCAGCAGCGCCCATGCGATTTACTCACGCACCGGTGAATCCGTCCGTGAGCAAAAACGCACGAACAAATTCAGATTGACTGAAAAATATATGAAACAGACGACCGTGCATTTCATTCACGCACGGGCAACTGCCCGTGCGTAAAAACACACGACCAAATTCAGATCACCGGCTTTCCTCCCCAGATGAAGGCGCACGACCGCATCAGTCCGTGCGTCAAGAAAATGCACGACCGTGCGATAAAAATAAACATGATTTGGGGTAAAATAGGGTGATCCAACCACCTGTAAGAACATCAATCCAGCTGGGAATACACCTCCAGTACCAATCAGATGGAAAAAAAGGATTGGGGAGCACCATGTGCTTACCCCCAATAACACGAAGCGCAAACACACACCAAAATAGACCTAAAGAGTGCACTTTGTGAAGAAATGTGTTCAAGTGAAATATAAGCTATAATGAACTAAAAGTGAAGTGCATATGTAGGAAAACTAGCCCAGATGAGTCCATAAAAGTGTATATAAATGCGACTCATCAACATCGAGAAGTCTGAAGAAGGACAGCTGAAGATAAGCAGTTGCCTAAGTATAATCTGTCGACATGATATCGCTCATGTCGTCAAAAAAACAAAGTGATTATGATGACAGACTACAAGAAAGAAGATCACAATGACACAGTTAGAGATAGCATATCGTCGTATATGCAGAAACGCCAGAAGAACTCGTATCGTCGAGATATCAATGTCAGAGGCAGAAGCTAGAAGACTTGAAGATCTACCAAGGTCTAAGGCATCGACAAAGTCATGTCATCGATATATTATCCATATCGTCGTGATGCTGTCTGTATCGGCATGAAGCTGGAAATATCATCGAGACCGAATTCAAATGTTGCGGACGCGCTGTAAATAATTAATGCGGCCGCCTGATTGTCTAATCAGCGCGTTCTCTTAAGGAATGAGGCGTCTGACACTTAAGGAACTTTTTCAGAAGACCATTGGGGGCCTCGCACTCTTATAAAAGAGATAAGAGGATGCCATAACAAAATGCTGGTAAGAGAGAAAAACGAAAAAGAATCTCGTTGTTGCTTCAATACAACAGTACATTCTGCGGAGAAGAAGAAGAACAAGTAGAGAACAAGATTCAAGCATTCTCAGAAGAATCAGTCATCTGATCGACTGATAAGAAGCCATTCCTCATCAGGCTAAGAGAACAGATTGAAGAAGAACTGCGCTTTCAAGATCTGAATTAGAAACATCTTCTTCAACCTCAAGATGCTGATCTCCATCAGGCTAAGTTGCCGATCTTCATCAGACAGAAGAAATAGTGTTCATTACTGTAAACCTTTATTGTTGTAAGGCTTGAGGGATTATTTGTCTAGCTTGAGGGCTGGAGAGCTGTGAGGCTTGAGGGCTAGGGCAGTGGACTTGCGGGTCCGATACCGTCTAGCTTGAGGGCTAGAGAGATGTGAGGCTTGAGGGCCAGGGTAGTGGACTTGCGGGTCAGGATTTGTAGAGCTTGTGGGCTTGGGTGCAATAGGGGCTTGCGGGCCTAGGATGTAGGCACAGGACTTGCGGGTCTGTGTTGTGTATGGCTTGGGGGCCTGAGTGTCGAGCTTGCGGGCTCGGGTGCTGTAGGGGCTTACGGGCCTAGGCTATAGGACTTGCGGGTCCGTGTGTTAAGACTTGAGGGCCTGAAGTTTTGGCGGAGTTTGCCGATCCTAGCACACTGCTAGGTAGGCGTAGAAGGACAGAGGACTACTCAAGACACCAGGTCTTGAGGAACCTCTATAGATCTTGTGTTGTCTGCTGTGATTTATTTGTGCGATAATTTTGTGCTACGCTTGAATATTCGTAACTCGCGCTAATATTTAGAAAAAAACCCAGATCACCTAACACCCCCCTCTAGGTGAACATTTCATTAACAACACAGACGGATATCGAGAACTTCACGGTCTCTCGGATCTTAGTTGATAACAGGAGCTCTGTGCAGGTGGAGGCGGGGAGGGTGCAGGCCTCGGATGTACCGTTGTTCGGATTCTCAGGGGAGAGGAAGGAGGTCGATGGAGGAGTCGATCACTAGGTGACATTGGGAGGGGTCCCCCGGAACCGCGGGTTTGTCATTGTCGACGCTCCGAGCAGCTATAATGTGATTTTCGGATGCCCTCTCATCAGCACCTTCTGATGCGTTCCCTTGTCCTTCCACCAGTGCCTAAAGTTCCACAGCAGGGGAGTCCAGGTCCGAATCCAGGGGATACAAAGGTGGCGAGGTAGTGTTATGTGACTGTCATCAACACCATCTACTAGATGGAGGAGGCCGGGGAGATAGATAGGGAAATGAGGGGGTCGGAGGGGCCAGGAGAATAGAGGAGGGTAGAGGGAGAAGGAGAGGACAGCATCCGAGAAGAGGAGATGCGTGCATCGCAGGGGGAGCATGTCGAGCCCATGGAGGTTGAGGCTGCGGAGGAAGAGGAGACCCAAGCCGAAAGGAGGAAGGCAGGGGGAAGATGGGAAGAGCCATCTCGGCATGAGGCGGCGGAAGAAGTAGTTGAGATGGAGGTCACCACCCGGGGGGGAAGGTATATAAGGTGCGAGTCAGCAGGGGCCTAGGACCGGAGGACAGGAAGAAGATGTTGGAAAGCATCCAAAGGATCGTGGACATCTTCGCATGGAGCGCGACATACATGTTGGGCATCGACGCAGACGTAGCCTGCCACTGACTGAACCTCGAGCTAGGAATCGGCCATGTCTGACAAAAGAGGAGGGCCATTGCTGACAAGCTAGAGGAGCAGATCAGAGAGTAAGTGGAGAATCTTCTCGAAGCAGGTTTTGTATCAGAGATCCAGTATCCAGGCTGGGTCCCCAATGTCGTCATGGTAAAGAAGGGTGATGGTCGCTGGAGAATGTGTATCAAATTTTCCCATTAAAACAAAGCCTGACCTAAGGATTGTTACCCTTTGCCTCGAATCGACGCACTAGTTGACTCAACCGTCGGTTTTTCTGTGTTGAGTTTTTAGATGTTTTTTCAGGTTATCATCAGATCAGGATGCACCCACTAGATGTCAAGGTTGTCTCCTTCATCATGAGAGAAGGTTGTTACTGCTATAAGATGATGCTGTTTGGGCTAAAGAATGTAGGGGCGACATACCAAAGGATGATGGATCGATTTTTTCGGGAGTAGAGGGGGAGGAACTTGGAGGTATACGTGGATGACCTCATGGTGAAGAGAAAAGATGTGAACTCCCACCTCCAGGACCTTGAAGAAACCTTCGCCACTCTGCTCAAGTTCAGGATGAGGTTGAATCCTTCGAAATGTATATTCGGGGCCAGCAAGGGGAAGTTCCTAAGTCACCTCCTTACCCCGGCAGGGGTGGAGCCTAACCCGGACAAAGTAAAAGCTATAATGGAGTTAGGATCACCATGAAATGCTAAGGAAGTCCAGCGCCTGACTGGAAAGTTCGCAGGGTTGAGTAGGTTTCTCTCCCAGGCGGGGGATAAATGCTCCCCCTTTTCAAAATATTACGAGGCAATCAAAAGTTTGAATGCGCGAAGGAGTGTGAGGAGGCCTTCCAAGCCTTAAAGAATCAGCTCACCAAGGCTCCGCTTCTCCAGGGTCCTAATGAGGGAGAGGGCCTAACCTTGTATCTCAGAGTTGGGGCTGAGGCTGTGAGCTCCGTCTTTGTCCAAGAAGAGGGTAAGAAGCAGTTGCCCATCTACTACGTGAGTAGGGTTCTGAAGAAAATGGAGCTCTGAAACCCGGTTTTTGAAAAGCTGGCCTTCGCTCTGGTTATCTCGCCCAGGAAGCTCAGGCCATACTTGCAAGCTCATTCAATCCAAGTAGTGACTGACCACCCCCTTCGCAAAATCTTTGAGGTTGTAGAGCATTCAGGGGGGCTCGCAAAGTGGTCAGTGGAGCTGAGCGAGTTTGACATCACATTCATCCCTCGGCTATCGATGAAGACTCAGGTCGTGGTAGATTTTATGGCAGACTATATGGTTGAGATGGAAGAGGAGCCATCCCTTCATCACATCCCCTAGAAGCTGCTGGTTGACGGGGCCTCAGGAATGAACTCTCTAGGAGGGGGAGTGATATTGGAAATCCCCCACTAAGTGAAAATAGAGCAAGCAATAGTGATACATTTCCCTATCACCAACAAGCAGGCGGTGTACAAAGCATTGATTGCTGGATTGCGTCTGGCTCATTAGTTCAGGGTTCATGATGTGGAGGTCCTCACAGATTCGATGGTCATAGCTTCATAGGTCAAGGGCTAGTTTAAGGCAAGGGATCCCACACTTATGAGGTATCTAGCTAAGGTGAGTGGTCTCATCGGAACGTTCAATACATTCTCCATCGGACACATACCGAGTGAACAGAGTACCCCAGCAGATCGGTTGGCCAAGTCCGGTCCTCGGGCCGGGGGAACCTTGACATACCTATTCCGCCCATCGATTTAGGAAGGGGAACTCATGGATATAGAGTGGGGACCATCGTGGAAAGATCCTTTCGTGACCTTCCTGGCATTGGGCAGATTTCTGGAAAGGGTTCCAGATCAAAGGCGCTTCAGGTACATGTCCACCTACTACATGTTTCATGAGGGGGACTTGTATCAAAAGACTCTCGGGGCTATTAGCACGGTGCATTTCTGAGGAGGAAATCCCAAGGGTCCTGTAGTAGGTGCACTCTGACAAGTGTGGTAGTCATTCGGGGAGTAGGATGTTGGAGGCAAGAATAGTGAGGCAGGGGTACTTCTGGCCGACCCTGAGCAAGGATGCAGCGGAGTTTGCCAAGAGATGCCAGAAATGCCAGCTGTTTGCAGCGCTTCAACTTTTGTCGGCTTAGAGCCTAAGGAACATCACAGCACCGTGGCCCTTCGCCATAAGGGGATGGATCTGGTAGGACCCTTCCCCCTGGCAAGTGAGCAAAGAAGGTTTCTCCTGGTCATGATCGATTACTTCTCAAAGTGGTTGGAAGTTAAGGCTTTGGCCAAGGTCACCTCCGAGGTAATCCACAACTTTGTGTGGGGGGATCATCTGCCGACATGGGCTTCCTCAAGCCATAGTCACAGATAATGGCCCGCAATTCGCTAGTGAAGAGTTCATCAGCTTCTGCAGCCAATTGGGAATAGACCTCAGGTTCGCATTCGTCCATCATCCCAGGAGGACCAGGCAGGTGGAGGCGGCGAACAAGATCATAGTGAACCTGCTCAAAAAGAAGCTAGAGAACTTGAAGGGGAATTGGGTGGAGCAACTCCCTTCAGTCATGTGGGCTCTAAGGACTACGCCCAACACCGCCACGGGAGAGGCCCCCTTCAAGCTCTCTCATAGTTGTGAGGTCATTATTCCCATAGAATTTGAAGTCGAGACACCGCAGGTAAGGGCCGCTGAAGGAGGTGGTGAAGAATGAAGAGCAGGGAACGAGGAGTAGCTACGACTCTTGTTGGGAATATTTCCCTCAATGTTCCCTTGATTTGAACAGGCATCAGACTCAATGCTATGTACATATTGTATTTGATAAACCATATTTTATATCATGCTAAAGCAAGGTTAGGTTATTCCAAGAAGTGGAATATATTCAGAGGTCTAAATGCCAAAATCGCTGAGACGACCTCTCAGTCTCAGTTGAACCGCTGAGACAAGCCCAGGAGCTGCTGAGGAGGAGTCTGGGTCTGCTGAGCTACAGATAGAGGAAAACCGCTAAGACGTCTGTCTGTCTCAGCAGAGCTGCTGAGACAGAGACAAAAGTTGCCGCTGAGTCTGAAGGCTGTCTCATCCCAACTGCTGAGACAGATTCAAATATGAATAAAGCACTAACGGGATCTGCTTTTTGGTGCAAGTGGTAGAAAATCAAGATACACTTTTGGAAGATGCCCATGCTGTGTCAGGGGCTTCTGATTGCTGTTGAAAGTAAGAAGGAAGTATAAAAGAAGATGTTAAGTCTAAAAGAAGACCATATTTTATCGGAAGCACTGTATTGTGTGTTGCAAGGTCGATCTTCTTCAAGCTTCCTGAAAGGGCAATCTCTCAAGCTCAAGCTGAACTATGCTGGGAGATAAGATAGTTCTTCCTAAATCATTCAAGAAGAACAAGTAGATCTTCAACTTTGCTGAAGAAGAATATCAAGGAGAAACAAGACCTGTAGCTACTTCTTTACAGTCCTGTTTCAAAACAACAGAAGACAAGATCTAAAGTTAACTTTATATAGTCTTCTGTTGCATCATTAACACTTTATTTATCTGTAAGGCCTTTGTGCCTGAGCTATAGGGCTGCTTAGCCTGAGTGTAGAGTTGTACTCCCAGCTTGAGTGTAGGATCTTTGTGAAGATCTGAGGTAGGACTTCTTGATTGGTTAGAGTTAGGAAATCAGGAGATTTCTGAGTTGTAGGAGTTGGAGGACTCTGAGTTTGTAAGGCTGTTGAGCCTAAGGTAAGGTTTGGAGAAAACCTGAGAGATTCTGAGGAATCTAAGTTGTGAGCTCTTGAAGCTGAGTTGGAGGTGTTGGAACATGGTCTTCCGCATCTCCTAGGTTTGAGAATAACAAATCCTATGTGTATTTGATCTTGTTTGTTTAAGTGTGCAGGATAACAAGTCCACATGACTCAAGGATAACATAAGAATGCTGCGCCAAAATTTGAAGTCAAAATTCCAACATGCTAGTGTGGACTTGAGAAAATCTCGGAAACAACTTTAGAAGGTGCTAGCGCCAGGCGATAGCAGCTAACGCAGGCAGTAGCAGCTAGCGCAGGCGGTATCTACTAGCGCTAGCGGTAGCGCGGAGCTCAAGAGGAATGGCGAAATTGTTTCCCCGAATAAAAGATTCACACACACAGAATATTGCCTAATCTGAGATAGCGCCGGCGGTAGCGATAGCGCTAGCGCTAGCTCAAAACACAAGAGGAATATCAACAGAGTTGCCACGGATTAAAGATTCTCGCGCGCAAAATATTACTTAATATGGGATAGCGCCGGCGGTAGCACTAGCGCAGGCGCTAGCGCTGAGGCTATAAAAAGGACCCATTGGCTCCGTCTTCCTCACTCTCCTACAACCCTAAACTCCAGAGCTTCGTGCCACAGCATATAGAGGAAGGTTTAGAGAGATACTCCCACCAAAAGCTTAGAGAGAATTTCTGAAGGAGGACTTCTTCACGCTTCATCCGACCGGCACCCGCTTCAACAACGCTTATACTACAGCGGTCCAACATCTCCAACTTCAGAAGTTCTTAGAGGGAGTTTTTATTATTGATGTTTTTATTTTCATTTCATATTTTTCTTGTAAACGGTTAGTGAAATCGCCTCGTGTTGACGACTAGGTCTGGGTAGGACTTAGGGGGAAACTCGCTTCGTGTTGGCGACTAGATCTAGGCTAGGTCTAGGGGGTGCTCGAGGCCACATCCGGGGAAGGGTTGGCTAGAGCGGCTTGAGGCCGAATCCGGGGTGGATAAGGCTAGGGCCACCGGTTCGTGGGGATGCGAGTCGGGATAGAAAACAAAAAGAGTTTACTATTCATCGCCACCGATTTCTAGCGTCATAGAAGTCAACTTTTGTAAAACTTTATTTGATATTAATAAAGCATGTCTCTACTTTATTTTACTTGACTTCTAATTATCTTTATTCTTGCAAAGCTTTTTAAAATATAACTTAAGTTTTTGAAAACCCTTATTCACCCCCCCCCCCCCTCTAAGGGCGCCTACCAATCCAACAAGTTGTATCAAAGCCAGGTTATTCCAAATCGGCTTAACAACCGGGAATAATGGCGTCTCATAATCTCGCTTCTACTAGTGGGGTAAATTTTTATGAAGAAGAAAAATCTCCTAAACCACCTTTATTTGAAGGAACAAATTATAAAGGATGGAAAATTTTGATTGAAAAATTTATTAAGACTTTAGATGTTGAAGTATGAAATTTAGCCATTGCAAGACCTGCAGATGAATCAAATAAAAAAGAACGTCAACTAAATGCAAAAGCCAAACATTATTTATTTTGTGCTCTATCAAATGAAATTTTCAAATTAATATATTATTTTTCTAGTGCATACAAAGTTTGGCAATTTCTTGAAGAAATGTATGATTTTCTCCCGCAGGTATAGAACAAACACAGGAGGAGAAGGATATACAAGCATCCACCGTTATTCAAGAAGATCTCTCTCATAGCAAAACCATGGAGATCATGGAAATCAACTTAGAAAAAGAGAGCAATACATCAAGAGAAAAAGAAGATGAAAATGCATCAATGGAAGAGGAGTGCCAAAAGGATGTCAAAGGAACTATTTGTTCAAATCCTGCCTCTTCTGATTGCACTGTAAGGAAATCAAATTCTCTTATTGTTTGTAATTCTATTTCTACTTTACAATTACTACAAATTACTAAGCCCAAAATTAAGAAATTGAAAAATGCAAATTGCAAATTGCGCTTAGAAAATAAAAGATTAAAAACAAAAGTTAAAGAAGAATCAAATGCGAATTCATCTAGTCTTACCCATGTCTCTTTAAATGAAACTATTACACCTTGTTTAGAATTTAATAATCTAAAAGAAAAATACAAGGGACTTGAGAAGGAACTTCTTATTGTAAAAGAACAAAATGAAAAATTATGTTTAGAAAATTCATCTTTGATAAATGATTGTGCTAAGTGCAAAGACTATAAAATTGAAATTAAAGAGATGGATGAAACATTTGATGAATATAGAAATAACTATCAAGATCATATAGATTCAAGTGTTTCAACTCTAAAAAATAGCACAATAGCTTATAATAAAGCTATACATAATCTAAAGATAAAAAATGATGAATTAACATCAAAAATCAACTTGCTTATGAAAATTATAAATACAAATTCACAATATCAAGAAATATATAAAAGCAAGTTGAATATGAATATGAACATCTTAACTAAGTCTAATAATTGGAGCAAGAATCACAAAGTGTTTGTAAATCAAAATCATCATTATTTACAAAATCATGTTTCTCCCAACCTAAAATTAAATGCAAACAAATTTCCTTCAAATTATAAATTCAAAAACCTTTTTGATCCAAATGTTCAAGTAAATGATTATGGAAATTTAAAAACTAAAAATAATGTTAAACCAAGATTTGAATGGAGACCCAAAGTTAAAGATGAAACACAAACTCCACTCAAAAGGGCTCATTCACTTCCATCTCCTCAAAAGCAAACACGATGTATTTGGGTACCCAAAGGAACCGTCACACACGGTCCTTTTTGGATACCTAAATCTCTTATTCATTAGGTATCATCAATTGCATGAAGTAGAATCCTTTCAAAATGAAATATACAAATTTCTACTTCATGATGTGCTTTAATGTCCTTTTTATTGTTGTTTTCCTTTTGAACTATCATGTCATGGTCATCCTATATAGTATTGAAAATATGATCCTATCTCTTAAAAGCTTAATATGTTTATAAAATCAAATTGATCAAAATTCAAAATCATATTTTATTTTGATGATGTATCTTTTATTCTTATATTCATTGCCTCTAAATATCTTATATTATCCAATTGAATCAAACTCTAAATTTGCTATAAGATATTTCAAATTAAATCCAGTTATTAGGCTATTAAGATTCTTAGCCTTCACCAACAAGTGGTTTAGTGAAATAACATGATATAAAAGAAAATTCAAGATCTAAATAAAAGCTCAACTTTCAATATGGTTGTCATTGTTCACAACAAAAAATTATATTGTGTTCACTCTTGATGTCAAACATGATCTAAACCATCACTATTGTTCACCTATCAAAAATCACATATATATATATTCAAAATTCTTAATTAAAGGAAAATCACTAAAATGTACTGAAAAAAATTTATCTTCATAATGAATATTGAATTCACAAACACCACTATGATCTATTGATGTCCTTTGCTAAAATTCTCTAACATCATAAGCCATATCAAAAGTGTTATCTCTATCACATTTATGTGAATTATAATTGATATATTAACTTATGACAATGGATATTATAATGGTTAGTGTATATTGTGATTTATTTCTAGTTTAGACTTTTTGAATCATTTTGATATCAAATCAAATAGAATTGTCACTCCATTCTAGGTCTCTAAGTTGAAACACTATCAAACCTTGGTATAACATTAATCTCAAACTTATCAGTCTAACATTGCCACCTAAAGAATATTTGTGTCTATGTTAGGCTTTATTTGTTTACCAAGATATACAGGCTGGGTATTCTCATCTAGGGCTTATCCATAGTATGATTATGCATGAACATTATTGTTAATCTCTAAAATTATGCATATTTGACTTGTTCATTCATGTCCAATCATGCTTACATTTCCTAACTACATTGGTAAATATAAGCCTTAAAAATATTAAAATGGAGATATAATGAAATATATCACTTGCAAAGTTTATTTGGAAAAGTCATATACAAAATCGCTAATGTTTCACGCAATTTGGACTATCTAAACATCTCCTAAAAATCTGAGATTTCTGCATGAAACTACTATTGGGATACTTAATCAAGATCAACGATTAAAAATTTCAAAATCATAAAAAATCGTGTACTGTTTCCCGCGCTAGCGCTAACGCCGGCGCTAGCGTGCATATTTGTTTTTCTGTATATTTAAAATTTTGAAAAATCCCTAAAAATATATTAATCTATGTGTACTATTCATTTCTGCATTTTTGCTTTTATTATATTTTTGAAAAATCAAATACAAAAATACAAAAGCCAAATTACAAAAAAAAATTTATGTTTTGCCTTTGTGTTTTTTGTCATATGTTTAAATTATATTTCTAAAAGCAAAAATCAAATACAAAAATATAAAACAAAAAATTATCAAAAATTGTTATTTTTGAACTTAACTTTTTACTTGTATCTTGCGAAAGGGTGATTTGGGCTATCATCCCATCATATCACCTAGTACCGGGCGAACCTCTCACAAGGTAGTCCTCGGGAAGTCCAAGATAATTCTTATGAGTTCAAACTTTAAATTATCAAAAATACTGTATGGACATCATTGAGAAAATCAAGCATGATTTAATCTATGATTTAGAACTTCTATAATGTTGCAATTTATCTTTTCAAACTACTTTGAACATTGTTTTCATCATGCTTTGATACATCTATTAATACGTGCATCAATTATATTGTAAAAGTTGTGTAGAACTATGCGTAGCATGCCTCTAAGTATGAGTAAATGTTTTATGTTTGATAATGATCTTTATTCACTCACTTATTTTGGCATTGTCTACATTTGTGTTTAATCTAAGAATGCTTGTGTATGTTTTGTATTAGTACAATGAATTAAAATTGCACAAGTATCTTACCTACACTCCTTTATTTGCACTTTTAAAAATTAAGAAAAATGGTTATCTTTCTCATAAATTATATTGGTTTGCAAAACAAGTGTATTCGGAGAACTTTGTACAAAACAAAAATCATAAAATAAAGTGACAAAGATAACTCCACCAAGCACTACTTGAACCTCCTCATAAGTCTTAATAAGCGTTGTGAGGTTGAGCACCTTGGAATGAATAGTAAAGTATCTTGTGCAAACCATAACTTTCTTTCAAAATAAAAACCACTTATTCTTAAGTACACCGGATCACAATAAAAAATCAATATTGAAGAATAAAATTATGTGATCCCCCAAGCACTACTTTGCACCCTGATAAGTCTTAATGAGCATTGTGTGTACAAAGCACCTTGGTAGTTGTACATTTTTGTTTGTGCATTGAAGTGCATGGAAGTAAAATTATTTGTGTTTTATTGTGCTCTTTACTTTACATATCTCTTGGATTTTTTATTAAAACATTTGTTTACTCTATTCAAAATACACTTATGTGCACATCATTATCTTCCATAACACTTCTTCTCATGAGTATTGGATCCTAATGCTAATTCTATACTACTCTTTACTTATGAAATGCACTAGATCACCTAGCATGCTTTCTACAATGTTTGGTATGTTTTGAAATTGTGAATTAAAGTAACATTGTAGTAATATCTTTTTGATAAACATCATTTCATGCTTGGTTACTTTATTATCAAACTTAAAGATTTTAATTGAAAAATGATTTGCAAAAACATCTTCTTTTTGAAATTTAACTCATATATCTTTTTATGGATCATCATTGATTACAATAAGAGGTTTCTTGTATTTCTATAAGTCTTCCGCATCATCACCATATAATTGTTTTACCTTGCGCTTTCATGCTTATTTAAAGTCTTTCATTTTGAATGCATCATCACTTGAATCTTCAAATTCCTTTCTTGCAACAAGTGGTAGAATTGCTTGGTATACTTTATATTGGTTGCTTTTAACATGGATTTTTTTTTAAAAAATCTCTGATTTATTTCTATGAAAATATTATTACGCTAAAAACTCTATTCATTAATGGATTTCAAAATAGCTATGTGAGTGGTTTCATAAATTCAAATAAAAATATAAATCCATAGGCTATGTCATTAGATTTAAAACGCTTATATGTTTCCAATAATTATTGTCCATGACTTCATTTCTCACCATAGCGGGGGCGTAGGGTTGTAGACATTAGATAACCTTTATCTCTAGTCATGTCTTGTCCTTAACCGGGGAGGGTTCCAGTGGGGCCTTGCGAGGCACTGGGGGGAAAGAGTGCTAGGTTAAGTTGTGTCTAGTGTTTGCATATGGGACTAATACCCCAACCTACGGCATGTTTGCAGCTCCTCATGCCCATCCGTCACTTAGTACGGGGCTAGGGTGTAGATATATTGTCTGGGTAGATTAGTTATTTGGAAATCATTACCTCTTTAAGCTAAAACCTCTGATCTATAAAAACTACTCAAGAACTCCTTATTATTTCCTTCTCTCTATAAGCTCGATCATGCCTTTATCTTATTATCAACTTTTAAGTGGTGTCTCCTTACCCGCTTTTGCTAATAACAAAAGGGGGAGAACTAACATGATAAATATAATCTGCTATCAAAATATAATGCTTAAATAAGATGATAGCTTACATATTAGGGGAGCATTCACTTAGGGGGAGCATATATTTAGGGGGAGCAATTCTATATGCTAAAATCGACAATTATCCTAAGTCATCACTCACACACACACACAAGTATGTTTCTACATGCTTATATATATTAATGCTTTGATTTATCATTAATGGATTTGTTATTATCAAAAGGGGGAGTTTGTTGGAACATGGTCTTCCGCATCTCCTAGGTTTGAGAATAACAAATCCTATGTGTATTTGATCTTGTTTGTTTAAGTGTGCAGGATAACAAGTCCACATGACTCAAGGATAACATAAGAATGTTGCGCCAAAATTTGAAGTCAAAATTCCAACATGCCCGCTAGCACCGGCGCTAGCGCTAGCGCTAGCGCTAGCGTGGACTTGAGAAAATCTCGGAAACAACTTTCGAAGGTGCTAGCGTCAGGCGATAGCAGCTAACGCAGGCGGTAGCAGCTAGCGCAGGCGGTATCTACTAGCGGTAGCGGTAGCGCGGAGCTCAAGAGGAATGGCGAAATTGTTTCCCCGAATAAAAGATTCACACACACAGAATATTGCCTAATCTGAGATAGCGCCGGAGGTAGCGATAGCGCTAGCGCTAGCTCAAAACACAAGAGGAATATCAGCAGAGTTGCCACGGATTAAAGATTCTCGCGCGCAAAATATTACTTAATATGGGATAGCGCCGGCGGTAGCACTAGCGCAGGCGCTAGCGCTGAGGCTATAAAAAGGACACATTGGCTCCGTCTTCCTCACTCTCCTACAACCCTAAACTCCAGAGCTTCGTGCCACAGCATATAGAGGAAGGTTTAGAGAGATACTCCCACCAAAAGCTTAGAGAGAATTTCTGAAGGAGGACTTCTTCACGCTTCATCCGACCGGCAACCGCTTCAACAACGCTTATACTACAGCGGTCCAACGTCTCCAACTTCAGAAGTTCTTAGAGGGAGTTTTTATTATTGATGTTTTTATTTTCATTTCATATTTTTCTTGTAAACGGTTAGTGAAATCGCCTCGTGTTGACGACTAGGTCTGGGTAGGACTTAGGGGGAAACTCGCTTCGTGTTGGCGACTAGATCTAGGCTAGGTCTAGGGGGTGCTCGAGGCCACATCCGGGGAAGGGTTGGCTAGAGCGGCTTGAGGCCGAATCCGGGGTGGATAAGGCTAGGGCCACCGGTTCGTGGGGATGCGAGTCGGGATAGAAAACAAAAAGAGTTTACTATTCATCGCCACCGATTTCTAGCGTCATAGAAGTCAACTTTTGTAAAACTTTATTTGATATTAATAAAGCATGTCTCTACTTTATTTTACTTGACTTCTTATTATCTTTATTCTTGCAAAGCTTTTTAAAATATAACTTAAGTTTTTGAAAACCCTTATTCACCCCCCCCCCCCCCCCCCCTCTAAGGGCGCCTACCGATCCAACAGGAGGTGTTGGCCCTGTCTAACTCATTGTTAGAAGGGTGAAGGGGGAATGAACACTACTCAAGACACCCTGTCTTGAGGAACCTCTATATATGCTTGTGTGCTTTCTGTGTGTTTGCTTATAATCTTTATACTCATTAAAAATAGCTAGGCTAAAGAAGCAAGAAAAGAAATTGACATATTCACTCCCCCCCTCTTGGTGATCTATACAACTACCTATAAACTATCAAGTGGTATCAGAGGTAGGTTGGTCAAAAAAGGACATAACTGTCTGACCAGATCCTACAAAGGAGTAGTAATATCTGAATCCAATGGATGCCACTAGATTGCAGAAGGAGATGGGGTCTATGAAGTTGCCCATATGCAACAAAGAAAACTTTGGCATATGGAAGCAAAGGGTAAGGCTGTTCGTGGAAGCCTCAGACCCTAGGATCTATATTACTGTGAAGCAGGGTCCATTCACTTTTCAAACAACCTCCACCATAGATCCAACTAGGAGAGTGGAAAAGCCTTTTGCTAACTTGACCAAGGATGAGCTTGCACTATTCACAATGGATAAAAGAGCCCAGAACATTATTGTGAATGTAATTGATGAATCCACCATCTAGAACTTGGTGCACTGTACAACAGCCAAGGAGATGTGGGATACACTTGTGGTGTATATGGAAGGGCCTGCTGAAGTGAGGGATGATAGGAAATCTCTCCTCAATAAAGAATATGAAGCTTTCAGGCAGCTCAGCTAGGAAAGCATATCTATCTATTATGAAAGGTTCTTTAGGATAGTTAATGAACTGAGGACCTATGAAAGGAAATTCTGTGACTATGAACTAAATGACAAGTTCCTAAGATCTCTAACTAGAGACTGGGAAACAAAGATATGTGTCATCAGGGAAGTGGCCAAGCTGGGTGAAACTCCTACCCATTCATTGTTTGGGAAACTGCTCTCTTATGAGATGCAGCTGTCTGCAAGGAAGGAGGAGGATACATCCACCAGGCCTCATGCAAGGGAGAAATTTGTGGCTCTAAAAGATGACAACCCCAAAAGGAGCAAAGCCAGATTGCTATCTCCTCCAAGAAAAGTTGCTGATTCAGAAAATTCTGAGAACTACACTTCTGACAGCACCTCATCTAATGAGAAGTTTGCTGCCTTCTCTAGGCACTTCAAGAAGCTGATGAGGAGGAAGCAATGTAAGAACAAACCTTCCTTCTCCTCACATCCCAGGAAGGACCACAACAGATCTGAATGGCAGCACTCCAAGGGTGACAGGTATGACCCTAAACATGTTAATCATATTTCATCTAATGTTAAATCCTACTGCTGCAATAAGCCTGGAGATTTCATTGATGAATGTCCATTCTAGAGAAAGGAGAAAGGTGATAAGAAACATCATCACCAAAAGGAAAGGAAAGGAAAGGTGAAAAATCCTTCCTAGCAAAGAAGGGGAAGAGTTGGAGTGAATATGAGTCCTCAACCACAGATTCAGATGAAGAGGAGAAAGCCTACATTGGGCTGTTTGCTGCAGAAGAGGATGAAGACATTCCTGCTGCAAGGATTGAAATCAGGACACCTCTATCACATTCACATAGTGACATAGAGGAGGATGAAGACATCCAAGAAGACTATGGGATAATGGCTCTAACAGAAGATGAGAAAAGTCAAAATAATTTAGATAATGAGCAAGTACTAATCCACAACATTTCTTCTTCTGAATATGAGACATGTCCAGAATCTGAATCAACTCCATCTAATGCTGGAAGTGATTCAAAATCTGAGGAAGATGTCAATCAATTGATTGACAGATATGGTGCTCTCTTGGAAGCTCTGAAAAAGAGCAAGATGTTAGCCAAGAAGCAAGCTCTGGAGATTGCTTCCCCAAAGCAGGCAAAAACTGATTGCACTGAACATGCTATCCAGCTAGCTCAGATAAGCAAAGAAATTGCCAAGTTAAGGGGAATGTCATTTATCCATGTTGGCATCATAAGCCATAAAATCAAGATCAACAAGGATCTTGAGGAAAAGCTTCTCAAGGAGAGGATGCTGGTGGCTCAGTTCTCTAAGCCAAAGACAGTGCTACCTATTATTGACACCTTCTCCTCTCATGATAAAAGAGGATTGGGATTCAATAAAGAGGTAGCAGCTGGTAACACAAAGGGTAAGGTCATGGCTTCAATTGAACAAAAGTCTTCCTTTGTGAAGTTAATGATACCATCCAACATATATGACCAAAAAAGCATTCATGGTCACATGTTGAATGGTAGTTCCAATAGCTTGAACAAAGATGTTAATAGCTATAGGAGTAGAAAGGAGTTAGGCTTGAGTGCCTTAAAGGCTCCACATGAGGAAATTCAGATGGCCCATCATGGAACATTTGTTTTTTGAATCTCAGCCACTACACTCATGATAAAGAAGGCTGCATCTTCCAACTCCCATCCAGCAAAAATTAGGGTTGCTGTCAGACCTATAACCAAGCCTAACAGTCCAGTTTCTGCTACCATCAACACTTGCTTAGCTGTCAAGCTAAAATCTGTTGATGACAATCAGAGAATGGCTGTCAAGACTTATTATAGGAAGGCAAAATGCTAAGTGATTGCTGAAAGAAATAAGAATAATGCAGTTGTATCCTTTCCTGAACAGAAGAAGGAAGCCTCAACTTCTAAATCTGTACAGAAAAGAAGATACAACATATATTAGTGTTGGTGTTGTGGCAAAGTGGGTCACTTTGTAACTGATTGTTGGTACAACCCCAATGTGCCAATTGCAAGGAAGGGCACTCCAGCCAAACAAATTATTTCCAGGAATATTTCATATGGTATTAACAGGGGCCTAGGACCCAAAATTAGTTGGGTTCCTAAGGTATAGTAAATTTTATCTTGCAAGATAGTTCAAGTACCAACCTTAAACAAATATGGTACTTGGACAGTGGGTGATCAAGGCACATGACAGGTACCAGAAGTCTTCTGCATGACTACACAACTGTGAAGAATGAACCTAAAGTTACATTTGGTGGATCTGAAAAGGGAGTCACCAAAGGATATGGTATGATCTCCAATGGCATACTCTCAACCATAAGGGTAGCTTATGTTGAAGGGTTGCAACACAACCTTGTAAGCATAAGTCAACTATGTGACTTAGGTTATGTCATTGAATTCCACAATGACAAGTGTTTGATCAAAAAGTCAAATGACTTAGAGACCATTCTCTCAGGCACTAGGAGTTGGAATGTATATTGTTTAGATTTTATTTGCTATAATTCCCTATCACCTGTGTGTCTTGTAGCTAATGAAAGTGAGTCCCTTTGTGTTCAATGGCAAAAGAGACTTGCCCACATTAACTACAAGACAATGTATAGAATATTTTCTAAAAACCTTGTTAGGAATAGTCCAAATCTAAAATGTATTAAAAGTGGTCACTGCCATGCTTGCCAAATGGGTAAGCAAACTAGGGCCACTTTCAAAAGTATTGGCTCCAAAGACACTAGAAGATGTCTATATCTATTGCACGTGGACTTGTTTGGTCTTTTGCCAATTCAGAGCCTAGGTGGGAAGTTGTATACCTTGGTGATTGTTGATGATCACTCAAAGTATACATGGGTATTCTTCCTATAGAAGAAATATGATACATTAAATGTCTTTATAAATCATGTCAAGGCCATTTAGAATGATATACAATGTACTGTGGTCAAGACTAGGATAGATCATGGCACAGAATTTCAATCTGAAGCTATGACAAGGTTTTGTCAACAATTTGGTACCACCCAAGAGTTCTCCTCTCCAAGGACTCCTCAACAAAATGGTGTGGCTGAGAGGAGGAATAGGACCTTGATAGAAGCTGGGAGAACATTGCTTAGTGACTCCTCACTTCTAGAATATTTTTGGGCTGAGGCAGTCAATACTGTTTGTTATGTTCTCAATAGAGCTTCCATCAATAAGGTCCTTGGAATTACCTCATATGAGATTCTGAAAGGCAAACAACCAACAATATCATACTTTAGAATCTTTGGTTGCAAAGACTATATTTTGAACAATGGAAAATTTCATTTGACAAAGTTTGCAGAAAAATGCAATGTATGGGGTCTTGTAGGCTATAGCTCACATAGTAGAGCTTATAGAGTATACAACAAGAAAACACATATTGCAGAAGAGTCTATGCATGTAGTGTTTGATGAGACCAGCCTACTTTATAAGGGCTGGTCTAGTTCTTCTATTTTGATAGGAAATAAACAGAAATTGGAAGAGATGTCTATCCAAGACATTCCCAGCAGCAGCAAAGCCTATATAGATGTTGTTATTCCTGAAGATGAAGAAGTGCAGGTTGCTGAAGACCCTACTGTTCTAGAAGAAGACCTGCATATTGTTGCAGGATGCCTACAACAATAAGACACATGAGAGATCATCCAAGAGAATAGATAATTGGAGCTGAGAATCAAGGTGTGATCAAAAGAAGTAGGGCTCACAATAAAGCTCTATTCATGTGCTTCCTGTCACAGTTGGAGCCCAAGAAGTTTGAAGTGGCCAATCAAGATACTTTCTGGATTCAAGCCATGCAAGAAGAGCTTCTTCAATTCAAGAGATGCAAAGTCTGGAAGTTGGTGCCAAAACCTCATGGACACAACATCATTGGCACAAAATGGATATACAGAAACAAGTTGGATGATAATGGAATCATTATCAAGAACAAGTCAAGATTAGTAGCCAGGGGATATTAGCAAGAAGAGGGTATAAACTATGATCTAAACATTGCCCCAGTTGCAAGGTTAGAAGCAATTAGGCTATTTCTTGCCTATGTTGCCCACAAGGGGTTCAAAGTATACCAGATGGATGTCAAATCAGCTTTCCTCAATGGTAACTTGAAGGAAGAGGTATATGTTGAACAACCATCAGGTTTTGTACATCCTACCCTTACTTAACATGTTTATTTACTTAGGAAGGCACTATATGGTCTAAAGCAAGACCTTAGGGCTTGGTATGAGACCCTGTCTAGCTTTCTTATCAAGAACAAGTTCTTGAGGGGAAAGATAGATAACACATTGTTTCTTAGGGAAACAAAGGGCAAGTGTCTTCTAGTCCAAATTTATATTGATGACATAATCTTTGGGTCTACAGATGACAACCTCTGCAACAGGTTTGCCAACCTTATGCAGGGGGAGTTTGAGATGAGCAGTATGGGAGAGCATAAGTACTTTTTAGGCCTCCAAGTGAAATAGTCTGATGAGGGGATATTCATCTCTCAGACTAAGTACACTATGGAGCCTATGAAGAAGTTTGGGATGGAATCAGCTTCCACCATGAAAACTCCCATGGGTTCCAACATTTCCCTGGACAAGGATGAGAAGGGCAAGGCCTTTGATGAATCCATGTACAGGTGCATTATTGGATCCTTATTGTATCTAACTGCTAGTTGACCAGACATTATGTATGTTACATGTGTTTGTGCTAGGTACCAAACATGCCCTAAAGAATCTCATTACTCAGCTGCAAAGAGGATTTTGAGATATCTTAAAGGCAGCCAACATCTTGGCCTTTGGTACCCTAAGAACAATGATTTTGAATTGACGGGCTTTTCAGATGCAGATTTTGCAGGATGCAAAGAAGACAGGAAAAGTACAAGTGGAACTTGTCAATTCCTAGGAAGGAGGTTGATATCATGGAGCAGTAAGAAGCAAACAAGTGTGGCTATATCCACTGCTGAGTCAGAATATATAGCTACAGGTAGCTGCTGTGCACAACTCTTGTGGATACAACATCAGCTAGAGGATTACAACCTCAAGGTGTAACATCCCATTTCCTACTAGACCACTTAACTTCAATTAGGGTAGGACATGTGGTGAGTTAGGTGAGTTTGAGCTTGGTGGTGACCTTGGGATGCACTGAGTTGAGTGAACTCACACGTGATCCACTATAGGAGGCAGGTCAACTTAGGTCAAATTAGCTCAAATTGAACTTACACTTGTGAATTAACCCCACCACCATGTCCCTAAACCCAAAGGAGACATAATAGACCAAAAGTCTCATCAATTGGTCAACCAATTTAGCCAAGCGGACCAAAGTCAAATTTAGGTCAATATAGCCCAATTCAACTCAATAGGGTTCAATTCATACTCATATGACCAAATTGAACCTACCTCAAGATGGTAAACCATTTAAGGAGTGCTATGGACCCAAAAGCCCCATCATGGGGTCACCAATTGGTCCAATTTGACTAGAGTCAAACTTAGGTCAACATAAGCCAATCCTTCCCCAATAGACTCAATTCACCCCCAAAACATCAACTTGACTTCACCCCTAGTCTTAGAACAACATGGGGGACCTAATTGAATCAAAAGCCCCATCAAGAGATCATCAATTTGACCAAATTGACCAAAGTCAACTTTTCCCCAATTATGGTCAAAATCACACCTATTGGTTAAATTAGCACAATTGGGGCATCATCATGACCCAATCAACCTTGGGTAGTGTCATTGGACTCAATGTCAACATCTTTGACCAGTCAACACACCCAATTGACCAAGTTAACTCAAAAGTCAACATAGGGTCAATTATACTTAAATTGGGCTTAAATTGGATTCAAACCAAATGCAAATGGATTAAAGCCTTAACAAAGGCCCATTATGAGGCCCACATGCATAATGACCAACCTTGACCAATGAATCCAACATGCAAAGACATGCATGGGCGTAAAAGTGGAAATTCCCCCTTCCTCCATTAAGGACAAAGATGATTTTGAGGAATTGAGGACATGTGTCCCTCCATTCCTCTGCCCAAAACTATCCCTGAGCACCCCACATGAATGCCAGCCGAATTTGAGCTGAAACAGTGCCATGTGGTGGCTGGGAGGAGCATCCAAGGTTGGGCCGAAAACCACCATGTGCAAACTCCTATATCCAAGCCTCCCCAACCACTTTGGACGTTTCCATCATTTCGGAGAGCTGTAAGGAGTTGATCTGGTGCTTTGGAGTGGAGGAAACGGTAAATATTCGAGAATTTGGAGAGGATCGCCGGAGCTTGCCGCCACCATGCTGCGCCACCAAAATACCCGCCGCCAAGCTCCATTGAGGTCCGGTTTCTCCCCCTCTCCCTCTGTGCTAGCCTCTTAGATCGAATAGGAGAGATATCCTGCTCAATTGAACCAGATCCTAGTGAATAAAATCGGAGGGATTCCATGGTTTTGTCCATGTCGGGTTCGCCGGAAAACACCACCTCCGGCGGCCAAACCACCGCCAATCGGTAGCCCCCACCACAACGGAGGTGGTGGTGGCGGTGGCCGGCCAGGGAGGTGGCTCAGTTGGCCGGAAATCCGCCCGCAAAATAGCCCAGTCGCGGCGGATCTGAGCCCTTGGCTCATCGGGAAATACGATCCCTGGGTCGTTGGATCTGGTGGGCTGAGCTAATCGCAGACCATATATGATTTAATTCCATGATATTATAATATATGTCACATTTTACCCCGATTTTGTAAGCTGAATTTGAGGCCCTTAGAAGCCATATTTGGAAAAATGACCAGAGACAACTAATGTAGATCTAGATGTCTACTTTCATTTGAAAGTAAAATCAAGCCATTTGGTTAATTGTAGGACCCGCAGCACTCATTTTAGTGAGACTGGTCAAAATAGAAACCAGATCTTTGAATGTGAATAACTTTCAAATTCCAAGTCTGATGAAGCTGAAATTTTGGCCATGCATGCATGTGCTTTATACCTAGATTGTATCCAAAAATTAGATTTTTAAGAGATAATAATCCTAAGGTTTTATTTAAAATATGTTTAATCAAATAAATGATATTTTTGGAGTTGTATAACTCCAAATGACCCCAAATTTGGGTGTCACCCTTATTAGGTCATCATTAGACCATGGTTAAAATTTGAGAACAATTGGACTTCTGCATGTGGGGTAATTCCTCTTGCAAGTTTTTTTCTCTAATAAGTGATATGGTGTGCCAATAGCAAAAAGGGATATTTTGTATATTTAGCATATATGGCTCAGTGTTGGGAATCGTACCCACGTGATTCCTGATTTGAAGAAGTCATCATGTCAAGAATACTTCATTTTGTATTTGATCACACATCTAGTTCATAATCTCAGGAGAATACAAGTATACAAGCATATATCGTCGAAAAGGACAGAAGGGATGGCCGACAAAGTATGCTTGTAGCTGTAATGACAAACAAAGCAGACACAGAGAAACTGTCAAAGGAAGACATGTCATTGAGAAGAATGGAGTATCGTCGACATCAAAGTAGCGGCCATGTCGACAAGACAATACTGCAATTACAATGACAAGATGAACAAAGAAGGTTCCAATGACACAGTCAAAGTCAGCATATCGTCAAATATACAGGAACGCCAGGATATCCTGTATCATCGAGAGAACATATGATTACGACGACATGAGGCAGAAGGAAGATCGCGACGACAAAGTCAGAGACAGTTTGCCGTCGTAATGATGCAAATTTCCTGAAGACAGAATTCAAATCTTGCGGATGTGATGTCAGCAATTAATGCCGCCGCCTGATTGTCCAATCAGCGCGTGCTCTTATGGAATGGGCATCTGACATGAAAGGACAACATATGTTACCATTATGCAGCTTATCTGCCTTTTAAAGGGGAACAGGGTTGCTCTAGAAAAGATAACTTCGCGTGCAAGAAAGAAAAATCTAAAGTATCCCGCCGTTGAATAGAACAGTACATTCTCGCGGAGAAGAAGAAGAAGAAGTTCTCAAGAAGCAGTCATCCTCACCGACTGCTAAGAATCCAATCCACATCCGGCTAAGAAAGAATTGAAGAAGAACCGTGCATTCAAGATATGATTCAGAAGCATTCTCTTCATTCTCAAGAAGTCGATCATCATCAGGCTAAAGTTGCCGATCAACATCAGGCAGAAGAAACAGTTTATATCTGTAATCTCTTGTAAGGCTTGCAAGCCATATTGTCTAGCATGAGGGCTGGAGAGCTGTGAGGCTGGAGGGCCAGGGCAGTGCACTTGCAGGTGTGATTTGTCGAGCTTGCGGGCTCGGGGGCAGTAGGGACTTGCGGGTCTAGGCTGTTGGGACTTGCGGGTCCGAAAGGTAGGGCTTGAGGGCCTGAGTGTCGAGCTTGCGGGCTCGGGGGCAGTAGGGGCTTGCGGTCCTAGGCTGTTGGGACTTGCGGGTCCGAAAGGTAGGGCTTGAGGGCCTGAGTGTTGAGCTTGCGGGCTCGGGGGCAATAGGGGCTTGCGGGCCTAGGCTGTTGGGACTTGCGGGTCCGAAAGTTTGGGCTTGAGGGCCTGAGTGTCAAGCTTGCGGGCTCGGGGGCAGTAGGATCTTGAGGGCCTAGGCTGTTGGGACTTGCAGGTCCGTGGTGTATGGCTTGAGGGCCGGAAGATTTTGGCGGAGTTTGCCGAGCCTAGCAGATCGCTGGGTAGGCGTAGAGGGACAAAGGACTACTCAAGACGCCCGATCTTGAGGAACCTCTATAGATCAATTGTGTGCTTTCTGTGATTAGCTCTTTACCTTCTGCAAATCCGTTAATCACAATCGAGAAATACCAAAAGGGGATAGTATAAATTAGAAAAACTTATTCACCCCCCCCCCTCTAGGTGATCTGAGTAGACACCCCCATAAACAACAAGTGGTATCAGAGGGAGGTTGTTCAAACAAAGCTTAACAGCTTGAACAGATCTGCCAGCGGGTGTCTAAGGATCATTAGCTATGGAATCAAGAATAGTTGCATGCTCTAAAGATAATTATAGCTTATGGAGAATAAGAGCTAGAATATTCATGGAAGCTCTAGATCCAAGAATGTTTCAAATAGTACAAGTAGGGCCAAACCTCCACAAGTCCTTGCCCAAGAAAATGACTGAAGATGAGATCATCTTAGTCAACTTAGACAAAAGGGACAAAGACATCATTGTAAGTGCAGTTGATACTCCTACCTTGGATCAAATTGCATACTGCACTACATCCAAGGAAATGTGGGAGTCATTAGCAACTCTCATGGAAGGATCACCAGAAGCCAGAAGCACTGAAGCTGAAAGGAAAAGTAAAACCCTGAGTGGTAGTGACTCAGGCACTTCATATGTAGAGGAGGAAATTCAGTTTGGACTAACTGTCCTATTTGAATCAGAGGAAGAAGTTCAGAATGAATTCATTTCTGAACAAGGTGGAATAAGAGCTCCTCTGTCAAACACCGATTCAGATTCGGAAACAAGCCTCTCAGGAAGTTATGAGGACCTTATAGAAAATTTAAGAAGGAGCAGAGAACTTTGCAAGAAACAAGCTGATGAAATCTCCATTCTTCAAGCAAGAAACTTTGATCTCTTGGAAAAGGCAGAGAAACTTACACTGCAAAATGCAGAGTTCTGCCAACTTAAGAAGGATTTCAACGCCAGCTCCAACCTGGACCTGATGAGTAAGTTTGGAAAAACTCTGAAAGCCTTAGAAGATAGCAGGGAGATATGCTACTCCCTCACCAAAGAGATTGTTTTTCTAAAAAAGGATAGAGACCTGGCTGGCCCCCTGAAACCAAGGGTTAAAAATATGGAAAACAAATTCTCTTTCAAAGGAAACCCATCGACAAGCTCCACTAAGCCCATCAACGGCTGCTGCTCTACTCCAAGAGGGGAGCACAACTGCCATCAAGAGAGTGGTTTAGGTCCACTATGGGAGACAAAGGTCAATCTGAGAAAGATGTCACCTACCACTTCCAAGGTACATCTCAAAAAGGAAGACACAGGAAACAGGAGCTCGGTGGACACAGGAGGAAGAAGGAACCGCCACAAAGGACTAAATTCAAAAGAAGAAACATGAACGAAGAGAGCTATATTTCTAACCAATACAACTCTGTCTCCTACAGGTACACGTCCAACTGTCCACAAAAGAATCATACGCCTGCCTATCGCAACAGGACAAGATACAATAAATTTGATTGTTGGTGTTGTGGCAAGACGGGTCATTTTGCAATTGACTTTTGGCATAATCCAACCACTCCAAGGGTAACGAAGGTTAATCATTATCATCATACATATCCTGGAGCTGTGATTTTTAAAGCTAAAAATATCCCAGGACCCAAGACCACTTGGGTCCCTAAGGGTCAGTAAATTTATCCTTCTAATAGTCCGAAAGCCTATCAAAAGTAAATTTGAGGCTTTGGACAAGTTGCTGTTCTAAAGAACAAAGAACAGCAGATTCACTCACTATTTTTTCTCTGCAGCAAGGCCTCTAAAAGAAGCCACCTAGAAAAGAACAAAGTCTGTTTAAAACTGACAAGGGATAAAAATTTGGTGCAATTAAATAAATCCCTAGTAAATCGAAAAATCATAACCACCTGACAATAGCCGTCAGTTCATCGATAAATTCAAATAGGCACGGATATCGAACGACTCTTCACCTTCCTCTCACTATAAGTAGAACAACCTCCTAGAAACCTGGCTAACGACTCCTTCCTTGTCTCAGTAGTCCTGCCATGGAGAAGGAAAGCAGCAACCCTGAACCAGGAAAATACGTAGCTCAAAGTGACTCTCTCCTCCACTCCATTTCAATTCTTCTCGCTACTCAAAAAGTGCAAATGGAAAGCTTCATACAGAAGGCCATTTGTGAGTTTAGGACTGAGATCAAAACTGAGATAGAATCTATAAAGAAGGATGTCCTGTATCTCAACACTCAACATGCCCACTTCACGGGTCTTATTCTGAATAGGATCACTGTCCAAGAGCAAAAATTGAACACCCAAGTGTTAGAAGTTTGAGACTTCGTAGATGCAGGAAATCAGGTAGCTCTGCAACAGTTAGTCGGGCTTTAAAAATCCGTATCTGAAGACGTCCAAGAGATGGAGGATAATGTGAAGGAGAAGATCACGGAGGAGGGAAGGAAAAATATACATGCCAGCTCACACCACGCCATTTGGGTGAGCAATCAAGTGAAAGAAGCTCTACAGGTAACCCCGTGCTTAAATGTACTTAACGAACCCTCAATTAGCTCCGACTCGAATGCTTATGGAGGTGATTCGGACGAATCCACATCGACCAAGAGGAGAAGAAGAGTCTCCAGTGCAGAGTACCGACAGAAAAGGCTAAATGAGGTTGAGCTGGACCCCGAAGCTGATAGGTGGAGTCCCCGTTCAAGGGAAATCATCACGGAGCCGTGGGTTACGTTCGGACATTTTCAAGTCTATCCGGGAAGGGCTTACTCCTTAGTAGAGTGGAATCGACATCTAAAGGAGCTGGATGCAAGGAAGCTTCACAAGAT
This sequence comes from Dactylorhiza incarnata, assembly GCA_033032865.1. Lineage (NCBI taxonomy): Eukaryota > Viridiplantae > Streptophyta > Magnoliopsida > Asparagales > Orchidaceae > Dactylorhiza > Dactylorhiza incarnata. The sequence continues at coordinate 257,661 of JAWHQI010000681.1, read as the reverse complement.
GGCATTTCCGAATGGACCTCCTCCACCACCAAAGAGAATAACAAGACCCATCCACTTCTATAAACGACAAAAGAAGAAGGAAGCAAAGAAAGCCAGCTCCAGCAAAGATGTCCTGCCTGTCAACAAATGAAAGACATTTACTTCTTAAAAAGTTAAAGTAACAAACATTTTATATACGAACAATTCTAATATCAGAACACTTATATGTGCCTGCTTATAAGACATATGCCTGAGATATTTTGGCATGCTCAATGTGCATAATATTCATGTAATTACAATCCCTGCTATCTGTCTGCTGATAACCAATAATGTGTCCTTAGCTAACACATAGGTATATGCCAGCAAGATGCAGGCTTGGTAGATAAGCAAGTTATACTAGACATTCAGACACAGATTATGCAGGGAGCTGTAAAGAAAAGACATCATCAAGAGAGAGCTTATACTACTCCTTGGATAAAAGAAACGGAAGGAGCCTGCTGCGCCAAGCACGGAGCAGAAGGATTATAGATAAAATTCAATTCAAGAACAATCGATTTCTTTTACATGAATATTCATCGATGAATGCTTATAAGGCACATGCTTAAGTTTAAAATGTTGCCTTCTATTCTACATGCAAGTTACTCATAAATTATTGCTATGATTTCTCTTGCAAAATACCATTGTATATGCCTGTGCTTTGCCAAAATATCATACAATCATATAAATGCTTGTGCTAGATATCAGATGTAAACTATGTAGAATGCAGGAAAAAAGGCAAAAGTATCTCTTGGAGCAACTAGATCAAGAATACTTGAAAACTTTGAATGAAGGCAAGAAGTCAGAAAGGGGGAGAAAGCATGCTCAAAGAAGAGACATCAAATCAAGGGGGAGATACAAAATTGATGTACTCAAAGACACCCTAAAGACAGGGGGAGCAAATCAAGGGGGAGCTAGCTCAAAGATAAGTTATATCTTGACACACCTTCCGTTAAGATTATGATATTTATTGTCATGTGAAGTAGTCTTGAAATGAGATTTTGACTTCTTTAAATAGGGGGAGATTGTTGGGAATCGTACCCACGTGATTCCGGATTTGAAGAAGTCATCATGTCAAGAATACTTCACTTTGTATTTGATCACACATCTAGTTCATAATCTCAGGAGAATACAAGTATACAAGCATATATCGCCGAGAAGGACAGAAGGGATGGCCGACAAAGTAGGCTTGTTGCTATAATGACAAGCAAAGCAGACACAGAGAAACTGTCAAAGGAAGACATGTCATCGAGAAGAATGGAGTATCGTCGACATCAAAGTAGCGGCCATGTCGACAAGACAATACTACAATTACAACGACAAGATGAACAAAGAAGGTTCCAACGACACAGTCAAAGTCAGCATATCGTCGTATATACAGGAACGCCAGGATATCCTGTATTGTCGAGAGAACATATGATTACGACGACATGAGGCAGAAGGAAGATCACGACGACAACGTCAGAGACAGTTTGCCGTCGTAATGATGCAAATTTCCTGAAGACAGAATTCAAATCTTGTGGATGTGATGTCAACAATTAATGTCGCCGCCTAATTGTCCAATCAGCGCGTGCTCTTATGGAATGGGCATCTGACATGAAAGGACAACAGATGTTACCGTTATGCGGCTTATCTGTCTTTTAAAAGGGAACAGGGTTGCCCTAGAAAAGATAACTTCGCGTGCAAGAAAGGACAAGCAAAAGTATCCCGCCGTTGAATAGAACAGTACATTCTTGCGGAGAAGAAGAAGAAGAAGTTCTCAAGAAGCAGTCATCCTCACCGACTGCTAAGAAGCCAATCCACATCCGGCTAAGAAAGAATTGAAGAAGAACCGTGCATTCAAGATCTGATTCAGAAGCATTCTCTTCATTCTCAAGAAGCCGATCATCATCAGGCTAAAGTTGCCAATCAACATCAGGCAGAAGAAACAGTTTATATCTGTAATCTCTTGTAAGGCTTGCGGGCCATATTGTCTAGCTTGAGGGCTGTAGAGCTGTGAGGCTTGAGGGCTAGGGCAATGCACTTGCGGGTGTGATTTGTTGAGCTTGCGGGCTCGGGGGCAGTAGGGACTTGCGGGTCTAGGTTGTTGGGACTTGCGGGTCTGAAAGGTAGGGCTTGAGGGCCTGAGTGTCGAGCTTGCGGGCTCGGGGGAAGTAGGGGATTGCAGGCCTAGGCTGTTGGGACTTGCGGGTCTAAAAGGTAGGGCTTGAGGGCCTGAGTGTCGAGCTTGCGGGCTCGGGGGCAGTAGGGGCTTGCGGGCCTAGGCTGTTGGGACTTGCGGGTCCGAAAGTTTGGGCTTGAGGGCCTGAGTGTCGAGCTTGCGGGCTCCGGGGCAGTAGGGGCTTGAGGGACTATGATGTTGGGACTTGCGGGTTCGTGGTGTAAGGCTTGAGGGCCGGAAGATTTTGGCGGAGTTTGCCGAGCCTAACAGATCGTTGGGTTTGCGCAGAGGGACAGAGGACTACTCAAGACGCCCGATCTTGAGGAACCTCTATAGATCGATTGTGTGCTTTCTGTGATTAGTTCTTTACATTCTGCAAATCCGTTAATCACAATCGAGAAATACCAAAAGGGGATAGTATAAATTAGAAAAACCTATTCACCCCCCCCCCCCCCCTCTAGGTGATCTGAGTAGACACCCCCATTAACAACACTTAATGATAGCTCCTGGAACCTTGGTCATACCTTCTTTATGACATTATACATTACTTCAAGAAAAATTAGGATTTTTGGGATCAAAAAGCCTAAGTAATTGATAAAATTGAATTATGTCACAATTATGTATTGATGAAAAGTTTAGGGAAAAAACCTTGTGGAAAAATTTGAAACTCTGAGGAATACCTTGTAACATCAACTAGAACCTCTGGAAATTTTGTAGGAATTTTTAGAGATTATTTCCTTAGAAATCATGGAAATTATCATATGTTGCATTTTTGAATAACTGAAATTTTATTGATGGAAATTATTGGGAAATTTTTGAAACCCTCGAAAATCATGTGGAATTTAGTTATGAACCTCTGAGATTTTTGGTAGATTTTTTGGATGGATAATACTTGGTGAAATTTCATATATTTAGTTTGTCACGCTTTTTAATTTATGAAATAATTAAGGTGAAAAGTCACTGGATAATTATGAAACTTAGGCACTGAAGTTTTTAGGTCAATATTGTACCACTGTAATTTTATCAGAATTTTAGGAAGTCAATATCTGGTACTTGATGTACAAAGTCTTTTTGTCACCCCTTTTATGATAAATAGAAATTATAGGTTTATCCTTGTTGGAAAATTATGATCTTCTAGAATTAGTGTTTTTATGTTATTATAGTGCCACTGTAATTTTCTCAGAATCTGGTACTTGATTTACAAAGTCATTTTGTCACACCTTTTATGATAAATAGAAATTATGGGTTTAAATTTGTTGGAAAAATATGATCTTTTGGAATTAGTGTTTCAATGGCATTATAGTGCCACTGTAATTTTACCAGAATTTTTGGAAGTCAAAATCTAATACTTGTTGTGCAAATTCACATTTGCTTCTATTGTTGTTAAATGGAAATTATGATCATAGAACCTCGGGAAAATTGTGAAACTTTGAGAATCATAATATTTTGATACCTATCATCTCTGGAAAATTATTTAGCAATTTTTAAATTATTGGCATGATAGTTCCTTTGCATTTTCAATTATGACAACTGATTTATGAATTTTTATGGAGGTCAAAATTGTATGAGATCTGCTTAAATTCTAGTCAACTCTTATTTGACCCAGTAAGAACCTATGATAAAAATTAGAACTCATTTGGAAGTGTTTTGACCAAGATTTCAACCTAGGAATCAAATTAGTTATATATCGTAGTCTGCGAATAGTGAAAACTTGATATGATGATTAAATCAGCAAAACCAGATAGAGAATCAGTGAGAATTGGATTGTAATAGTACACAAGTATATACCACTTAGAGGATGAAGAATCTTGAGAGTTGAGCACCATTCAAGAGAACGGTTGCTTAGGAATGGGGTGAAACATAAGTCATGAAAACACATACATTATAAAGAGTAATAAGTAGAGTGGGTCTTAGAATGGGGTAGCCACCAATAAAAGTAATTGTCTCGGAATGGGGGATTTGGGTTTCATCCCATTGCATTCCCTAGTACCGCTGCGAGCCCTTCACCGGGTAAACATCGGGAAGTCCAGGATTCACCCTAAACTTCTAAGTATACAATAATTAGACAAGATTAGTCTAACTAAATGAATAAGAGATATGGTAAACTTCATCCCGAGTTAAGGGATGAGAAGTTGTATTTCAGGACGAGATGGTCCTGCGAGCTGGAGGCTCGGGAGGTTGTATATCAGGACGGGTTAGTCCTACGAGCTAGAGGCTCTGGTGGTGATAAATTGCATGTGCATAAGAACAAATTAGTGGCGGGTCTTCGGTACGGGCCGGTTGTCACACCGACGGCAGTACGTTGACTTAGGCGGGTGTGAGGTTGAGGGGCCAGTAGGTTGTTTATACTGCGGTCTGGAGGACGATCCCCAATAGGATGCACACCCGGCCTTTAAGACTGGTAGGTTCCAGCAAAGAGTGCGCAAGACTCTAGAGTGCACCTAGGACGTGTACAGAGGCGTATGGGAGGTCTAGGCCTGGTAGTGTGTATACTTGCCTAGTGGTGGAGACGCCCTCTCCACCGCTACCGTAGCCACAATGGTAGTACCAGAGAGTTTAGCTAACTCCGAAAAGTGGGAACTAAAGGTCTGTGATCACAGAGTCGTGTGGGTGAGTTGCACTTGTATGAATCATATCATGGCATGCATATCATATCATACGTAAACCTAGAACATAATTTGCAGACCCTTATCATATAAATTAGTATGGGCTCTTTTATATGATAAGTTACAATCCCGGAAATCTTAACTTATAAGTTTGTATGGGCATTCATATAAGTTAAGGTACTCATGTGATGGTAGTATATAATTGTTTACTTATTTTCTTCTTATTCTTGTTGGCCTTGTTGATCGTTCTTGTCGGCAGGATCAGCGTCTTGCGGAGGCGGCTAACTCGTGTGTTAGCGTCACCGTAAGGCGACGGTTTTGGGCATAAGATCCGGGAACTCTCCTGGTGCGGGAGGGGGGGTCTTACAAACTGGTATCACTTGAACAACGATCCAACGACAAAGAAGTCCACAAGCCCTTGTACACCCCCGCTCGAGTTAGTTTGAGGACAAACTAGCAGCGGAAGCAGTGGTGTGCCCATGTGTAAAAATCACACAAAACGGTCCATTAATCAATGAGTTAGGCCAACCCAACTAGGATATCTTTCTACTTTGACGCACCAAGGCGAGTTCATAGCATGTACTAATCCAAACCGATCTCGGGTATAGACAAATTAAGGCATGATAACACACAAAGTGACTTAGAGAAAAACCTTATGGAGAAGTAGATACTTATGGCTTAAACCTCGATGTCCCTAATTCTCCTACCAAATGAGATCATCACTTCTTACCCAATGGATAGGATCGCCTCAAGAGATTGGTGCCTGAAATCCAATAAGAAAATAACAAGAAACTCGTAAACTTAAATCTCCAAACCAACAACTAGGTTGCATCGAACCAATCATCGCAATAAATACCAGAATTGGATAAGGACTTGTGTTCAGTCGGATAAGATTTGGTGTTTGGAAAATGCCCATGTTGGGGCTGCATATTGATGAGTCCTGATCATATACACATTTATACTCAAGTGGTGAATTCGAATGAAATCGACGATAACCCGGTGTTGTGTGTGTGCGGTTGCTAGTCGTGTGTTGCTCGAGTCGGGAGGAAGGTTTATCTTTCTCGTGGGCTAAGAACTTGCCCCAAGCGACTCTCGAAGCATGGGTGAGAGCTACTCGTTGAGTCAAACATGATGTAGGCCACCCTTTGGCTAGTTTGAGCTTTGTTATTCCATGTCCATTTCATTCACCTTTGCAAGCCAATTTTGTGCCTACCAATCCTTTGTTCAGCTCCTCTTCATCCACCAAAGCCTGAAGCCTATCCCACGCCCGCAACCAAATTGTTTTTAACTGCGCTCATAAGTCTCAACTTGTGTGGTGTGTGGAATCTTTGTGTTATGAAGGGAAAATAAATTCTGTCTGCTGATTTTAAACCAACCGGAGGATACTTAAAAGAAAAAAAAAATGTGTAAAAGAAAAAAAAAGGAGTATTGTGAAAAAAAATCCTCCCGAGCTAAAAACAGAAAATCTGTTGGTATTTGTGAAGTAGGCCGTGTGCACACCTGGTTTTCATGATAAGTCTGGGGGTGTGTCACACGAGCATTGTTGTTGGTCTTGCGTGGTGCAGCGTTCCGTTAGCTCACTTGGGTTGCGTAGCCACCGTGTTTAACTTTGAATATCATACCGTAACCTAAGCCTCGTTTTAATCCTATAAGTCCTACTGATTTGATTTGCGAGTTTGCTAGCGCCGTGGAGAGAGTGTGACCGGGCGAGCGTATGGTTCACGACGTTGATGGATTTCAGCGGAGTTATTCCTAAGCCCCGATCTTTTGCAACACCCGCCTCAGTGTCTCGTCACTTTCATACTGGGCATGATCGTCAAATTCTTCATAATTCACCAACTGAGTAGGACTAAATCTTTACTTACGCTTTAATACTTATGTAAATTAGTTAGCATAATTCGAATCTCTTTCTACTAGAATCTCTACTCACATGCGTACGTTACTTCGCACCGTACTCCCTTGTGTAATTCTCTATGTTAATTATCGTTTTCACGCTCCGCCGGATTCGTTTGCTCGGGACGCGCAAACAGTTAAGTCTGGGGTGTGATGAGTCCTGATCATATACACATTTATGGACTCATCCGGGACGTTATTTAGTCATTTCTCCGCACTTTAGCCTTGTTTTAGTTTATATTTGATAATCCATGCTAGGTGCACATCTAGGCCCACTTTGGTGTGATTTTCGTGCTTATTGTCATTAGTAGTATTCATGTGCTGTTAAGTGCCACTTTCAGTGGCTAGATCTGTGTTTGTGCAGGAATAGGAGTCGTGCAAGTGTTCCCGGTGCAATTTTGCACAGGAACACTGCGCACGATCGCCGGTTATATTGCGCACGACCACTGGTCGTGCGCCACTGATCGTGTGCACTTAACCCTTTTTCACGAGTTCTGTTTGGTGCAGTGCGCACGACCACCAACGCCAGTGCGCACGACCACCGGTCGTGCGCCACTGCTCGTGCGCACTTATCATTAAAATTCTGAGTTCTGTTTGCTGTATTGCGCACGACCATCAACGATAGTGCGCACGACCACCGGTCGTGCGCCACTGGTCGTGCGAACATTTTATTTTATAATTTCGTATCTTGCAGGTTCCTCCCAGGTAGTGCGCACGATCACAGAATTCCAGTGCGCACGACCACTGGTCGTGCGCCAATGACCGTGCGCAGTATTCAATCCAGCGCCTATTTAAACGCCTGTTGCGATTTTAGGGCGATCGATCACGGGCGGGAGCGGGATTCCTGTTCCGTACGCCGCCGATTTCCACCGTGGGACGCCTCCACTTCATCTTCTACGCAAGGGGAAGCCTCCTCCACCCATTCCAAGACTTCCTCCATTGTCCGTGAGTGTTCTCCATCGTCCGCAAGCCTCCAAGCAACCATTCTCTCATTCCGCCCGGTGAGAAGAAGAAGGAACCTGAAGTCGAAGACGACGGAGCTACGTAGGGAGATCGTGACAGATCTCTACGCCGAAAGCATAGTCCGCCCGAGTCCGGAGGTAGCCCGACAACCTACCATTCCGGCCGTGAACGGCCGCTAGTCTTCACCATTGGTTATTTCTTTCCTCTTTCCTCCATTGTACTCTTTGAACCGTGCAATACTCGAATATTGTGATGTTTATTTTGATGGAAATGAATATTTCTTTGTTGTTCTTCATGGTTTGGTGGTGATTCAGTCCGCTTTCTCACACTCACTCGCACACGCACGCAAGGTGTTTGATCCGCATTAGCAAGAGCTAACGGCGGTTGTGAAGAGGTGTTTGCGACCCTCACCCTCTCGCACTTGAGTTCACTTCATCCGCCTCACGAAGCACGGCATCGCGGTCGTTGCATCCACCTCACTTTGCGAAGCGGTGTTTTCGACCCGCATTTCTTTTTGTTGTTGATAAGGTTAGGAAAACCAACCAAAAGCCCCATCTTTGTGTTTGTTGAACGCTTGTGTATCAATAATCACTGCGCGATTCGTTCACCCATCCTGCATTCCTCAAGAGACCGACATCCGGGGAATTTATTCTCCACAATTATTACTTGACAGCGACCGGTGCACTTGCCGACACGCATCAAGTTTTTGGCGTCGTTGCCGGGTAATGCAGGCGTGTTTCGGCTTGTGTTGTGACTTTCGTTATACGAGCAGTTGTTTTTTATTTTCTTTGTTTTTCTTTTTGTTTTTGACAGTTCATGCAGAGGCAGATCGCAGGTGAACTCGCACCTTTTGATCCAGAAATCGAACGAACTGCTCGCGCGCGAAGGCGCCCTGCGGCTGTACAAGCGGCCATGGGTGATCAGGCAGACCCAAATGATGTTGATCCGAGAATGCCCGGCGTAGGGGAACATCAGCCTGGGATTGAGCAGGAGGCAGCTAGGCCTCGACCCCGCACGATGAGGGACTACACTACTCCAAGTGCTGGGAGTGTGTATCCGGGGTTCGGGCCCAATATTTTGAATAATCAGTTTGAGATCAAGCCAGCGATCTTAAACATCATCCGGAACAACGCTCAGTTCTCGGGGTTGGCCAGCGAAGATCCGCATCTGCATCTGGCGGAGTTTTCTGATATTTGCGGAACCTTCCGCTACGTAGGGATTGCTGACGACACGGTCAAGCTTAGACTGTTTCCCTTTTCACTCCGCGACAAAGCAAAGGTGTGGCTCCGCTCCATTCCGCCCGGGACTGCTGCAACTTGGGATGCCCTCGCATCCAAGTTCCTTGCTAAATTCCATCCCGTGGATAAGATTGTAAGCTTGCGGCGGGAGATCGCCACATTTCGCCAACTTGACCAAGAGACCCTTGCTGAAGCATGGGAGCGCCTCAACGATCTCCTTCGCCGTTGCCCTGGCCACGAGCTCCAACCATGGAATGTGGTTGAATTGTTCTACTTCGCGATCGAGCCCAACTACAGGGCAATGATCGATGCTGCGGCGGGTGGTACCTTGATGAACCACACTCCTGAAGAAGCCCTTCGAATTCTGCGCGACACTGCCTCCCACAGTACATTCTGGACTGCAGGGAGAAATGCTCCAAGAAGCGGCCGAGGTCTTTTCATGGTCGACTCTCTCCCCTCACCATCCGCGACAGCTGCTGTCATTACCTGCGAGGGATGTGGAGGCGGAGGCCACCACGCGTATGAGTGTTCGGGGAACAACGTGGCAGGTGACTTCGCACACTTGAACTTGAACGAATCTATTAATTATGTAGGAAATCAGCCTAGGGGGGCGCCTTTCAATAATGCTTATAATCCGGGAGCGAGAAGTCACCCGAACTTCTCGTGGAATCCAAACACACCTGGCCAACGATGGGCACCAGGGCAGCATCAAAATGATGCTTACGCCTCCGGGAGCCAACCGAGGCCACCACACCCGGACTATAATCAAGCACCCCCTACTCAAAAAAAGAGTAGTCTAGAAGAGATGATGGAGAAATTCATGCAAGTAGCTAATTCGAATATGGTAAGTCAAACTGCATCCATGCGAAACCTGGAGACGCAGTTGGGCCAATTGGCCCAAGTGCTAACCGAGCGATCGCAGGGGACCCTTCCCAGCAACACGGAGAAGAACCCAATTGATCAAGGGAAGAGTCTTGGGGATGTGGTAGAGGTTGAACCGAGTGAGCTGGTAATTTCTTGTGCCATCAATAAGGTTGAAACAAAAGCTTTATGCGATTCCGGTTCCTCCCGCAACGTCATTGCACTGCAAGATGTTGCGAAATTACAACTTGAGATGAACACGGAGGAAAGGAAATCGCTTATTCTCGCTAATGGCACTATTATCCAATCTGAGGGGGAAGTGAGAAATGTGGAAGTAATTGTTGAGGGGACGACTGTGGTCGCGGACTTTCAGGTGTTGGGCCCCTAGGAAAATCAATCCATTCCTATCTTGGGCGTGCCGTTCTTGAAAGAGAGCGGCGCCACCCTTGACTTTGCTACGGGGTGTGTTCTCCTACCTAACAAGGCGCTGCAGCCCACTCGCCTCGAAGCTACAGCTGACACATCCACTCCTCCCCCTCTCGTCATTTCTGATGAATTTCTAAGATGTGCAGGAAAGATACATGAGCAAGAAACAGGTGAAGGAGGAATGGAGGAGCTCCAATCGGATGAGGAAGAAGAGGTCGACTTCCGGAAAGAATTCGACTCCGAGAAGGAGGAAGACGGCAGTTCGGGAAACGTTGACGTGAATGTAGTTAGGGTTGCTGATTATTTATCTTCTTATGGTGAATCATGTAATAAACTATCTAAGCGCTCCATCTCCTGGGCCGATCCGGTAGTCACCACGATGCCGGAAGTGACGCCACCTGATTCTAAGGAGGAAAAATCTGAGAACTCTCAACGGTGGCAGTCTCCGACTGTCACCAAACTTAAAAAGGAAAAACTTCTGCGCGACGCTCGTGCTGCCGCTCTTCGTGGCAAGGTGGCGGAGGTTAGGGGAGCATTGGGTAACACCAGTGCTGGCCCTAAAGCCTTCACCTCTCGCCTACGTGCTACGGGAGACGCGCATCATAAGAGCGCTTTTAGTTGATTTGTGTTTCTTCTGATGTGGTGAACTGCTTCTGAATATTTCTCTTTCAATTCCTGCACTCTTTAAACAATGCTAATACAGGTATTTGGTCCAGCTTAAGGACGTTAAATGAAAGCGCTCCTGGGAGACAACCCAGATTTCCTGTTTTCGTACTTCTTTTTTTTCTAACTTCTTTTAGTTCAGCTTTTGTTTTTGCTTTTGTTGCTTTGAGTTTGTGCTTGCAGGTTGGGTGTTCGATGGTGCGGATGCTGCGGACTATTCATGATCATAAACGCCAATCGTCTGGTATGCTCATTTCTGAGCATTGGGTAACACTTCCTCCCTTCTTTTAGCTTCAAATTTCTAGATATATCGTTTAGCTTAAGTCTGGGGGAGCGGTTGTTGTTACCCACTGTGCACGAGTTGCACCGCATACTAGAAGGTTGTATCTTTATTTATCCTAGTCATTATTTTTGTTTTTCATGCTTCACACACCACTTCACCCACTTGAGTGCATGCTTATCTTTTTGTCGTTGTTCCGTTTAAACTATTTTGGTTGGAAAGTGAAATAGATTGTTAACGTAGGAATTATTATTTGGAGTGCGATGTTGACTCATGTAGTGTTCTAGTCACTTCGCATGCTATGGTAGAATTTGTGTAGAACTAGATTTTCTTTATGCATCTAATTTATGTTTAGTATTTCTGCGTAAATTTAGATTTAATATACTCAAGTGGTGAATTCGAATGAAATCGACGATAACCCGGTGTTGTGTGTGTGCGGTTGCTAGTCGTGTGTTGCTCGAGTCGGGAGGAAGGTTTATCTTTCTCGTGGGCTAAGAACTTGCCCCAAGCGACTCTCGAAGCATGGGTGAGAGCTACTCGTTGAGTCAAACATGATGTAGGCCACCCTTTGGCTAGTTTGAGCTTTGTTATTCCATGTCCATTTCATTAACCTTTGCAAGCCAATTTTGTGCCTACCAATCCTTTGTTCAGCTCCTCTTCATCCACCAAAGCCTGAAGCCTATCCCACGCCCGCAACCAAATTGTTTTTAACTGCGCTCATAAGTCTCAACTTGTGTGGTGTGTGGAATCTTTGTGTTATGAAGGGAAAATAAATTCTGTCTGCTGATTTTAAACCAACCGGAGGATACTTAAAAGAAAAAAAAATGTGTAAAAGAAAAAAAAAGGAGTATTGTGAAAAAAAATCCTCCCGAGCTAAAAACAGAAAATCTGTTGGTATTTGTGAAGTAGGCTGTGTGCACACCTGGTTTTCATGATAAGTCTGGGGGTGTGTCACACGAGCATTGTTGTTGGTCTTGCGTGGTGCAGCGTTCCGTTAGCTCACTTGGGTTGCGTAGCCACCGTGTTTAACTTTGAATATCATACCGTAACCTAAGCCTCGTTTTAATCCTATAAGTCCTACTGATTTGATTTGCGAGTTTGCTAGCGCCGTGGAGAGAGTGTGACCGGGCGAGCGTATGGTTCACGACGTTGATGGATTTCAGCGGAGTTATTCCTAAGCCCCGATCTTTTGCAACACCCGCCTCAGTGTCTCGTCACTTTCATACTGGGCATGATCGTCAAATTCTTCATAATTCACCAACTGAGTAGGACTAAATCTTTACTTACGCTTTAATACTTATGTAAATTAGTTAGCATAATTCGAATCTCTTTCTACTAGAATCTCTACTCACATGCGTACGTTACTTCGCACCGTACTCCCTTGTGTAATTCTCTATGTTAATTATCGTTTTCACGCTCCGCCGGATTCGTTTGCTCGGGACGCGCAAACAGTTAAGTCTGGGGTGTGATGAGTCCTGATCATATACACATTTATGGACTCATCCGGGCCGTTATTTAGTCATTTCTCCGCACTTTAGCCTTGTTTTAGTTTATATTTGATAATCCATGCTAGGTGCACATCTAGGCCCACTTTGGTGTGATTTTCGTGCTTATTGTCATTAGTAGTATTCATGTGCTGTTAAGTGCCACTTTCAGTGGCTAGATCTGTGTTTGTGCAGGAATAGGAGTCGTGCAAGTGTTCCCGGTGCAATTTTGCACAGGAACACTGCGCACGATCGCCGGTTATATTGCGCACGACCACTGGTCGTGCGCCACTGATCGTGTGCACTTAACCCTTTTTCACGAGTTCTGTTTGGTGCAGTGCGCACGACCACCAACGCCAGTGCGCACGACCACCGGTCGTGCGCCACTGCTCGTGCGCACTTATCATTAAAATTCTGAGTTCTGTTTGCTGTATTGCGCACGACCATCAACGATAGTGCGCACGACCACCGGTCGTGCGCCACTGGTCGTGCGAACATTTTATTTTATAATTTTGTATCTTGCAGGTTCCTCCCAGGCAGTGCGCACGATCGCAGAATTCCAGTGCGCACGACCACTGGTCGTGCGCCAATGACCGTGCGCAGTATTCAATCCAGCGCCTATTTAAACGCCTGTTGCGAGTTTAGGGCGATCGATCACGGGCGGGAGCGGGATTCCTGTTCCGTACGCCGCCGATTTCCACCGTGGGACGCCTCCACTTCATCTTCTACGCAAGGGGAAGCCTCCTCCACCCATTCCAAGACTTCCTCCATTGTCCGTGAGTGTTCTCCATCGTCCGCAAGCCTCCAAGCAACCATTCTCTCATTCCGCCCGATGAGAGGAAGAAGGAACCTGAAGTCGAAGACGACGGAGCTACGTAGGGAGATCGTGACAGCTCTCTACGCCGGAAGCATAGTCCGCCCGAGTCCGGAGGTAGCCCGACAACCTACCATTCCGGCCGTGAACGGCCGCTAGTCTTCACCATTGGTTATTTCTTTCCTCTTTCCTCCATTGTACTCTTTGAACCGTTCAATACTCGAATATTGTGATGTTTATTTTGATGGAAATGAATATTTCTTTGTTGTTCTTCATGGTTTGGTGGTGATTCAGTCCGCTTTCTCACACTCACTCGCGCACGCACGCAAGGTGTTTGATCCGCGTTAGCAAGAGCTAACGGCGGTTGTGAAGAGGTGTTTGCGACCCTCACCCTCTCGCACTTGAGTTCACTTCATCCGCCTCACGAAGCACGGCATCGCGGTCGTTGCATCCACCTCACTTTGCGAAGCGGTGTTTTCGACCCGCATTTCTTTTTGTTGTTGATAAGGTTAGGAAAACCAACCAAAAGCCCCATCTTTGTGTTTGTTGAACGCTTGTGTAACAATAATCACTGCGCGATTCGTTCACCCATCCTGCATTCCTCAAGAGACCGACATCCGGGGAATTTATTCTCCACAATTATTACTTGACAGCGACCGGTGCACTTGCCGACACGCATCACATATATACTAATCTTGAGAAGGGTGTGATAATTGGTAACCCGAGGATCTTAAAGTACATGAAATATCAATAGGTCTCAGGATGAGACTCAGAGTCTAGGATCGGATACCCTAATGATTGAGTGCACATCTAAGACAAATATATCCTAACGATACCAAGAAACTTAACCCAAAATGCACGGGGGCTAATCCTTTTGTTTATTGGATTAGCTTGATACCAACTTGGATTTCCTAGACCTTCTTATGGAAAATGGTGTGCATTTAGCACCCAAATTGAAATTAGTGAATCTTGGAGTTCTACAACTCCAAGTAGGTTGAAACTTTGGTGATGCATGAAGTCAAATCACTCCAAATCCCCTTGGTAAGGTGATTATGTATATATTAGTCTATGGTAAAATTTTTGACTCAATTGGATCCTTACATATGAGAAGACATATGTTTAAAAGATCGATAGAAAAACCTTTACTAGGGCCACACCAAAAGGTTGTTTTTACTCTAGTAAAATAGACATTTTGCTCTCCAATTTTGAGGCCCTTAGAGCCCATAAAATGAAAAGTAGGTTGAGATAACTTTTGTAGGCATTTGTGTCTACTATCCTTAGAAAGTAAGATCACACCATTTGGAGCCCTACAACTCTCAATAGGACATATTTAGTAAGGCTGGTCCTAGTGAAGGACATACCTTAAAATGTGAATAACTTTTACATAATAAATTATATGAGGCGCCAAAACTTGATGGTTAAAAATTTAAGAGCTTTGCAAAACCTTTCTTGTGATGTGATTATAATTAAGCGGGCGTTTTCGAGGAGTTTCGCGAGTACTCCTACTTTGAGAAACTAGCCGTTATCCTACTTCGATGAATAGAAGTAACGGTCTTTTCTTCTTTCGAAATATCGACGATTACGCCTCGGCTACGGCGCCAAATTCTCTAAATATGTGTAAATAGAAAATGAGAGGGTTTTGCAAGTTTTTGTAATTGTATATCCAAACTAATCTTTCGATGAAGGCAAGTGCACCTTATCGCGTATAGTATAGGATATTTAATAGAAAATATCAAGGTCGTATTTTTCCAAGAACGTGTTGATTATTTTTACTTTTTAAGAACGCGCTATTATTTTATCGATGAAACGAGCGATTAGTTTTATAAAATTTAAAGAGCGATGATGATGATTAATTAAGCGATTGCGTGCATTAGTATAAACAAAGAAAAGATAAGTGCAATCTCTACTTAAATAGGTAGAGGGGAAATAAATAAGGTTCATAAAAGTTAGAACCTAATTAAGTGTTGTTCTTGTGAGTTTTTAAGTGTTCCTGTCTAAGTGTTTTTCTTGAGTGTTTATGTGAGTTTGTTTGTGTGTTTCCCAAGCCCTAGTTTGGGCTCTCCAAGTTTAGACTTTCTTGAAAAAGTTGTAATCTCTATTATACATATATATGAAAGTTCTTCTTTGTTCTTAAATTTCTTTTATTTTGTTCTTCTTTTCCTTTAAGTAAGTGTGTGTGAGTGTATGAGAGTAATTTATTTCATAGTTTAGTTTAATTTAGCTTTCAATTTAATAGCGTAGCTTTTATTATTATCACGCATTTATTTCTCGTCTACCCGTTTAACGGGCATACCCTGGAGTAGTTAAATCCAGTATGCCCGTTAATGCTAACAATTTCCTAGGACCCAAATTCACTTGGGTACCTAAGGGCTTGTAATCTCTTTTTGCAGGTAGTCCAAGAGCCCACCAGAAGCAAATCTGGGCCTTGAACAAGGTGGCTGTTCTGACCCACAGGCAGAACAGTAAAATCTATTTACTAACAAACTTAGTGCAGGTCATCCTACTAAAAGGGGC
Organism: Dactylorhiza incarnata; assembly: GCA_033032865.1. Taxonomy (NCBI): domain Eukaryota; kingdom Viridiplantae; phylum Streptophyta; class Magnoliopsida; order Asparagales; family Orchidaceae; genus Dactylorhiza; species Dactylorhiza incarnata. Next base: position 241,743 of record JAWHQI010000681.1, on the reverse strand, counting down.
CTAAAAGCTGACGTTAGATGAATAAGTCTTGGAATCTATAATCGTCGATATATTACAATGACACAATAGACGTTACGACGACAAAGGATCAAGTTGGGAGGATGCATATCGTCAAAATATAATCGATCTATTTATCACGAGATTAGATCGGTTCATCGGAGCCGTCTAATCGTTATTTCCTTCAAAGGTACGCGCCTCTTCACCTACCGACACTATAAATAGAATGAATGCTCGAGAATAAAAATTACGCTATCATTTGCCCTAAACTATTCCGTCGACAAACCCCCGCTTCGTCTCCGACATACTGCCTTCACTCTCACTCTGATCCTATGGTTCCCACGAAAGAAGAGGTGATCTCCTGTTGTGAACTCCAGCGAGGGGGCTTCAATGCCTGCTCAGATGAGATAAGGTCAGTAATAGGGTTGCTGGAGGCATTAGGCTTGGAATATCTGCTATGCGAACCCTCAGTTCTTCTCCACTGTGAATTGGCAGAATTCTTCGCCGATGCAAGAATCAACCACACTGAATCCCAGATTAAGTCCACGGTGGGAGGTAAGAAAGTTAAAATATCTGCGAAAAGCCTAGGAAAGGCACTGAATATGTTGAAATTATTGAAGTGAAGTGCAGGTGACTGGGCGGCCTGTTTTTGGGTGACCGTAGAGACCGCGCGGTCTGTGTTAGTGATCTGCCGGTCTGTTCTGGCAGTCTGCTGATTGGCCGGTCTGTTCTTGATTGCTGTGGTCTGTTCCCGAGTTGTTCTGCTTGGTTGGCCTGTCTTCTGTTGGAAGACCGGGCGGTCTGTTCTTATGTGACCGCCTGTCCGGGCGGCTTGATCTGGCGATCTGGCGACTTGTCTGAAGTCGGCCAGATGGTTATTAGTTTGCTCCTGGTGGTCTAAGGAAGGAGCGTTCTTGTGCCCGCGCGGTCTGTGCGCGGTCTCGTGTTCGGGCGACTTGTGCGCGATCTGCCTGCTGATCTGCGGTCTTGGTTGGATGGTTGTCCAAGTAGTGTGATCGCGCGACCGCTGGCGATATGACGGGTGGTGATTGTACCTCTCCTATGCGGTGACGACATCCGTCTACCCGCCTATAAATAGGGGTGCAGGGCCCGTCATTCATAACGAGAACTGTAAGAACTGAGCCTGGGTTAATTCGTGCGGTCTCAACTTTTGAGGTCGGGCGGTCTCGGAAGCGAGTTGACTGTTGGTTGTGTTCGCAGGTTTGCGATTAGTAGGTTGCGGTCTCCTTCCTTGGTGATTCCCAGTGGCTTGAATAAACAGTTCGACAGCGGTCAGTCTGCGAACTGGTTTATGTTTGTTCTTGTGCTGTTCGCAGCGAGCTCAACGATCAGGTGACCTTCAGCAGTTAGGCGATCTGAGTTGCGGTCTGGCGACAGCTTCAGTTCTTCATTCAATAAAGATCTCGTTCGTGCGGTCTGAGGTGGCAGTCTTGTAGTGCGGGCGGTCTGTCTGTTTTCTATTCGCGCGGTCTCAGAACAAGCCGGGCGATCTCTGGAGTTGTGCGGTCTCTGCTTGTCAAGCCGCCAATTTTGCTTTTTGGTGTTTTGTTCTTCTCTCCTCCGTGATTCTTATGAATCATGTCTCGCCATGTATACCTCGCACTATAAATGAAGTTTAAGATTCAATAAAGTTTCTTGTGTTGCTGTGTGGCATTGTGGTTGTTTGGCTATAACTCAGTTGATGCAACTCCTACTTACTCCTAAATGATTCAAATCAAAAATTTTAACATGGTATCAAAGCGAGGTTGTTGGAGTGGATAAGCAGTGATCAACTTGAGTTGCCATCATCTTTGTGAAGAAGAGAACACATAGATTGCCCTGGAAGGTGGATACGCAAGAGGGCTTGGTATTGAACTCCTCACATCGACTAACTATAAGAAATGGAGGTCATGTATGGAGAGCTACTTACTTGGCGAGGATCTATGGGAGATAGTTGGAGGAGAAGACACACAAGAGGTGTTTCTAGCAGGAGATAATATGGCAGAGGTGAGACTTTGGAGGAGGACTAATGCTAAGACAGAGTTCACACTCAAGAGGGCTATCTCACCAGAGCTGTTTGATCACATCATTGGATGTAAATCTGCTGCTGAAATTTGGACGTCTTTGGACGGGTTGTTTAATAAGAAGAATGTAGCTTGGCTACAGTTTCTTGAAAATGTGTTGGCGAAGGCCTCTCAAGGTGATCTTTCTATTTCTACCTTCTTTCTCAAAATGAAGAACCTCACAGCAGAGATTTCTGCATTGGACCCTGATGAGCCCATCTCGGAGGCAAAACTGAAGAGGCATATCATCCGCGGGTTGTGGAAGGACTATCTTGACTTTGTGACTTCAGTTCAAGGTTGGGCAAATCAACCATCTCTGTTGGAGCTGGAGAACTTACTTGCTTCGCAGGAAAGTTTGGCAAGACAGATGGCGGGGACTTCTATCTCTAGGGGAGATAGTGATGTGTTGTTCTCTGGAAAGAATAAGAAGAAGTGGGAGAAGAAGAAGCCAGGTCAGGATGGACCCTCTACTTCAGGTCATCATGATAGAGGTTATGCTTCTAAGTCTGATGGGAGGAAGAAGGGAGAGGGACCTAGGTGCTTCAGGTGTAATAAGACCGGCCACTTCAAGAAGGATTGTCGGGTTAATCTTCAGTCGGGACATGTAGCGGAGAAGGAGAAGCCAAAGTCTGATGAAGCTGGATGGGGAGGAGCCTTTGCGGCTAATATGACGGCGATGTCCGTTAAGGCCTTGGCTGCCATCAACTTCGAAGAGGATTGGATTGTTGATTCAGGGTGTGGACATCATCTCACCGGGGATGAATCAAAGTTCTCTTCTTTGGCGCCTTACTCAGGTAACGATGTTATCATTACGGCTGATAATTCTGTTCATGCAGTCGAACAAGAAGGTGTTGTCTCCCAGAGCAGTGATAAGGGTCCACTCACATTGAGGAGTGTTTATCATGTGCCTGGTATGAAGAAGAATCTCTTCTCTGTGACCAATGTGGTCGATGCCGGTTATCACGTTCTGTTTGGCCCAACAGAAGTGAAGTTTCTTAAAACTCAACCAGAGATAAAGGGAGATGTTATCCATGTTGGAAAATGGGTAAAGGAATTGTTCGTGTTATTGACAAGTACCTATGTTGATAAGATGAAGACCAACGATAGCGCGACTATCTGGCATGAAAGGTTGGGGCATGTTGGCATGGACAAATTGAAGGATATGGCGGTAAGGGGCCTTGTCAAATGCTTGCCTAGCTTGTCCTCTTATGGAGATGGTCATGTTTATGCTGGATGTCAGTTTGGTAAGTCTCATCGACTTCCATTTGATAAATCGCAAACGAGATGCAAAGCGCCGTTGGAGTGTATTCAAAGTTATTTGATGGGACCGACTGCCACCCCAAGCCTTGGAGGCAACAGATATATGTTGGTGTTGATTGACGATTACACCAGATATGTCTGGGTGTATTTTCTGAAAGAGAATTCGGAAGCCTTTCCGAAGTTCATGGAGTTCAAGGAGCTGGTGGAAGGTTGGTTAGGCCTGTGGGTGAAAAAATTGAGAACTGACAATGGTGGGGAGTTTACCTCTGGTGAGTTCTCAAGTTTTTGCAGGAAACACAGCGTTCGGAGAGAGCTCACTTGTGCCCATACTCCACAGCAAAATGGCGTTGCGTAGAGGAAGATCCGTCATCTGACGGAAACCTGCAAATGCTGGCTTCATGCCAAGAGTATACCAAAGTCTTTTTGGGTGGAGGGAATGTCTTGTGCGGCTTACGTCATCAACAGGATGCCTCTAAGTCCTATCAACATGAAGACCCCTCACGAACTTATGTTCAAGGAGAAGCCGAGTGTTGCACACCTTCGGGTGTTCGGGTCAACTTGCTATGTGCATATTCCTGATGCTCTTCGGACAAAGCTAGATGCGAAAGCAAGGAAGCTAGTCTTTGTTGGGTATGATGAGCGGAAGAAGGGATGGACAATCATGGATCCTGAGACACGGAGATCAGTGGTATCTCGGGATGTGGTGTTCAATGAAGTGACTTCCTACAAGGGGAGTTCAGGAGTTGAACTACTGGAGAGCAGGGTTGATGAAGCAGGGAAGGCTGCAGGAAATCTTCAAGTGGAGTTGCCTGTTTCACCAGGAGCTCCAGCTGTGTCAAGCTCTGAGATGGAGGCTTCAGGTTCTGGAAGCAGGGGGAGCGATGCTCCAAGTTCGTCTTGCACAGAAGAAACAACTGAGGAGGTGGTTAGTCAGGAGCAACCTCTTAGGAGGTCAAAGAGGACTATCAAGCCACCAGATCGATACACAGGAGGAAACATGGTGAGCTTCGTCTCATGTTTCTTCGCTGGTCCCTTGGATGAGAGGGAGCCATCGAGCTTTGAGAAAGCCAAAGGCGTGAAGCAGTGGAATATTGCTATGCAAGAGGAGATGGATGCTCTCAAGAAGAATGAGACTTGTTCTCTAGTGCCCAGGCCCAAGGGCATTACCCCTGTGACATGCAAATGGGTTTATAAGCTCAAGAAGAAAGCTGACGGCACGATCGAGCGATACAAGGCTCGCCTTGTGGCATGCGGGTTCTCACAGCAGTATGATGAAGATTATGATGAGACGTTTAGTCCAGTGGCAAAGATGACTTCGGTCCGATTTGTTATTGCTTTGGCGGCATCTAGTGGATGGGAGATTTGGCAGCTCGATGTGAAGAATGCTTTCTTATACGGAGAGATTGACAAGGATATCTTCATGATCCAGCCATTGGGTTTCATCTCGGAGGATCGTCCAGACTACGTCTACAAACTGAAGAAGGCCCTTTATGGGTTGAAGCAAGTGCCTCGGGCGTGGTATGGGAAGATCACGGAGTATCTTCTATTCTGCGGGTTCTTTGCTTCGGACTCTGATTCTAGCTTGTTCGTCAAGAAGGAGGGGGTGCTTTGGGTTATTGTTCTGCTGTATGTGGATGACATGATTGTCACTGGGAACTCGAAGGAGGCGGTAGCAAGGCTGAGAGCTGAGCTTACTATCAGGTTTGAGAAGAAGGATCTGGGTGAGCTTCACCATTTCCTTGGACTCGAGGTTCAGAGGCGGGAGAGCAGAGTGCTCGTTTCTTAAGCTGGATATGCGGAGCGGATCGTTCAACGATTCGGCATGGAAGAAGGGAAGAGCAGCTCTATACCTCTGGAACAACATCATAAACTTTGGAAGGATGAGGGAAGAGTTCTATCTAATCCGCTGGTGTTCCGAGCTCTGGTTGGGAGCATGATCTACTTGACCATCACAAGGCCTGATATTGCTGATGCAGTTGGCAAAGTGAGTCGGTACATGGCGGAGCCACGGAAGCCTCATCTTCTGGCGGCAAAAAGAATTCTGAAATATGTGAAGTCGACCTCTGATTTGGGTCTCCTATTTAGGAGAGGGTCAAGCTTGGAGTTGCATGGATACATGGATGCAGACTACGGGGGAGACGTGGATAATCGGAGATCAACGTCTGGTTATGTCTTTATGACGGGTCCCACAACTATCTCTTGGTGCAGCAAAAAGCAGGACTCAGTGTCTGTATCTACCACAGAAGCGGAATACAAGGCTTCGGCCTTGGCAGCTCAGTAAGTCGTTTAGCTCAGGAGGTTGGTGGAGGACATTCATGAGGAGGTTCGAGGTCCCACTATGCTACGCGGGGACAATGAGAGTGCTCTCAAGCTGGTTAATAATCCAGTATGTCACGCGAGGACCAAGCATATTGAGATTGAGCACCATTTCATTCGTGAAAAGGTGTTGGGAGGATCTCTTATGGTCGAGCATGTTCGGAGTGCGGACAATGTTGCAGACATCTTCACAAAGCCGCTGGCGAAGGGACCGTTTACTCGGTTGTGGAGTTTACTCGGGCTTGTCTCCACTTCCCACTTCAAGGGGGAGTGTTGAAATTATTGAAGTGAAGTGGAGGTGACCGGGCGGTCTGTTTTTGGGTGACCGCAGAGACCACACGGTCTGTGTTAGTGATCTACCGGTCTGACTCTGCCAGTCTGTTCTGGCGGTCTAGTGATTGGCCGGTCTGTTCTTGATTGCTGCGGTCTGTTCTCGAGTTGTTCTGCTTGGTTGGCCTGTCTTCTGTTGGAAGACCGGGCGGTCTGTTCTTATGTGACCGCCTGTCAGGGCGGCTTGATCTGGCGATCTGGCAAATTGTCTGAAGTCGGTCAGATGGTTCTTAGTTTGCTCCTGGTGGTCTAAGGAAGGAGCGTTCTTGTGCCCGCGCGGTCTGTGCGCGGTCTCGTGTTCGTGTGACTTGTGCGCGATCTGCATGCTGATCTGCGGTCTTGGTCGGATGGTTGTCCAAGTAGTGTGATCGCGCGGTCTGCCTTGTGTGACCGCTGGAGATCTGACGGGTGGTGATTGTACCTCTCCTATGCGGTGACGACATTCGTCTACCCGCCTATAAATAGGAGTGCAGGGCCCGCCATTCATAATGAGAACTGTAAGAAATGAGCCTGGGTTAATTCGTGCAGTCTCAACTTTTGAGGTCGGGCGGTCTCGGAAGCGAGTTGACTATTTGTTGTGTTCGCAGGTTTGCGGTCAGCAGGTTGCGGTCTCCTTCCTTGGTGATTCCCAGCGGCTTGAATAAACAGTTCAGCAGCGGTCAGTTTGCGAACTGGTTTATGTTTGTTCTTGTGATGTTCATAGCGAGCTCAGCAATCAGCCGACCTTCAGCGGTTAGGCGATCTGAGTTGCGGTCTGGCGACAGCTTCAGTTCTTCATTCAATAAAGCTCCAGTTCGTGCGGTCTGAGGTGGCGGTCTTGCATTGCGGGTGGTCTGTTTGTTTTTTGTTTGCGCGGTCTTAGAACAAGCCGGGCGATCTCTAGAGTTGTGCAGTCTCTGCTTGTCAAGCCGCCAGTTTTGCTTTTTGGTGTTTTGTTCTTCTCTCCTCCGTGATTCTTATGAATCATGTCTCGCCATGTATACCTCGCACTGTAAATGAAGTTTGTGATTCAATAAAGTTTCTTGTGTTGCTGTGTGGCATTGTGGTTGTTTGGCTATAACTCAGTTGATGCAACTCCTGCTTACTCCTAAACGATTCAAATCAAAAAAATTTACAGAATATGCCAAGAATGCAAGAGGGGGAGGAAGAAGAAGAGTTGACCTCGGAGAATGTGTCCGCAAGCTACACCTGGTGCAGCCACACAAGGAAGACCTATGGGTCCATTAAGAGAGCAGAATTCAATCAAAAGGGGAAGTTGATGGCCGACATCGTTGGCAATGTTCTGTTGTGCAGGCCTGGGTCCCATGACCGAATCTCTAAAGACATGTTCGTTGTCATGGCCCGGATAATCCACTCCAAGAAGACCAATTGGAGTGAGTTTCTCTTCCAGAGAATGAAGAACACCCTGAAGTCCCCTTCCTACGGAATAATACTGTCCTTCTACCTGCTAAACACACATGGTGAAGTACTGAATAAGAAAATGGGAGTTTCTCTACACTACTCCAAGAGATTGGATGCAAAAATGCTAGATCGATGGGATAGGTCTATGCCTAAACCATCACCTAATGTCCAGCCTGCTCCAAAGAAACAAGCATCCCCAACAGGCCACTCAGAAAAAGAAGATTCTTCCAGCAGTTCTGATGACATACCACCACCCCCACAAATCTCTGGTACAACTGAAGGGGAGACTTCCACCCAAAGAGATTGTCCAGGAACAGTAACAGAACCTGCTCCCACAGAGGTTATTGAAGAAAGTAGAAACCCCAACTTGGGGAATGTTCCCACTGAAGGGGAGCCCCAACCTGGGAGCTCAACCCAAGACGCAGAGATGATAGATGGGGAGGTCCCGACAGTAGGCTCAGCCCAAGGTAATGCACAAGTTGAGGGGGAGACCCAACTGGGGTACTCTGCCCTAGAAGATAAAGGAAATGAGCCCATGGAAGACATCACTCTCTCTGACTGCCGAGAGTTAGTAGTTGCAAGTAAGATTGTGCTTACGTGCCCTGGCGAGACAGTACCAGAAAATGTCAAGGGGAAGGCGAAGGTAACAACACATATCAGTGAAGAATCATCTGTAAATAGCTCTAAAGAAATTCCACAAGAAAGAGAAGAGGTAGAAGAACAAGCTGCTAAGCCATCTTCGTCTCAGTCAGGTTCTCTTTTCCACATGATGTCAGGTCTATTAACAGCTCAGTGCAAACAACTGGAACAGTTTATAGTAAAAACTGTGGATAATCTAAGGGAGAGATGAAGGGCGAGATCCAGAAAGTGAAGAAATACATACTCCACCTCAACACCCAGTGCGCTCACTTCTACACACTGGCAGCTCCGGCCATAGAGAAGATGAGCGAGGAAGTAAACAAAGTGGGACATCAAACCCACACAATCCTGAAAAAGCAAGAAATATTCTCGAACAATGTGTACTATGGTTTTGAGCAGATAGACACAGAGGCTACAAATAACATAAATCAAATTCTGAATAAGGTCAATACCCTAGATACCCATCTGCTTGAAATAAACAACAATTTGGATGTGACTGAACAACACCTGCATGAAAAGCTGAATCTAGTCAGAGAAGGACTTGAGGAAAGGGTAATTGAACAAGCCCTAAAGGGGTAGAACGAAATAATAAACGCCAGGTCACATCAAGCGATGTGGATAACAAATTAAATAAAGCAGACAATGCAAAAACCCCCATCATTATATGAGGCTGCCAACCCTTCCGCAAGCACTGAATCAGCTGAATATGGAATAGAATTTGGAGAATCAGTAACTTCAAGGAAAAGAAAGAGAATTCAGAGCAGCCAGTATCGGCAAAAGAGACTGAGGGAAGTTGAGCAGGATCCACAATCAGAAAGGTGGAGTCCTGTATCAAGAGAAATAATAACAGAATCATGGATCCATTTTGGATACCCTCAGGAGGACAATCAGAGGGCATACCAGTTAGTTGAATGGCAGAAACATCTGAAGCAGCTAGAAAGGCGGAAGAATCACAAGCTAGCATTTCCACAAGGTCCTCCTCCCTCTCCTAAGAAGATTCCCCTGCCCATCAACTACTATCAGAGGCAAAGGCAGAAAACCAAAGGGGCAAGCAGCAGCAGACATTGATGGGGCATCAAATTAAAATCTTAATGATTCTGTTGGGGCAAATAAATGTTAATGTTTATTCATGAACATCTAATCTAATTATATGTTTGGTATCTATTGTGAAGAACATTTAATCTGTTTATATGATTGTTGCTTTATGTGTGATGTTATTATCTAAAATATCTTTTCATGAGTGGCATTTATCATTGAGGTAAGTTAAGGCTTCTTCAAATAGGGGGAGATTGTTGGGAACAGTGCCCAGCAGTGTTCCTGATTTGAAGAAGTGCTCAGCTCAATGATAAGTGCAAGTTGTATTCAATGTTTTATCTAGTTAATGCTTGCAGAGATGAGACAATATGTCCAGTACTTCAACAGCATGCCTAAGTATAATATCATCGAAAAAGGCTGGACATATCGTTGACAAGTACAAGCACATCGTCATGATGATGAGCAAAGCAAACGCTGAGATTTGGCGAGTTCGCCGAACGCAGAATGCAGTTCGTCGAATGCAGAATGAAGTTCGTCGAATGAAGAGACACGACATAAGCAAACACCGAGACATGGCAAGTTCGTCGAACGAAGAATGAAGATCGTCGAACGCAGAGACGGGATAGAAGAATGAAGTTCGTCGAACGCAGAATGTTGTTCATCGAACGTAGAATGAAGATCGTCGAACGCAGAGAAGACATAAATATATCAAAGGAAGGAATGTCGTCAAGAAGATGCATTATCATCGACATCATCAAAGTAGCCTTGTCGTCGAGAAGAACAAACATTGTTGTAAAGAAGGCATGACGTCGAGAAGACTGAAGAAGGACAGCTGAAGACAAGCATAGTCTGTCGACATGATATCGCTCATGTCGTCGAAAGAACAAAGTGATTACAACGATAGACTACAAGGAAGAAGATCACGACGACATTGTAAGAGATAACATATCGTTGTATATGCAGGAACGCCAGAAGATCTCGTATCATCGAGATATCAACATTAGAGGCAGAAGCTAGAAGACTTGAAGATCTACCAAGGTCTAAGACATCGACAAAGTCTTGTCGTCGAGATATTATCCATGTCGTCGTAACAATGGAAATGTCATCGAGACAGAATTCAAATGTTGCGGATGCGCAGTCAGCATTTAATGTCGCACCTGATTGTCCAATCAGCGCGTACTCTTAAGGAATGGGCCATCTGACACTTAAGGATCTTTTTCAGAAGACCATTGTGGGCCTCGCACTCTTATAAAAGAGATAAGAGGATGCCCTAGAAAGGAGGATCGCAGTGAGAAAAGAAAAATGAAAAAGAATCCCATCGTTGCTTCAATACAATAGTACATTCTGCTGAGAAGAAGAAAATCAAGTGGAGAACAAGAATCAAGTGTTCTCAGAAGAATCAGTCATCTCCATCGACTGATAAGAAGTCGTTCCTCATCAAGCTAAGAGAAGAGATTGAAGAAGAACTACGCTATCAAGATCTGAATCAGAAACATCTTCTTCAACCTGAAGAAGCCGATCTCCATCAGGTTAAGTTGTCGATCTTCATCAGGCAGGAGAAACAGTGTTCGTTCCTGTAAACCTTTATTGTTGTAAGGCTTGAGGGCCTGTTAGTCTAGCTTGAGGGCTGGAGATCTGAGAGGCTTGAGGGCCAGGGCAGTGGACTTGCGGGTCCGATTTTTGTCTAGCTCGAGGGCTGGAGAGCTGTGAGGCTTGAGTGCCAGAGCAGTGGACTTGCGGGTCCGAATTTGTCGAGCTTGAGGGCTTGGGTGCAGTAGGAGCTTGCGGGCCTAGGCTGTAGGCACCGGACTTGCGGGTCTGTGTTTTGTAGGGCTTTAGGGCCTGAGTGTCGAGCTTGCGGGCTTGGGTGAAGTAGGGGCTTGCGCGCCTAGGCTATAGGCACAAGACTTGCGGGTCTATGTTGTGTAGGGCTTGAGGGCCTGAGTGTCAAGCTTACGGGCTCAGGTGCAGTAGGGGCTTGCGGGCTTAGGCTGTAGGACTTGCGGGTCCAAGTTGTAAGTCTTGCGGGCCTGAAGATTTGGCGGAGTTCGCCGAGCCTAGCACACTGCTAGGTGGGCGCAGAGGGAAAGAGGACTACTCAAGGTACCCTGTCTTGAGGAACCTCTATAGATCACTGTGTGTTTTCTGTGTTGTGCTTTATACTTTATAGATCTATACATCAGAAATCAAGAACACCTAAAAGGGGATAAAATAACTTGAAAAATCTATTCACCTCCCCCCCCCCCCCCTCTAGGTGATAAGTTGACACCCAATAAACAACAGGGGGAGAGAGGAGGAGGCCCCAGCCCCCTCTCACCCCCGCCCCTGCAAGGGGGCGAGAGGAGGAGGCCCCAGCCCCCTCTCGCCCCCGCCCCTGTTAGGGGGGTGAGAGGAGGAGGCCCCAGCCCCCTCTTGCCCCGCCCCTGCAAGGGGGGCGAGAGGAGAGGGGCGCCTGCCCCTCTCGCCCCAACTCTAGTAAGGGGGGAGAGAGTAAGGGGAGCTGCCTTCCCCCTCTCGCCCAGCCCCATGAATAAGGGGTGGTCTGCATTTAATACCTCGGAATGGCAGGATTTGGCTGTTCGCAGGCCAAATCCCAGGGTATTTTGGTAATCTCGCAGGCCAGAATGTGGCTATTGATAGACCAAGTTCAAAAACCTATAAATAAGGCCAAGGGGGAACCATTTGGAGGACTTGTCTTTTGGCCTTTCTCTCTCCCTAGTTAGATTTTGGTGGGTGGAGAGAGCCTCCAAAGGTGCCCAAGCTTAGCATTGGCTTGGGAGGGGAAGCGCTCTAAGATCTTCCAGGTGTGTGGTGGGACCTCCTTAGCCTCTTAGCCTAGAGCTCTCCCTTGGGAGGAGTAAGTGTTGGTCACCCCTCAACTCGTTGAGGGCCCGAACTCCTCGAGAGACCAATTTATTGGTTTCAACACCAAATATGCCCTTTATAACCTTTGTGATTCTTGGCCTTTATCGCAATGACAGAGGCAAAAGAACATATCAGCCTTGTTGTAGATCTGCTGGTCACCGACAGTGCTTGATGCCGAGAGAATAAAAGGGCCTCCAAGAACTCTCGATCGACAAAAAATCTAAACTAGAGAATCCCCTCCAGAAATGATAGAGATGACTCTCATTTTCTCCTAGTTGGAGGAGCATGCAGCTTGTCGCCAACGATGTAGAGATCTAGTAAAAACCTGCAAGATTGCCAGATGGGAGAGAAAGAAAGGAGAGAGAGTCGGTAGTTACCAAAAGAGGGGAAAAGATTGGGTAGGTTTTACCTCGACGGAGAGGATGCCACAGAGGAAGGTTCACCATCGGTAGAAGAGGCATTCGTCGGCGGCTGGGGAGTCATTCGCCAGCGGTAATGGAAGAATGGGTCACCAGCGGTAATGGAAACACGGTTCGTTGGTGTCAAAGCAGGTGGAAGTGAAAGCAGGAGCGGGGGTTTTGTCACGTACAGGGGCTGCTCACTCGAGATGTTTTGAGCATGGGATACACTTAGGTACTTGTAGGATTTAGGGGATTTACCCTAATATGAAATTGGGTTTTTTTGAGTGATTTGCATTTAGCGAAAATTGGTTTGCACATAGCAGCACTCAAAATCAAGTAGGATCCTCCATTAAAATTCTTATATCTGACCGAGGTGGAGAGTATACTTGAATGAACTTACCCAGCTCTACCAAGAACTTGAGATCATCCATCAAGTAATCGCTCCCTATTCACCATAATTGAGTGGTGTAGCTGAACTCAAAAATTGGACTTTGTCGAACGTGATCAATGCCTTGTTAGCCGAGTTTGGTGCCTCAGAAAATCTTTTGGAAGAAGCATTGTTTACCACCTCTTTTATCCCTAATAGGATTCCTTCTAAACATGGTGATAAAACTCCATTCGAATTATTCAAATTAAAGAAACTTAACCTCCAAATTCTTCTAGTGTGGGGGTGTTTAGCCAAGTTAGCAATTCTTGAACCTAGAACAAAGAAATATTACCTAAAACCATACACACTATTTTCATAGGATATGCATCCGATAGTAATGCTAATAGATTTCTCGTAATAAACTCTCAAGTTAATGAAATTTCTAAAAACACTATACTAGAAGCTAGAGATGCAGTTTATATCGAAGATAAACTTCCATATAAATTAACCAACTTATCTCAACCTTCTAGTAGCTCAACTCAATCTTCTTCATATATAGATCCATTAGAAATTGATGAACTTATAAGAAGTAAAAGAGTTAGAACTAAAAGAAATTTTGAAGATGACTACTTCATGTAAGTAATGGAACGTACACCTAGAGGGGGGTGTTAGGAGATCTGGGTTCTTTTGAAATTATTTGCACGAGTTTCGAGTATTCAAGCACAACACAAAAATATCACACAGATAAAACACACCAGACGACACAAGATCTATAGAGGTTCCTCAAGACCGGGTGTCTTGAGTAGTCCTCTATCCCTCTGTGCCTACCCAGCAGTGTGCTAGGATCGGCAAACTCCGCCAAAAACTTCAGGCCCTCAAGCCTTACAACACGGACCCGCAAGTCCAACAACCTAGGCCCGCAAGCCCCTACTTCCCCCGAGCCCGCAAGCTCGACACTCAGGCCCTCAAGCCCTACCTAGCTCAGATCCGCAAGTCAAGCCTCTACCCTAGCCCTCAAGCCTCACAGGTCTCAATCCCTCAAGCTTGAAAAACAGGCCCACAAGTATTACCTAGCCAAACCCGCAAGTCTAGCCTCTGCCCTGGCCCTCAAGCCTCACAGGTCTCAAGCCCTCAAGCTTGACAAATAGGCCCGCAAGCCTTACCTATCCAGACCCGCAAGTCTAGCCTCTGCCCTGGCCCTCAAGCCTCACAGGTCTCCAGCCCTCAAGCTAGACGGATAGGCCCGCAAGCCTTACAAAGAAATTACAGTAGAAAGACTGTTTCTTCTGCCGGATGAAGATTGGCAACTTTAGCCTGTTGAAGATTGGCTTCTTAAGGTTGAAGAAGATGCTTCTGAATCAGATCTTGAGCGCACAGTTCTTCTTCAATCTTTTCTTGTCCTGATGAGGATTGGCTTCTTATTCTTGGATCGGTAGGCGCCCTTAGAGGGGGGTGAATAAGGGTTTTCAAAAACTTAAGTGATATTATGAAAAGCTTTGTAATAATGCAAGACAAAGACAATAAGAAGTCAAGTAAAACAAGTGAAATAAAGTAGAGACATGCTTTAATATCAAATACGGTTTTACAAAAGTTGACTTCTATAACGCTAGAAATCGGTGGCGATGAATAGTAAACTCTTTTTTGTTTTCTATCCCGACTCGCATCCCCACGAACCGGTGGCCCTAGCCTATCCTCCCCGGATTCGGCCTCAAGCCGCTCTAGCCAACCCTTCCCCGGATATGGCCTCGAGCACCCCCTAGACCTAGCCTAGATCTAGTCGCCAACACGAGGCGAGTTTTCCCCCTATGTCCTACCCAGACCTAGTCGCCAACACGAGGCGATTTCACTAACCGTTTACAAGAAAAATATGAAATGAAAAAAAAAACTCCCTCTTGATGAACTTCTGAAGTTGGAGTCAAAGATCCGCTGTAGAATAAGCGTTGTAGAAGCGGACTTCGTTTGGATCTGGCGTGATGAGATTCTCTTTCCGAAGTTTGCAGAACTTTGGTAGTACATCAACTTTCGGCCAAAGTAGCCTCTGGAATTCTAGCACTCTATCTCTCTCTGATGTCTCTCTGATGTGTGTCTAAAATGAGAGAAGAGGGGTCCCTTTTATAGCTTCAGCGCTAGCACCTGAGCTAGTGGTACCGTCGGCGCTATCCCATATTAGGACACATTCTGCACGGCAGAATCTTCAATCCGAGGAAACAATTCTCCCATGCCTACTGTGCTCCTCGCTATCGCCTGCGCTATTGGATATCGCCTGGCGCTATCTCCTTCTATAAGTACTCCCGGCATTTGTGCTTAAGCTAATATTTCCTCGAACGAGATTTCGTCGAACGCCGCTAAGAGTTTGTCGATCGAATTTTCGTCGAACGCAGTTATGAGCATTTCGTTGAGCGCCGCTAACAGTTCATCGAATGACAGCAAGAGCCTGCGCTAGTACTACCGCCAGCGCTAGTAGGAGCTTTGGATTTGATGGCTCAACTTTGGGGGCAACCTTCTTATGTAATCATTGAGTCATGTGGACTTTGTTATCCTGCACACTTAAACACACAAGATCAAATACACATATGATTTGTTATTCTCAAACCTAGGAGATGCGGAAGACCATGTTCCAACACTTATCAGTCGATGGAGATGACTGATTCTTCAGAGAACACTTGATGCTTGTTCTCTACTTGATCTTCTTCTCTTCTTCTCAGCCGAGAAAATACTGTTCTATTAAAGTGTAACTGCGGGATTCTTTTCTTCCTTTTTCTCTGTTCTTGGGACTGCTTTTCTAGGGCATCACTGTTCTCTTTTATATGACAGATGAGCCGCATAATGGTCACATGTTATGTCCTTTAAAGTTAGACGCTCATTCCTTAAAAGCACGCGCTGATTGGACAATCAGGCGGCGGCAATAAATGTTGACAGCGCTTCCGCAACTTTTGAATCTCTCTCGACGATATTTCCAATGTTATAACGCCATGGATGATATCTCGATGACAGGTCTTTGTCGATGCCTTGAACTTATGTATACTTTCAATTCTTCTTGCTTCTGCCACTGATGCAGGTATCTCGACGATACGAGACATTCTGGCGCTTCTGCATATACGACGATATGCTATCTCTGACTATGTCATCGTGATCTTCTTTATTGCAAACTGTCGTCGTAATCATGTTGCTTTCTCGACGACATGAGTGATAACATGTCGACGACGACATGCCTTATTTTCGACGATGTCGTACGCCATAAGTCATACTTAGCCTTTTCAGTGACAAGGCTTCTTAGTTGATGTCGACGATGGTGCATCTTCTTGTCGACATTTCTTCCTTTGTCTTCATTCTTCTCTGCATTCGATGAACGGCAATCTTCATTCAACGGACAGCATTCTACGTTCAACGAGCTTCGTTCTTCTGTCCGGTCTCAGCGTTCAATGAACTGCCTTCTGCGTTCGACGAACACGCCAAGTCTCAGCGGTCAATGATCTTCCTTCTGAGTTCGACGATCTTCCTTCCGCGTTCGACGATCTTTGCCAAGTCTCAGCATTCAACTAACTCGCCAAGTCTCAGCGTTCGACGATCTTCCTTCTGTGTTCGACGAACATCATTCTGTGTTCGACGAACTACATTCTTTGTTTGGTAAACTTCGTTCTTCGTTCGACTACATTGTAATTTAACTTCCTGAGATTATCAGCTAGAGAAGTGATCAAATACAAAGTGAAGTATTCTTGACTTGGTGACTTCTTCAAATCAGGAATCATGTGGGCATGATTCCCAACAATCTCCCCATATTTGAAGAAGTCAGAATCTCAATTCAAGACTACTTTCATTTGACAATAAATATTATAATCTTATCTTTTGAGCACGTAAAATTGTACTTATCTTTGCTGAACTCTCTGAGTACATCAAGCTTGTAGCTCCCCCTTAATTTGATGACTCTTCTTTTATGGCTCCCCCTACTTCTTTGCTCCCCTATCTTTGAGGTCTTTCTACTTGAGCATCTTTTCTTGAACATATGTTATTTCTCCCCCTTTCTGACTTCTTTCCTGGAGCTCTTCTTTAAATAGACAATAGTCCAAGCTCCCCCTTGCTCGGTCATAGTTCATCCAAATTCCAGAGAGATTTTCTAACCAACCATCTCATTTCTTAGGATTGCCATTTCAGCAGACAGTTCCTTTCTTAGATCATTTAATGTGGTGATCTAGACTTTATTTGAGATCAGTTTTATGTTCAGCCATCCTCTTGGTGGATGCAATGTAGGCCTTTTCTATGTTGCCTTTATCCCATTGATTATGCTCTTCACAGGCGTTCCCTTCGAGCCACCCTTGGCATTTGAGTAGAACTCCAGCACTTCTCTTTTTAATATTACTGTCGGCTCAGAGAGGGCGAATTCCAGCCTGATGGTCTCGAGCAGCTTAATGGTGCTCTGGATTTCTTCTGATCCTTCTGAGAATCCATTCCTCACCACTTCACTTCCTTCGAACAGAAAATCTTCCTTCTTTGGCACCACCTTTTGCTTGATCCAGGAGGATTTCAGTATTGTCGACTCATTCACTCTTCACCTTAGCCTTTAAGTCTTCTTTAGTGCTCCCCCTCGATGGAATGTCCACTTATCTTTACTTTCAGATCCCCCTAGATTAGTGCACCTTTGCATGTGGTGAGTTTTTCTTAATCCAGAGTTGAGCCTGGAGCACTTATTGTCCATTAGCCTTGTTTGCCTTTTATTGGCTAAATGGACTACCCTGCAAAACATATTTTAATATCTCTTAGGAACCCAAGGTGACTTGGGTCCTAGGTTCTTGTTAGCATAATAGGGAAATCTTCTACTCATCCTAACCCATCCAGGATGTCTCACCTTTGCTCTAGGCACACTAGGGTTGTGCCAACAGTCGATGTCAAAGTGTCCCATTTTGCCACAGCACCAACATTCATGGATGTTGTACCTTCTTTTCTGAACAGTTTTTGAAGTGTGTTCAGTAGTGTTGAAACCGATTTCTCAGCCTCTTGTGAAGCTCGGGGCCCTCACCGAAATGAGGGGCAGCTAGCCCTTACTGATCCCTCGGAGAAGGTAGACTGAAGACTAGGAAAATGACTAAGACCTTAGTCACAGCGAGGAGGTCCCTCCACTAACCCGGAAGATCGTTGAGCGCTTCCCCTCCCAAGCTAGAGCTGAGACTCGGGCACCTTGGAGAGCTCTGAAAATGCTAGCCAAGGAGAGCCTGAGGAGAGAGAAGCTGAAGTGAAGTCCCCTCCAAAGGTGCCCTTTAGGTCGTATTTATAGGTTTTCTGATCTGGCCTGCAAATAGCAGGATTCTGCCTTTTGATTTTACTATACGCACCACAAATGGGTCTGCTAACAGCCAAACTCCACAGTTTGGAGAGGCTAAAGGCAGACCACCAAGGGTAAAAGGGAAATTTGACCATATCAACTTATGGTCAAAGAACTGCGAGAAAATTGCTGTCGAGGCTCTCACGGGCCTTCTCGCGAGTCCTTCTCGCGATGCCTCTCCTAGGCGATCGTCCCGCGAGGACCTTGCTGGCCCATCCTGGAGATATCTGTCGAAGTCCGGTCTCGTGAATCTTCCTGCGAGACCGCCTCTTGACTTCGTCGAGCTCAACACACATATCGTCGAACGCAGGACGCTTCGCCGATCACAGACGAGCTCGACGAACGCAGAACGTTAAACCATTCGTCGACCGCCATGACCGGTTGTTCATTGACCGCTGAGACGGGCTGTTCATTGTATGCGGGGGGGGGGGGGGGGGGGGGGGGGGGGGCAATTCGTCGAACATAGAACTGAGTTCGTCGAACGCTGAGGCCCGGTCTCGCGAACATAGAATAGATCTTCTTCTGACAGCGGCTTACGAGGTATTGGTTCGCCAGCCCTAGCTTGGCCCAGTCTTTTAAGAGTATCTGCCTCAGCACGGGTCGCGTGACTCCTCTTGCGAGACCTTCCCTTTTGCTTTAATGAGCATAGAACACTTCGTCGACTTCTGATGATTTCGCCGAACGGGGGTGAGCTCGACGAACACAGGAGAGTTCGTCGAACACGGGACTCCATTCGTCGGGCTCAGAAAGCTTCCTCAAACTTCCGGTGAGCGTTTATCTCACCGACCGTTATCGCTCGCCTCTCGGCAAGCCTTCCGAGAGAGACATCTACAAGGACCCTCCCACGAGGTCTTTGGCCCCATGGCCTTCCTCTCTTATTAATTCTTTTGTCTTGTTGCCTTCTTAAACCACGCCTCTTCGCCTGGCGAATATCGGGGTTGTACAAGTAGAGAAGGCAGCAGCATTCTTCCTATCTTTTTCAGCCAAGAGCTGACTAACTGCTCTAGTATAATTGTTTCTACTTGACTTTATCTGTTTGTCAGCAACAGATGTCAGCTTGGTAACCGACATGGTGTTGATGGCATCAGATATGATCAAGTGAGAATTGATTATACTGGGGCTACCAGTCTGCTTCTTATCTGGAAGAGATTGGGAAGATGTTGCTCCTTTATCCTTGAGAGTGGCAAATAGGCCCGCAAGCCTTACCTAGCCAGACCCGCAAGTCTAGCCTTTGCCCTGGCCCTCAAGCCTCACAGATCTCAAGCCCTCAAGCTTGACAAATAGGCCCGCAAGCCTTACCTAGCCAAACCCGCAAGTCTAGCCTCTGCCCTGGCCCTCAAGCCTCACAGGTCTCCAGCCCTCAAGCTAGACGGATAGGCCCGCAAGCCTTACAAAGAAATTACAGTAGAAAGATTGTTTCTTCTGCCAGATGAAGATTAGTAACTTTAGCCTGTTGAAGATTGGCTTCTTAAGGTTGAAGAAGATGCTTCTGAATCAGATCTTGAGCGCACAGTTCTTCTTCAATCTTTTCTTGGCCTGATGAGGATTGGCTTCTTATCAGTCAATGGAGATGACTGATTCTTCAGAGAACAATTGATGCTTGTTCTCTATTTGATCTTCTTCTCTTCTTCTCCGCCGAGAAAATACTGTTATATTGAAGTGTAGCGGCGGGATTCTTTTCTTCCTTTTTCTCTGTTCTTGGGACTGCTTTTCTAGGGCATCACTGTTCTCTTTTATATGACAGATGAGCCGCATAACGGTCACATATTATTTCTTTTAATGTCAGATGCCCATTCCTTAAAAGCACGCGCTGATTGGACAATCAGGTGGCGATAATAAATGCTGACAGCGCGTCCGCAACTTTTGAATCTATCTAGATGATATTTCCAATTTTACAATGACATGGATGATATCTCGACGACAGGTCTTTGTCGATGCCTTGAACTTAGATATACTTTCAATTCTTCTTGCTTCTGCCACTGATGCAGGTATCTCGACAATACGAGACATTCTGGCGCTTCTGCATATACGACGATATGCTACCTCTGACTGTGTCATCGGGATCTTCTTTATTGCAAACTGTCGTCGTAATCACGTTTCTTTCTCGATGACATGAGTGATAACATGTCGACGACGACATGCCTTATTTTCGACGATGTCCTACGCCATCAGTCATACATAGCCTTTTTCAGTGACAAGGCTTCTTAGTTGATGTCGACGATGCTGCATCTTCTTGTCGACATTTCTTCCTTTGTCTTCATTCTTCTCTGCATTCGACGAACGACAATCTTTGTTCGACGGTCGGCATTCTACGTTCAACAAGCTTAATTCTTCTGTCCCATCTCAACGTTCGACGAACTACCTTCTGCGTTCGACGGACACGCCAAGTCTCAGCAGTCAAAGATTTTCCTTCTGAGTACGACGATCTTCCTTCCGCGTTCGACGATCTTTGCCAAGTCTCAGCGTTTGACTAACTCGTCAAGTCTCAGCGTTCGACAATCTTCCTTCTGTGTTCGACAAACATCATTCTGCGTTCGACGAACTGCATTCTTTATTCGACAAAATTTGTTCTCCGTTCGACGACATTGTAATTTAAGTTCTTGAGATTATCAGCTAGAGAAGTGATCAAATAAAAAGTGAAGTATTCTTGACTTGGTGACTTCTTCAAATCAGGAATCATGTGGGCAAGATTCTCAACACTTCACTTATCTAATTGAAGGAGATCCTAACTCATATGAGCAATCCATGACCTCGTATGATTCTCCCTTTTGGAAAGAAGCAATAAATCTAGAAATTAATTCTATTCTAAAAAATAAAACTTAAATTCTAACCGATCGTCCTCCCGGTGTTAAAGTCATAGGTTGTAGATGGATCCTTAGAAAGAAACTAAATCTAGATGGCTCCAAAGAGAAATATATGGCTCACTTTGTTGTTAAAGGCAATGCTAAAAAACAAGGGACATATTATTTAAACATCAATGCTCATGTAGCTAGGATCACATCTCTTCATGTGCTAGTAGTTTTAGCTTCGATCCATAAGATAATCATTCATCAAATGAATGTCAAAACTGCTTTCTTGCATTAAGACTTAGATGAAGAAGTTTATATGACTCAACCCAAAGGTTTTATAGTTAAAAGCCAAGAAACTAAAGTTTGCAAACTTGTTAAATCT
The DNA here is from genome assembly GCA_033032865.1 of Dactylorhiza incarnata. Lineage (NCBI taxonomy): Eukaryota > Viridiplantae > Streptophyta > Magnoliopsida > Asparagales > Orchidaceae > Dactylorhiza > Dactylorhiza incarnata. The sequence continues at coordinate 220,581 of JAWHQI010000681.1, read as the reverse complement.
TTTTATGGACTAAAACAAGCTCCAAAGCAATGAAATCAGAAAATAGATTTCGTAGTATTATCTTTTGCTTTTGTAGCAAATGAATATGATAAAAGTATATATGCTAAACAAGATAACAATGCAACAATTTTACCATTCCTTTATGTATATGATATATTAATATTTGAGACATCATTAAAAATTATTAATGATGTTGAAATTTATTTATCATCTAAATTTGACATGAAAGGTTTATGAGTATTTAATGTCATTTTAGGAATGGAGCTAATTAAATCTAATACAAATATATCATTATCTCTTTCTCACTCGATTGAGAAAATGCTACATAAATTTCGTTTATATGATTCTGCACCGGCTTCTACTTTGTATGAAGCTAGCATAAAACTTTATAAAAATATTGGTGAACCAATTGATCAACAAAATATGCACAAATGATGGAATCATTGTTGTATATTACAAATCGCACTAGGACCGACATTTCTTATGTTGTAGGCAGATTGAGTAGATATACTAGTAATCAAAATAATGAACATTGGTTAGCACTAACTCGAATATTTAAATACCTTCGTGGCACTATTGATTATAGTTTAGTATATATTGGTTATCCCGAAGTATTAGAATGATATTTATAAGCCAATTAGATAACTGAATCGTTTGACATTAAGTCTACAACATGATATGTATTCCTCCTTGAAAGAGTCGCCATTTCATGGGTTTCTACAAAACAACTATTATTTTTAGAAGCACTATGGAATTCGAGCTTATTGCTTTAGACATTACTTGTGTGGAAGCTGAATGACTTAAAAATTTTACTTTCTGAAATTCATGTTTATGTTAAACCAATTCCTGTTATTTCTTTGCATTGTGATAATAAATCTGTTATTGAATTTACTGCTTCTAATAGTACTAATTTCAAAATGAATAAACTCATGGGAATCAGGTATAGATTAGTGAAATAGAGAAAAAAAGAAGTGATATCACTCAACTATGTAATGTCAAAATTAAAAATGAGTGATAATCTTACCAAGAGATTGTCCCGAAGGAGATATTATAGTCATCGAGGGGAATATGGCTTAAGCCCACAAGATTTCCTGCCAACAGTGGATACCCAACCGTTGTGATTGGAGATTCCATGAATTAGGTTCAATATGGTAGAAATGAAGTCGTTGATATTGTAACAACCCTATTCCTTCTAGACCACTTGGGTTACGTTTAGGGTTGAAATTATGAGTAGAGATCATTGAATGATCCTAGGTCAACTTGGACTTAGGAAAATTTTTATAAGCACCCCAAAAGGGCAGAGGTCAACCTTGCCCAATTTACTTCAAATTGGACTCACCAAATAAAATTGAGCTTACCAATAGGTCCCTAACCCTAAGAGAGGCTCAAGTGACCCAAAAGCCCCATCATAGGGTCACCAATTTTGGAAAATTTGGCCTAATCAACTCTAAGTCGAATTGTTGGAACATGGTCTTCCGCATCTCCTAGTTTTGAGAATAACAAATCCTATGTGTATTTGATCTTGTGTGTTTAAGTGTGCAGGAAACAAAGTCCATATGACTTAAGGATGGCATAAGAAGGTTGCCCCCAAAATTGGGCCAATAATTCCAACATGTCCACTAGCATCGGCGGTAGCACCTAGCGCCCGGCGCTAGCGATGATTAGCACAATCACGGGAGTACATTTAGAAGGCGATAGCGCCAGGCGGTAGCGGATAGCGCAGGCGGTAGCGCGGAGCACAGAAGGCAAGAAGAAAATGTTTCCTCGGATTGAAGATTCTCCCGCGCAGAATATGTCCTAATATGGGATAGCGGCGACGGCAGCGCTAGCGCAGGCGCTAGCACTGAGGCTAAAAATCGGACCCCTCTTCTCTCATTTCATACACCATCAGAGAAAGAGGTTGAGTGCTAGAATTCTAGAGCCTGATTTGGCCGAATGTTGATCTCCCACCAAAGCTCTGCGAATTTCTGAAGGAGGACTTCTTCACACCGAATCCAAATGACGTCCGCTTCAACAACGCTTATCCTACGGCGGATCATCGTCTCCAACTTCAGAAGTTCTTCAAGAGGGAGTTTTTATTATTATCATTTCATATTTCTTGTAAACCGTTAGAGAATTCGCCTCGTGTTGACGACTAGGTCTGGGTAGGACTTAGGGCAGAAATTCACCTCGTGTTGGCGACTAGATCTAGGTTGTGTCTAGGGGGTACTCAAGGCCATATCTGGGGTTGGATTGGCTAGAGCGGCTTGAGGCTGAATCCGAGAAGGATAGGCTAGGGCCACCGGTTCGTGGGGATGCGAGTCGGGATAGAAAACAAAAAGAGTTTACTATTATTCGCCACCAATTTCTAGTGTTATAGAAATCAACTTTTGTAAAACCTTATTTCATATTAATAAAGCATGTCTCTACTTTATTTCAATTGTTTTGTTTGATTTCTCGCCTTCTTAATCACGCATTATTTCAAAGATAATCAAAATATAACATAAGTTTTAAAAACCCTTATTCACCCCCCCCCCCTCTAAGGGCGCCTACCGATCCAACACAAATAGGTTAACATAGGCCAATTCATCTCAAATTGGATCAATTAGACTCCACATGATCAAATTGACCTCGCCACTATCTTATAAACCCTAATTGGGGTGCAATGAACCTAAAAGCACAATCATGGAGTCACTAATTGGCCCAAATTGACCAAAGTACCATTTAGGTCAACATAGGTCAATCCTTCACCAATAGGTCCAATTGATCCCCAAAACATGAAATTGACCTCACCCCTAGTCGTATAACATCATAGGGGACCCAATGTACCCAAAAGCCCCATCAAGTGTCCACCAATTGGTCCAAATTAACCAAAGTCAACTTTGCCCCAATTTTGGTCAAAATCACACATATTGGCTAAATTGGCCCAATTGGGGCATCACCATGACCCAATCAACACTGGGTGTTGTCAAGGGATTCAAGACAAACACATTGGACTAGTCAACCCATCACCTTGACTAAGTCAACCATGGTTAAACCTAAGCCCAAAGAGGGGAAATGAAAGCCCAAGCCAATTCCAATGGGCTAAGGCCTTGAACCAGGGCCCATTCTGCAGCCCAAGGTGCTAAAGACCATGAATAACCCCTGATTTCAAAATAGATGTCATGCATGGGGGGATTTTAGAGAAATTCCATAAATTGGAATGAGACAAACCATGAATTCATGGAATGAACTCCACATGGCTCCAATTCCTTCTCCCAACATCTTCTCTCAGCTCCCACAATCAATTCCTGCCAAATTCATGCAAGGGGGTGGCCAGCTGGAGGGGAATTGAGGAGCCCATTTGCTAGCCGAAAGGTGTAATTAATGGCAACCCATAGTTCTTGTAATACTTTTTTATAATCATGTATGAAGTTTTATCTTCCGAGACTTTGTAGATCCTAGTTTAGAGGATCGAGTTTGTAGGAGAATTTTGATCTCTGAGTTTGTAGGAGAAGGTGTTCTCTGAGTTTGTAGGAGTTTTACTATGAGTTGTAGGATTATTCATAATCCGAGAATAGTGAAGTAGCCTAGTCTAGCCGGGCGTGCTAGATAGGTGAGGCAGGAAAGTGGAGTACCCACATCGGGGAACCACTATAAAAATCCTTGTGTTTGTGTGTGCTTTGTTTTATATTCGCTTTGTTCTAGATTTTAATTCCGCTTAAAAAGCCATAGAACTCACCTATTCACCCCCCTCTAGGTAATTTAGGTAGCAACTAGATAATTTCAATATTTGTAAAGCATGTAATCAAATAAACACTTTTTGATGTATGGCTGTTGTGCAAAACTCTTTTGTATATATATATATATCAGACATTCCTACTTAGTGTTGTGGACTTCTCTTCTGATTCAAGATTAAATAATTTATGTTTCCACTTATGTGTCACTCTGAGATGTCGTTGGTTGGGTAACTGAATACGTAACCCTATTGCTTGTTCACTTTATATGGCATGGGGTCCCGACCGGACCTACTGTTATGTAATGTGCAATGGGTGGGGTGCTACAATTTGGTATCAGAGCACGTGTGTGCATCACCATTTAACTCATTTAAATAACCAGAATGTCCACTTAGGAATGCATTATATATATGTTTTAGCATGGTTGTGGAACTTGTGTGTTCCTTGCTTGCAATTTTGTTGTGCTATTAGTCACTAAATTGTGTCTGACATGATTATAGGTTTTTTAAGAAGTGATGCGGGGTAGTCCCAACCCAGACACACTGCTGAGAGTAGTGCATCTGTTGAGATGCATATGCCTCTTCCTTCTACTAAAATGATGTGATTGATTGCTGAAGCGGTGTTGGCCATGATCAACGTGCAACTAGGAAGGCCTGTGCAGCCCCCAACCCTTGGGGTGGCCCCGGTACCGGTCACCGTAGTTGAGCCTATTATGGAGAGTAGTATGTATTAGGAAAAACCCCTTTTGATTTAACTTAACAAATTAACTATAAGTGATTTTACATCTTAGGTTTATTACCCATATTGTATAGTAAGGGTAATTTGGTCATTATATGTCTTAGGATGTCTCACTCACCTTAGAGTGTCAAGACCAGGTCAGGACAAGCACAATCTGAGTTAAATTAATACTTGCATCGGACATAAGTCGACGCAACTCAGACTAGAAGTCCAAGCAACTCAATCTCTCTGTCGAAGTATAACAGGTCGACGCAACTTCGACTTCAACTCGACGCAAAAGATGAAGGTCAAGTCAAAGTCTTCAACTCGATGGTTATGCCAATAAGTAATCGACGCAACATCGACATATGAGTTCAACCAGAGCTAAGGAGCAATTCAAAGCTACGTCGATAAGAACTCAGATGTGTGTTGACATAAAGAATGATGAAGTCGACACAACGTCGAATACCTTTTCAGAAGGTCCATCATACTGAAGACAGTTGTCCAACGACTAATTTGTTGCCAATAAAGGAAAGGAGTATTCCGGAAGAGGTATAGCATTCTTGGAATGAAATAGAATGTGTTAGATTTGGTGTGCATATAGCATTACCATGTAGCACTAGATTTACTTGGGTAAATCAACTCAAATTAACCCAAGTCTTGGGCATCATGTTAATTAGGTCAACTATAGTCCATGGTAAAAATTTAAGCTCATTTGGACCTTTGTATGTTGGTGTATTCCACATGCATGTGTAAGGGAAATTTGGTGTGCATATAGCATTACCGTATAGCACTAAATTTACATGGGTAAATCAACTCAAATTAACCCGTCTTGGGCAACATGTTAATTAGATCAAATATAGTCCATGGAAAAAATTTAAGGTCATTTGGACCTTTGCATGTTGGTGTATTCCACATGCATGTGTAAGGGAAATTTGGTGTGCATATAGCATTACTATGTAGCACTAGATTTACATGGGTAAATCAACTCAAATTAACCCATGTCTTGGGCAACATGTTAATTAGATCAAATATAGTCCATGGTAAAAATTTAAGGTCATTTGGACCTTTGCATGTTGGTTTATTCCACATGCATGTGTAAGGGAATTTGGTGCGCAATTAGCATTACCATATAGAACTAGATTTACATGGGCAAATCAACTCAAATTGACCCAAATCTTGGGTAACATGTTAACTATATCAAATTTAGTCCATGGTAAAATTTAAGGTCAATTGGACCTTTGCATGTTGGTGTATTTCACATGCATGTGTAAGGAAAATTGGTGTGCATATTACACTACCATGTAGTATTAGATTTTCTTGATTAAATCAACTTATCTTAACCCAAATTTTGGGTGGCATGATAATAACACCATGAATTTGCACTCGTTAAAGGTTAAGCCCAATTGGACTCCTGTATGTGAATGAAATTGACATGCCGAAAATCTAGGTGCTAAAAGGTGATCAATAAGGTTCTTAAGCAATAATGTTTTGAGAATTTAAAGGTATTACCTTGGTCAATTCTCATGAAACTTAAATCATAAACTTAGGGTCTGTTCGTTTGAACGGAATTGTCTATCTGGATTGTCTTTTCGACAAAAACTAATATTTGCAGGAATTGGCTTTGCACAAAATTCCAATTATATTGTTCGGCTGTAGGATTGAATTCAGTCAGCAGATTTGGAATTGAGGCACAAAAGTTCTTCGTCTGAATGATACAATTGGTATTGCAATTGACATTATACAATAATTTTATAAAATCCAAAACAGCCATCAGAGTCGAACGCATTAAATTACATAATATGTTTTAAGATACGCGTTTTTCGCCCAAGCGTGTTTTTTTGCTCGGGTGCTCATTTTTGGCCCAGGCGTGCATTTTTCTCCAGGGCGCGTATTTTTCGCCTGATCGCGAGTTCTCGGTCGGGAGTGCATTTTTTGGTATGGGAGCGCATTTCTTGTTCGGGGGCGCATTTTTTGCCTGGAGCGTGTTTTCCCCCGGGAGCGTGCTTTTTCACGAGCGCGTGTTTTTCGGCCCAGGCATGTGTTTTGTGACCCCAGGCTAAAAACGCGCGGTTGGGCGAAAAACCGCACCCCAGCAAAAAATGCTGGATCGAGAAAAAATGCGCGCTCGGGTCGAAATAAATGCGGTCTGGAGAAAAATGTGCGCTCGGGCGAGAAACGCGCGTCCCGGGAAAAATCCTCATGCGTGGGCGAGAACCCCGTGCGTGGAGAAAACCCGTGCATGAGTGAAAAACGGTCACCCAGGCGAAAAACACATCCTCGTGCGGAAAACGTGCTTTAGGGTGAAAAACGCGTGTCCGACTGAAAAATGTGATCCCTAGTCGATAAACGTGCGCCCGGGCCGAAAAAGGCACGCCCTGGCAAAAAACACCCGCCCGGGCGAAAATCACGCGGCCGGGCAAAAAATGCTTGCCTGGGTCAAAAAACGCGAGCCCGGCTTAAAAATGTGCTCCTGGACCAAAAATGCGCACTCGGGCGATAAATGCTCCCCTGGGAGAAAAATGCCCTGCTGAAAAATGAGCGCACGGCCGAAAAAGCGCGCCAGGCCAAAAAATGTGTGTTCGACTGAAAAAGGCGCTCTCTCACAAAAAACACGCGCTTGGGCGAAATATGCGCGCTTGGTTGAAAATTCCCGTCCGGTCAAAAAATAGCCGGGCAGCCGAAAATGCGGGCCTGGGAGAAAAATACGTGCACGGGTGAAAAACACGCGCCCGATCGCAAAATCGCACTACCAGTAGAAAAAATGCCCGCCTTTGCGAAAAACGCACGCCCGACCAAGAAACTTGAAACACTAGATTATGTGGAAAACTAGTGGGCGGATGTAAGAATTGGCGATTTGATTTTTTAGCTCAAAGTCAAAGCCGTGGGTTTTCACATAAAAGCCAATATCTGTGTAAATTTCATCGCGCCGAACGCTAGAATTGGATTTCTAATCGCCAATGCCAATTCCAGAATGTCAATTTCATCCAAACGAATGGACTCTTAGGATTATAAGATAATGTCCCTTGGAGAAAATCATAAACTTTTGGGTTGATTTCCCTAGGAAATTTAGAATTTAGGTGAATTATCACATAGACCTTAAATGAGTATTTTTAGGGTCAAAACTTCCTGAAAAGTTATAAATTTCTGGGATTCACTTAATAGAGTGAGATTACACTCTGTAGATTTTTGGTGGAATTTTTGAAGATAATATAGTTCATTACTTACTAAATTATCCCAATTTACTTCACCCCACATTTATGTAAGCTAACAAACTTAAAGCTGCATGAAATTGGAGATCTGGATTTCTGAGGCCACCTGAGACCTCTGGAAATTTTTATGGAATTTATGGTCATATATATTTGGTACTTTCTTCACAATGTAGAATATGGAGTTAAACTTAAGAAATTTACATCTTAAATTATTGACACTATAATGCTATAGAAATTGGTACATAGAGTTTTGATAGCAATATCAACCTCTGGAAATTTTGTTAGATTTATTTATTTTGAGGTATCATACTTCCTTCACAATGTAGAACTTGGTGTTATAACTTGAGAAATTTAGATCATGAATTATTGACAGTGGAATGCTATAGAAATTTGTACATAGACTTTTGATAGCAATATGAACTTCTAGAAATTATATTAGATTTATTTATTGAGAAGACATCATATTTCATTCACAATGTAGAACATGGAGTTATAACTTGAGAAATTCATATCTTGAATTATTGACACTGGAATGTTATAGCAATCTGGACATAAACTTGTGATAACATTATAAATCAATGGAAAATTTTATGGAATTTATGGTTATATATATTTAGTACTTCATTCACAATGTAGAACATGGAGTTATAACTTGAGAAATTCATATCTTGAATTATTGACATTGGAATGCTATAGAAATTTGTATGTAGACTTTTGATAGCAATATGAACCTCTGGAAATTTTGTTATATTTAATTGTTGAGAGGTCATCATACTTCCTTCACAATATAGAACTTGGTGTTATAACTTGAGAAATTTATATCTTGCATTATTGACACTGGAATGCGATAGAAATTTGTACATAGACGTTTGATAGCAATATGAACCTCTGGAAAATTTATTGGACCCTTTGGACCATGATAATTGACACTTCATGTGTAAATTGATGAATATCTTAAATATAAGAAATTAAATTATAGGCACAATATAATTTAATTAATGGAAAAGAATGAAAAATCTGAAGTTTATCATCTATACAACTCCTAGAATCTTGTTTGAGTACTTATTAGATAGAGGATCGTTAGTCTCTCTTCTAAGTAATGTTCTGACACTTGAGGACAATTGGGTATGTGAACAGTAAAACTAAATAATTGACTTAGACCCCATATGATCATCACACATAGAATTGTTAAAACCCCGATCATTATGAAAGCCTAGATTGTTTCTAAGGGATTATTCATTACTGACATACTAGAAGAAAGGGGTTGGGGTGCGTTTAGTAAAACTACCAATTCAGGAATTGACAATGATATGATAGTAGATGTGAGGAATGACCCATCAGCAAGTATAAGTGTGATTTATGTATGAATTGGGATCTTAAGTAGGTATTGAGTGATGACATACAAAATAATCAGTCACTAAGAAAGGCAGGGTTCGATGTTCAATTAAACATCGACACTCGTTTGTCCGATCTATTTGTAATCCACCCTAGGACTTTGGAGTAACTAGTGAGGAAACGGGTATAAAAGAATGGGTAGCCACCAAAAAGAGTAAATATCCTAGAAAGAGGGGATTTGGGCTTCAGCCCATTGTATTCCCTAGTACCGTTGCGAGCCCTTCACCGGGTAGCCCCCGTGAAGTCCAAGATTCACCCTAAACTTCTAAGTATAACTAAACGGTGGACAAGAGTAGTCTATGTAGGAGAATTTGATACGGTAAGCCTCGTCCCAAATTTGGGACGAAATGGTACAAGGCTAGAAAGTCCTGCGAGCAGTAGGCTCGGTATTACAAGGAAGGATGGGTTAAGTCCTGCGAGCGATAGGCTCGGTACTATATAAGGAAGGACGGGTTATGTCCTGCAAGCGGTAGGCTCAATATTATATAAGGAAGGACGAGTTAAATCTTGCGAGCGGTAGGCTCGGTATTTGTTGGGAATTGTATCCATAATTACCTTGATTTGAAGAAGTCTCATTGAACTAAGTTGAATTGAGTTTGTATTTGATTTGGATTTTTAGTTTTGTGTTTGCAGGACATTAATTGCTAAGTACAAACCAAGGTCAGGATTCAGTGAGTCATAAACACATGCCTATGCAATGTAATCTCTCATTGTGTAGACCAAAGTGTTAACTCCTATGGAATCTCTCTATTGGGATGTACTTCATATTCAAACATTATGGAGGAGTCAAGATGGAGTAGCTGCTGGATGCAGGACTGGTAGAAGAATATCTTAAGTCAATTCGTCGAGACATCTAGAGAAGACTCGACGAATTCGTCTAGTCATCTCTAAAAGACTCAACGAATTCGTCAAGATTACATGATAGATTTCTATATTTTCATCAAGTCTTTTCTTCGAATAAAAATGTGTTCTCTCGAGATCCTTCAACAAATTCATCGAGTGCCTTGTTGTTTTCTCGAGAACACTCGATGAATTCATCGAGTGCTCTCGACGAATTCGTTGTATGTTCTCAACTAAAATTTCTTCCCGTCTCAGCGTTCTGCCAAGTCATTTTCGTCGATTGATGAAGTAAATTCGTCGAGTAGTCAAATTCACTCGACGAATGCTGACAGAGCATTTTCTTCAAATCGCAGTTGGCTTTCCATTTTAGGTCTTCTCCATGTACAGTACACGTGGAGGTCCCTCCTTAAGTTTCATTTATTGTCGTTTAAGAAGGATCTATAAATACTTTAATGGTATTTCGTTCAACCCTAATAATAATAATCATGCATTATTCAAGGGAATTGCAAAATCATCTATCGGCCTATTCGTTCTCACAAATCGTCTATGATGCTGCTGACAAAGCTCTTTCTTGATCCTTCTTGAAGAAAAGATTCAACTTGATCTCTGATTTGCTTTCAGATCTAGTTGACTCCTAAGTTTTAAGATCCAGTTCTACAAAGACAAGATTTCTTCTTCCTCCTTTCAAGATCCAGATTTTCAGTTCAGTCAAGGAAGAAGAAGATCTATTATTTTCAGATCTGAAGAAGTTAAATCTCAAGGAGATTTCAGAAGATTGTTTCTCAATCTGGGTTTTGTAAAAACCCTTTGCATTATTTTTGGTATGAAGTTTTACTTCTGAGTGTAGGAGTTGAGGCTCCGAGTTTGTAGGAGAGTTTGTTCTCTGAGCTTGTAGGAAGTTTCACTTCCAAGTGTAGGAATTGAGACTCCAAATTTGTAGGAGAGATTGTTCTCCGAGCTTGTAGGAGTTGCTAACTCCGAGTTGTAAGATTATTTCAATATGAGATAGTGAAGTAGATTAGTCTAGCCGGGCGTGCTAGATAGGTGAGGCGGGATAGTGGACGTACCCATTCCGGGGAACCACTATAAATCCTTGTGTTTGTGTGTGCTCTTTTGATTTATGTGTGCTTTTCTTTTAAGATTTTAATTCCTCATAAAAGCTATAGAAGTCAGCTATTCACCCCCCCCCCCCCCGCCTCTTGGTGATTTAGGGAACAACTAGATACTTTCAGTATTATATAAGGAAGGGCGGGTTAAGTCCTGCGAGCGGTAGGCTCGGTATTTTATAAGGAAGGATGAGTTAAGTCCGTCGAGCGGTAGGCTCGGTTTTATATAAAAAGAACAGGGGTGTCCTGCGAGCTGAGGGCTCGGTGTTTCACTTAGAGGCATTGTTGTATCAAGAAGTATGCGTATACCATGCATGTTCTTAGGGGCGTACAAGAGGTCTAGGCTTGGAGATGTGTGACATAAGTCTAGAAGTGGACATGCCCGATACACTGCCCTATTTTCCTCAACCGGGTACCCGAGTTATCATACTCAAATAGAGGGGACTAAAAAGGTCTGTACGTACAGAGTCGGGTGGGTGAGTTTCATCATTGCATTGCACAACATAGCATAGCATCATTGCATAAACAAGACCTCATCGTATAAATTAGTATGGGATCTTTTATACAATGAGTTTACCTTAGTGCCAGATCCCTTAACTAATAGGTTTGTATGGGCATTCCCATAAGTTAAGGTTATTTTCATAGTTTCTCTTCCTTATTGCTATATATGCTCCTTTTTATACTACTTTTATTTGATGTTGATATACCATACATGTGCTAGCATAGAAATCACTTTCAATACCTATTTAGTAGATATACCTTGCTAGTCTTGCCACTTATCACCTGCTTGTTTTTACCCCTTATTGTCCTCCTCTTTGTCCTTCTGCACGGTGCCTAGGAGTCGCAGGGGGAGGCGGAGACAAAACTGGCTTAGTCTTTACGACTAACGGTCGGTTGTGACCGTAGGATTCCGAGAGCTATAGCAGCAGTACGACCAACAGGACGTGATGGCAAGACTCGAGGAGCAATTTCCGCGCAGCACCGCTACTTAACGACAGACTGACAAAAGTTTGATAGCTTCCGCATAGATGTAGAGTGAAAGAGTTGTTTTACTTTATTTTGGACATGTACCGGGCATAAGCCCTTACTCACTTTCATTTATTGTACTCTTTGTTGGACCTGTACTCTTTTGGATATATATATAGATTTGTGTGATTGTGGACTTGGTTTATTTTACTTAGTTTTCTTCTTATCTCTTGTTGGCATGTTTGATCATTCTTGCGGGCAGGATCGGCATCTTGCGGAGGCGGCTAACTCTCGTTTTAGCGCCACCGTAAGGCGACGGTTCTGGGCATAAGATCTGGGAACTCTCCAGGTGTGGGAGAGGGATCTTACAACTGGCATCACTTGAACAAATAATCCAACGAGAAAGAAGTCCACAAAATCCTAGGACACACCGCTCGAGTTAGTTTGATGCAGCTTATTCTCCATTTGATCCTTTTATTGTTGAAATAAAGAGGCCTTCTCCCTTTACTAACAGAATTGAACGGGAGCCGATTCCCAATGGATTTAGAAGGCCTCATTTGCCAGTTTTCTCTGAAGGAGAAGATCCCATCGGCCATCTTCAAGTTTTTGAATCTGCTATGTCTTTAAAAGCTGTCTCAAATGAAATCAAGTGCAAATTATTGGTTTCAACCTTTGTCGGTTAAGCTAGAGAGTGGTTTTGCAAGCTGCCACCTCAATCAATTACTTGCTTTGCTGACCTTCGAAGAAAGCTTCTCTTAAGGTTCCTCACCTCAAAGAAGCGGAAAAGAGGCCTATCAGCTCTCTTTCGGATCGAGCAAGGAGATGATGAGACACTTGCTCACTTCATTGACAGATTTCAAAGAGAAATACTTGAAATTATTGAGGTTGATCAGAACTTGTATAAAATCGCCTTAATCAATGGGTTGAAAGAAGGTCTTCTCAAATCTACAGTCACCTGAAATAAGCCAGAGTCTTATGAACATCTTATGAGAATAGCAAATCAAGTTATTCAAACAGAGGAAACAGGTCCTAGCTTTGTTTTTTCTCGGATAACTCGAAAGCGGCAAAGGGAATCTTTTTATCAACACACTTCTTCGTCGCAAAACATTTCATAAGGTAAAGACTATAGATCTTATTCTTTTCTAGAAAATACATCCACTCAACCCCAACAGCAAGATGTATCACCTGAATCTTCAAGAGCTCGTCATACTCTGTCTAATGATCTGAGATCACTTGAATTCAAAAGTTATCAAGAAAACTATACTCATCTTAATACTTCCAAGAAAGTTTTTCCAATTATTCAGAATGTGCCAGAGTTTAGAGGACCTCGGCATATAAAGTATAAGGTCAGAAATCACAGCAGGAACTCTTCTGCACATATCATTCAAAAGTTGGCCATGAGAGAGAGGATTGCCATACCATCCAAGGATTGGCAAAATTAACGAACCAATTATTGAAGGCAGGAAAATTATAAGTCTATTTTGCTCAGGATGATGACCTCCTCCTCATCGGTGGAAATGTCACAAAGCAAAGAGGCAAAGAGCTTCTCTTTTCAATAGAATAAGTGGGTAGACTATGGATGAGATAGAATGTCGTTTTATTTCTTATTTTGAGTACCTCCCTTTTTACTCGTTTCAAAGTTTTTTGCATTTTCTCTTTTCCACCTTTACTTGTAATAAGCAAAGAAGAATAACCACAAACTTCGATAAAGCATCAGAGTTAAAGGTTTTGATGTTGGTAATTTCATCTTCAAGAAAGCAGATGCAGCAGCAAGAGTTAACTCAATCAGAAAGCACATTGTAATTGGGCAAGGTCGTTTACTGTCAAATAAGTTCTTATCGATGATACATATTACCTCCAAATTTATGAAAGAGGAAAGCTATCTCATACTTGGAGCAGAGGAAAGCTATCTCATATCTGGAGCGAAGATGACCTCGAGCTTCTCTTTTCTTGAAAACTTGTATTTTCACTTTCCTTTCTTTTTTCAGTTTTCTTCCTTCAATTTTTGAGATGATGAGGTTGTAATCTCTTAAGGAAGCACCAAAGAAGAGTTGATTCAAAGGCTAGAAACCTGCCAAAAGAGACATCGACGGATCCTACTTCTTTCCCCCTCGACTTGAAGCATGAGATGCAAATCTGCAAGGACCACAGATGTTGGGGAGATTTCACATCTGTGTAGCAGTAGCTCGCCAAGCTCGTGCGGTGGACGTTTAGGATGCCGGGTCCTTGCTGACATCTGACGCACCTCTAGATCAAAGGAGTTCATGTGAATGTTCAGCTCTGTCATGCTTTTTAGGACACTGTTACAGACTGAGTGATCTTTTAGGGAAAGCAATGTTGGTATAGCCTCCGCGGCATAACCACACCTGCCCTATGGATCATTTTTGTTCTGTAACTTTCGAACACTCATTGGAGCGTGGTTAGCAAAAAGTGGCAAGTTTGAAACAGATTTAAATGATCTCTTGAGGAAAGCAATGTCGGTGTAGCCCTCGAGGCATTACCGCACCTGCCCTTGAGATCATTTTTGAACTCTTTCTCTTGAGGAAAGCAATGCCGGTGTAGCCCTCGAGGCATGACCGCACCTGCCCTTGAGATCGGGCGGTCAGAATTAATTGAGACCATAGATTCTTATTTCTCCCTTATGAAAAGAGACCTGAGATTTGAGACCGCGGGCTTAATTTCCTCCAGGACTTGGATGTTAGAGATTGCCGGTGGGATCTCCAGAGTTTTATTTGGTCTTTCTGGTTTCTTCGGCAAAATGAGATTTGAGACCGCCGGCTTAATTTCCTCCAGGACTTGGATGTTAGAGATTGTCGGTGGGATCTCCAGAGTTTTATTTGGTCTTTCTGGTGTCTTCAGCAAAATGAGATTTGAGACCGCCAGCTTAATTTCCTCCAGGACTTGGATGTTAGAGATTGCAGGTGGGATCTCCAGAGTTTTATTTGGTCTTTCTGGTTTCTTCAGCAAAATGAGATTTGAGACCACCGGCTTAATTTACTCCAGGACTTGGATGTTAGAGATTGCCGGTGGGATTTCCAGAGTTTTATTTGGTCTTTCTGGTTTCTTCAGCAAACTGAGATTTGAGACCGCCGGCTTAATTTCCTCTAGGACTTGGATGTTAGAGATTGCTGGTGGGATCTCCAGAGTTTTATTTGGTCTTTCTGGTTTCTTCGGCAAAATGAGATTTGAGACCGCCGGCTTAATTTCCTCCAGGACTTGGATGTTAGAGATTGCCGGTAGGATCTCCAGAGTTTTATTTGGTCTTTCTAGTCTCTTCAGCAATGTGAATGATTTGAGACCGCCGGCTGAATTTTCTCCAGGACTTGGATGTTAGAGATTGCTGGTGGGATCTCCAGAGTTCTCTTTGAGAAAAGTTTTTGGCAATCTGAAGTATTGGAGACTGTTAAATGGTTCTTCTCAGAAAAGCTTTTTTGACATTTGTTTTGGGACATTTGTGATCATCATCTTAGAACCTCTCATATTCATTTTTGGGCGGTCTGGAGAAATTGAGATCACAACTTGAGTACTCATCTGTCTATCAAGCAATTTGAAGTATATGAAGGTATTTATGAGATCTCTCTTCTATTATTCAACAAAGAAGCAGTCATGAAAGTTGAGATCGTCTATTATCTATCTCAAATGACCAATATTTCGCAAGATTCATTTATCATTCACAAAAGAAGCAGTTTGAATTATTTGACACCTTCAATTATTAAAGTCATAACAGAGTTCAGAAACATCATTTATGGATTATCATGATCTGATTCTTATACAAAACATCTCGAATATTGAAGATCGCCATTTGACATCGGAATTATTTCATAACAAAGCAGTTTCAAATGTCCAAAGTTTATATCTTCTCAAAATATGTTTTGACAACCACAAGATCGCCATTCTTATAATTAATTGTAATTCAAATATGAACAAAATAAGTTTCTCATCCATTTCAGATCGATTGATCGGCAACAAGTTGTCTCAGGTACCTGATATATCTTTACTTTTTCATATACCTATTCAACATACATTTTCGCATATGGAAACAAGTGCTCACTGGTTCTCCTCGGGTACTCATGTAATATATCTTTTCCTATACCTGTTCTGACCATTCTTTCGCAGAGATAGGCAAGTGCTCGCATTTTCTCTTCAGGCACTCGCTTAAAACCAAATATTCGCAAGCACATCTGGCGGTAGGATGTTCGCAAAGGTACATGCACTTTTTCATCACAAATGCTCTATTATAACAGGAAAGGTAGATCGCGATTCTCGTGGGTAAGTTTAATTTTTTTGAAGTTTTTTCAAAACTTAAAAAAATGCGGGGATTATGTTTTACCCAGAAATCGGCGATCTCTACGAGCTAATATTTTCAGGTATTACAATATGTACGGAGATCCGGACCGATCTCGCTCCTCCGGGGGTCTCATCGAGCCCAGGCGGTCTCGGGCAGGAAGAAGGTCGCCTCTCCTTGGTGACCTCACAGGGAGGAGATCGCCCCTCCTGGGCGATCTCCCAAGGAGCTGGTCGCCCCTCCCAGGCGACCTCGCAGGGAGGAGATCGCCCCTCCTGGGCGATCTCCCAAGGAGCTGGTCGCCCCTCCTGGGCGACCTCGCAGGGAGGAGATCGCCCCTCCTGGGCGATCTCCCAAAGAGCAGGTCGCCCCTCCCGGGCGACCTCGCGGGGAGAAGATCGCCCCTCCTGGGCGATCTTCCAAGGAGCAGGTCGCCCCTCCCGGGCGACCTCGAGCAGAGCAGGCCGCCCCTTCCATGCGACCTCGAGCAGGGCAGGCCGCCCCTCCAGGGCGACCTTGCAGGGAGGAGATAGCCCCTACTGGGCGATCTCCCAAGGAGCAGGTCGCCCCTTCCCGACGACCTTGAGCAAAGGAGGCCGCCCCTCCCGGGCGACCTCGCAGGGAGGAGATCGCCCCTCCTGGGCGATCTCAAAAGGAGCAGGTCGCCCCTTCCGGGCGACCTCGAGAAGAGCAGGCCGCCCCTTCCGGGCAACCTCGCAGAGGAGACCGCCCCTCCTGGGCGATCTCCTAAGGAGGCATCTCGCGGAGGAGAGATCGCCCCTCCAAGGCGATCTCACAGGGAGATTGCCCCTCCCGGGCAATCTCGTTCCAGAGGGTCTCGGTCCTATACTGATTCTGTTTTGTGTGATCTGTTCAGGTGATGCAGGTCCAGACGATCTCAGCGGTCTCAGCAGAAGGTCCAGACGATCTCAGCAGGCCCAGACAATCTCAGCGATCTCAGCTTGTCCCGGGCGGTCTCATCTGGTCCAGACGATCTCGGCGGTCTCAGCAGCAGTCTCAGGCGATCTCAGCAGTTCCTGGAAGCCCGTTACCTTTCAGATCTACCCGTTCGGGCAGGCCCCGTGTCTATAAATAGAGGGGTAGGGGTACCAGTTTGAAGATCTTTTGGAGAGTTCCCAGCTCTAGTCGTGGACTTGAGCGGTCTCAGTTTTTGGAGACCGCCGAGACCTTCCGGTCTCCCTTCCGGAGACCTCTTTTTTCATTCCTTTTCTATTGTAATCTCAGTTGTAATACAAGCTTTATATCAATAAAATTACCTTTCCTCCAGCTCAAAGTAACCGGCCACCCAACAGTTTCACCCCCCATCCTTCAGCTTGATCGATTGTGGAATTGGTACCTTTTTTGGCATCAACATAAAACTCCTTATCATTTCCTTCTCTCTCAAAACTCGATCATGCCTTTAACTTATCAAAACTTTTATGTGTTTTGCTTCCTTACCCACTTTTGTTAATAACAAAAGGTGGAGAACTAACATGATAAATATAATCCACTATCAAAAATAAAAAACCAAGATGATTAATTACGATGATAGCTTACATATTAGGGGAACATTCACTTAGGGGGAGCATGTATTTAGGTGGAGCATGTATTTAGGGGGAGCAATTCTAAATACTAAAATTAATATTTATCCTAAGTCATCATTCTCACACACACACAAGTAGTTTATCATGCTTATATATATTAATGCTCTGACTTATCATTAATGGATTTGTTATTATCAAAAGGGGGAGTTTGTTGGAACATGGTCTTCCGCATCTCCTAGGTTTGAGAATAACAAATCCTATGTGTATTTGATCTTATGTGTTTTAAGTGTGTAGGAAACAAAGTCCATATGACTCAAGGATGACAAAAGAAGGTTGACCCCAAAATTAGGCCAATAATTCCAACATGCCCACTAGCGCCGGCGGTAGCACCTAGCGCCCGGCGCTAGCTATGATTAGCACAATCCCGGGAGTACATTTAGAAGGCGATAGCGCCAGGCGGTACTGGATAGCGTAGGCAGTAGTGCGGAGCACAGAAGGCAAGAAGAAAATGTTTCCTCAGATTGAAGATTCTCCCACGCAGAATATGTCCTAATATGGGATAGCGTCGGCAGTAGCGCTAGCGCAGGCGCTAGCGCTGAGGCTATAAATAGGACCCCACTTCTCTCATTTCATACACCATCAGAGAAAGAGGTTGAGTGCTAGAATTCCAGAGCCTAATTTGGCCGAATGTTAATCTCCCACCAAAGCTCTGCGAATTTCTGAAGGATGACTTCTTCACGCCGAATCCAAACGACGTCCGCTTCAACAATGTTTATCCTACAACGGATCATCGTCTCCAAGTTCAGGAGTTCTTCAAGAGGGAGTTTTAAATATTATCATTTCATATTTCTTGTAAACCATTAGAGAATTCACCTCGTGTTGGCGACTAGGTCTGGGTAGGACTTAGGGCAAAAATTCGCCACGTGTTGGCGGCTAGATCTAGGTTGGCTCTAGGGGGTGCTCAAGGCCATATCCGGGGTTGGATTGGCTAGAGCGGCTTGAGGCCGAATCCGGGAAGGATAGGCTAGGGCCACCGATTCGTGGGGATGCGAGTCGGGATAGAAAACAAAAAGAGTTTACTATTATTCGCCACCGATTTCTAGTGTTATAGAAATCAACTTTTGTAAAACCTTATTTCATATTAATAAAGCATGTCTCTACTTTATTTCAATTGTTTTGTTTGATTTCTCACCTTCTTAATCACGCATTATTTCAAAGATAATCGAAATATAACATAAGTTTTAAAAACCCTTATTCACCCCCCTTCTAAGGGCGTCTACCGATCCAACAAGTGATATCAGAGCGGTTTTATTCCAATCGGCTTAACAACCAGGAATAATGGTGTCTCATGATCTTGCTTCTACTAGTGGGGTAAATTTTTATGAAGAAGAAAAATCTCTTAAACCACCTTTATTTGAAGGAACAAATATACAGGATGGAAAATTTTTATTGAAAAATTTATTAAAACTATAGATATCGAAGCATGGAATTTAGCAATAGTTAGACCAGCAGATGAATCAAATAAAAAGGATCGTCATCTTAATGCAAAAGCCAAACACTATTTATTTTGTGGTTTATCAAATGAAGTTTTCAAATTAATATATTGTTTTTCTAGTGCATACAAGATATGAAAATATCTTGAAGAAATGTATGATCTTCCACTCACAGGTATGGAACAAACACAGGAGGAGAAGGACATACAGGCATCCACCACTATTCAAGAAGATTTCTCTCATAGCAAAATCATGGAAAGTGTCTTAGACGAAGAGAACATTACATCAAGAGAAAAAGAAGATGAAACTCCATCTATAAAGGGAGAAGGCCTAGAAAACGAAAAAGGAACTTCATGTTCACATCTTGCCTCTTCTGATAGCGATGTAAGAAAGTCTAATCCTTCTTCTTATTTCCATATACTAAAAATTGCTAAATGTAAAATGAAGAAATTAAAAAGTGCTAATAAAAAATTACGTTTAGAAAATAAAAGTTTAAAAACTAATTCTGAATCCAAATATGATATGGCTTCTCCATCTTGCTCAAAAATTGAAATCCTAAAACCTTGTTTTGATTGTAATAATATTAAATAAAAATTCAAGGAACTTGAAAAAGAACTTATTTTTGTAATAGAATATAATGAAAATTTATTCTTAGAAAATTCATCTTTGAAAAGTGATTGTGCTACATGCCAAAATTATAAAATTGAAATCAAAGAGATGGACGAAACATTTGAGGAATTTAGAAATGACCATCAAAGTCATATTGACTCAATTGTCTTTACTCTTAAAAATAGCACAATAGCTTATAATAAAGCTAGGAATAATCTAAAGATCAAGAATGATGAATTAAAATCAAAAATCAACGTGCTTATGAAAATTATAAATACAAATTCTCAATATCAAGCTATATCTAAAAACAAGTTGAATATGAAGATGAATATCTCAAATAAGCCTAATAATGGGAGTAAGAAACACAAAGTGTTTGTAAATTAAAATAAAAATCATCATTATTTACAAAATCATGTTTCTACAACTCAAAATTAAAATTGCAAAAATTTCCTATAAACAATACCTTCAATAATCATTACAATCATAATCTTCAATAAAAAGATAATCACAATAGAAATTTGATGCATAAGGATAACAATAAACCAAGATTTGAATGGAGGCCCAAAATTAAAACTGAAACGTTAACTTCACATGAAAGGACCCATTCATCAATATCTACCCACAAACCTACACGTTATATTTGGGTACCCAAAGGAACCACCACACTTGGTCCCCTTTAGATACCTAAATCTCTTATTCATTAGGTATCACCAAATGCATGAAGTAGAATATTTTCAAAAATGAAATATACAAGTTTTCTACTTCATGATATGCTTTATTGTCTTCTTATTTTTCTTTTTGTTTTCTTATTTGTTTTGTTATCATGGTATGGTCATCATATAGACACAAGACTTTATCACTTAATGATTTATAAATCAAATTATCAAATTTTAAAGTCATACCCTTTATTTCTGTTGACCAATCTATATATATATCATAAATTGAATTCAAAATATTCTATGTGATATTAAAATCTCAAGTCATATGATTTCAAACACATACTACTTCATATGATTTTAAATTTGCTTAAATATCACCACTTCATATGACTTCAAATTTATAAATAAAATGTAAAACAAAACCTTCAAAAACTACTAAAGAAGGACCAGATAAAAATAGTCAAACTTCCAAAAACAACAAAATTAACATTACAGATAGCGCTAGCGCTAGCTGGTAGCGTCGGCGCTAGCAGATAGTATCCAATAAATATGTGTTCAAATTCCTATATTATTACACAACTTGAATATTAGTTTCCCTCGGGACATTCCTACTCCTCTACTCTGTCTCGTCTATCTCCTCCACACTAGCACTTGGAGATCGTCTTCTGCGACTCCTCCGAATCAAATGATGTGGTGGATACTATATTGGGCTATCCCACTCACTTCGCTCCGGCGTAGATGGATTTAGCTTTAATGCCTTGATCATGAACATCATCATCTTCTTTATACCAGAAACATCTTTCTCCACTCTTGTCATCCCCTCTCCCATTTCTTCCCGAAAAGATTCAAATGAATCATCTTGAGCCCCTCGGGATGACGCTCCTCATCGGAGTGGTGGTCGAGTAGATGTTGATGGCTCATCCGGGAGGGATGTAGCTCATAGGTGTGAGGTATTATATATAGAAGGAAAGTAATTTATCAAGTAAAAACCAATCTCAATAGAAGGGTACCTATGAAGAATAACCCTCTGTATTATGCCACCGAGCGGGAGGTTGTTGTATCTCTGACGAGAAGGATCCCGCAACTTATATGTATATCTGATCAATGAAAGCAACAAGTTTGTTACATCGAATCTCTCCTCCTCAAGAATAAAATACGTGGCAAGGCTAAGTTGTGTAGTAATCTTTGTCGTGTCGCCCAATTTCAGAATGATAGTGTGGCGTAAAATGTCCTGTACTGTAAGTGCATCCACTGTAAGTGACCTCACCATTTGGATCAAACTCCTGCATTCCCTGTGGTGGAGTAACATATTTAGATTAGTCCAATCCCTATCAACTCGAAACTTTTTAGCCACATCCAACTTATTTGGATGCTAGGACAACCCAAACGTCTCCCTTAAGTCATCATAAGTAATAGTAACCACTTGTCCCTGCACTTGAGACCGCACTCCTCCATCCAGATCAGTCAGCGATGGGTCTTCCAAGTGCATATAGAACTCTCGTACTAACTCTGAAGAAAACTCCTCCGAAAGAAACACATTCAAAACTTTGGAGGTTGCGAATAGTTGCATGATATGATGGTGTCTTGGCATGGAAAATTCCACGTTATATGGAACACCAACTATGGCTGACTCCACAGCTAGTCCTGTTTGTTTCTTTTCTTTTGATCCAGGAGCCATCTGCCATATTAAAAGAAAAAATAAAATTTAAGCAAAATTCACTAGCGCCTGCAGTAGCGTCGGCGCTAGTTCTATGAACTAAAATGGTAAGATCTCTCTAAATATAAAATATTTCCAAATCCTAACCCTCTCAAATTGCTAGATCCAAGAAACCCACATAATCTAAGCTAAAATCAAAACTAAAAATCTTCATAAAAATTCAAATTGAAAACAAAACAAAAATTATAAAAATATTGAAGATTCTTTTTTAGATCTACCATCAAAAACAAAAGTTTTTCATAAATCTTCATCACAAACATCAAAATCAAATATTTAGAACAAGAATCATAAAAATGACGAAGATTTGTTCTAGTTCCTCTCTTCAAAAATAAAAGAATCAAGCATTGAAGATCTATCATCTAAAATCACTTAATAACTTCAAATATCTTCATCTCTAACATCAAAATCAATGTTTAAAACAAAAATTATAAGAAAAGATGAAGTTTACCTTAGATCTATGAGTGGGCTGCGTTATCTTCTAGGGTTTTTCGGGAGAGCTTGAGAGGCAATGGCTGAAACAACAAAATGAAAAGTGAATTAAATAAAGTAGTGCTACCGCCAGCGCTATTGTTAGCACGCGCGGTATCGCTTGTCTGTGCTTTTCCGTATTTCTTAAAGTTTATAAAATACCTATATTTATGCTCTATTATATGTACTACTTAGTTTTGCAGTTCTGTTTTGAATTGATTTTTGAAAAATTAAAACAACAAAAAATTACAAAAAGTCAAATTACAAAAAATATTTCTTTTACTCCTTTTTGTTTGTTTGACTTCTATTTCTAAATGCAAAAATCAAATTCAAAAATATAAAACACAAAAACTAACAAAAAAACTTTATGGACTTTATTATGAAAAACAAGCATGTTTGAAACTATCTTTAGAACTTCTACAATGTACAAATTTATCTTTTCAAACTACCTTGAACATTGTTCTTATCAGGCTTTGATATATCTCTTAATATGTGCATCAATTATCTTGTACAAAGTAGTGTAGAACCAAGCTTAGCATGCCTCTAAGTATGAGTAAATGTTTTTTGGTTGATAATGATCTTTCTTCACTGACTTTTTGGCTAAGTTTACATGTGTTTTTAATCTAAGAATGCTTGCTAGTGTATTATAAATGTAAAGTAAATTAAATTTGCACAAGTATCTTACCTACACTACATTTATTTGCATTATTAAATATAAAGAAAAGTGGTTGTACTTTCAAAATTCATTTAGTTTGCAAAGCAAGTGTAATCGGAGAACTTTGTACAAAAAAAATCATGAAATAAATTGACGAATATAACTCCACCAAGCACTACTTGAACCTCCTAATGAGTCTTAATAAGCGTTGTGAGGTTGAGCACCTTGGAAAGATTAGTAAAGTGTCTTGTGCAAACCTTCATTTCTTAAAAAAACCACTTATTCTTATGTACACTGGATCAAAAAACATTGACATTGAAAAATAAAATTATGTGATCCCCCAAGCACTACTTTGCACCCTGATAAGTCTTAATGAGCATTGTGTGTGCAAAGAACCTTGGTAGTTGTAAATTTTTTGTGCATAAAAAGTGTGTGGAAGTAATCTTATTTATGTTTTATTGTACACTTTACTCTACATTTGTCTTTGTATTTTTGATTATAACATTTGTTTACTCTTTTCAAAAATATACCTATGTGCACATCATTATCTTCCATAACACTTCTTCTCATGAGTATTTGATTTTAATGCTAATTCTATAATACTTTCCATATCTAAATGCACTAGATAACCTAGCATGCTTTCTACAATGTTTGGTATGTTTAGAATTAATGAAGTAGAATAACATTGCAGTATTCTCTTTTTTTACATCTCTTTCATGCTTGGTTACATCATCTTTAAAGTTCTTTAACAAAATTATTTACAAAAACATCTTTTTCATTAGTCCTTCACTCATATCACCAAATCTTACAAAAAGATGTTTGTTGTATTTTTATATAATTCTTCCGCAACATTACGTTTACCTTGTGTTCTTTTCATGCTTATCTCAAGTCTTTCCAACTCAAAATTGTTTTTTCCAAATGGTAGACTTACTTGGTAAATGTTATATTATTTAAAGTTAAAAACTCTGATTTATTTCAATGAAAATTTTTCTAAAATGTTTTACCCAGAAATCGGCGATCTCTACGAGCTAATATTTTCAGGTATTACGATATGTACAGAGATCCGGGCCGATCTCCTCCTCCGGGGGGGTCTCATCAAGCCCAGGCAGTCTCGGGCAGGAAGATGGTCGCCCCTCCTTGGCAACCTCAAAGGGAGGAGATCGCCCCTCCTGGGCGATCTCCCAAGGAGCTGGTCGCCCGTCCCGGTCGACCTCGCAGGGAGGAGATCTCCCCTCCTGGGCGATCTCCCAAGGAGTTGGTCGCCCCTCCAGGGCGACCTCGCAGGGAGGAGATAGCCCCTCCTGGGCGATCTCCCAAGGAGCAGGTCGCCCCTCCCGGGCGACCTCGCGGGGAGGAGATCGCCCCTCCTGGTCGATCTCCCAAGGAGCAGGTCGCCCCTCCCGGGCGACCTCGAGCAGAGCAGGCCGCCCCTTCCGGGCGACCTCGAGCAGGGCAGGCCGCCCCTCCTGGGCGACCTCGCAGGGAGGAGATCGCCCCTCCTGGGCGATCTCCCAAGGAGAAGGTCGCCCCTTCCCGACGACCTCGAGCAAAGGAGGCCGCCCCTCCTAGGCGACCTCGCAGGGAGGAGATCGCCCCTCCTGGGCGATCTCAAAAGGAGCAGGTCGCCCCTTCTGGGCGACCTCGAGAAGAGCAGGCCGCCCCTTCCGGGCGACCTCGCAGAGGAGACCGCCCCTACTTGGCGATCTCCTAAGGAGGCATCTCACAGAGGAGAGATCGCCCCTCCAGGGCGATCTCGCAGGGAGATCGCCCCTCCCGGGCGATCTCGTTCCAGAGGGTCTCGGTCCTATACTGATTCTATTTTGTGTGATCTGTTCAGGTGATGCAGGTCTAGACGATCTCGAAGATCTCAGCGGTCTCAGCAGCAGCTCCAGACGATCTCAGCAGGCCCATACGATCTCAGCGTTCTCAGCTTGTCCCGGGCAGTCTCAGCTGGTCCAGACGATCTCGGCGGTCTCAGTAGCGGTCTCAGGCGATCTCAGCAGTTCTGGGCAGCCCGTTACCTTTCAGATCTGCCCGTTCGGGCAGGCCTCGTGTCTATAAATAGAGGGGTAGGGGTACCAGTTTGAAGATCTTTCGGAGAGTTCCCAGCTCTAGTCGTGGACTTGAGTGGTCTCAGTTTTTGGAGACCACCGAGACCTTCCCGTCTGCCGTCCGGAGACCTCTTTTTTCATTCCTTTTCTATTGTAATCTCAGCTGTAATACAAGCTTTATATCAATAAAATTACCTTTCCTCCAGCTCAAAGTAACCGGCCACCCAACAGTTTCACCCCCCATCCTTCAGCTTGAGCGATTGTGCAATTGGTACCTTTTTTGGCATCAACATAAAACACGCGACCTTCAGATTTTGAGTGGTTGGTGAACAGCGGTTGCGAGGATTTCGACCTAAAATACATCAAAACTTCAAACGGTCATAACTTTTGATCCGGGAGTCGGAATTCAGAAATTCAAAGCTTGTTGCGACCGGCTCGGCCTAAACTATCCAAAAATTGAACAGGGTTCCCCATTTAGGCACTTTTCAGCCCTCAGTTTTCAAAAATTCGACTCCATTTGGAAGTTATCGCAGTTTTTCTATTTCGGCAATTCCTATTTTTTAAGTAGCAATGGAGATGCCAATGGTTCAAGCCAAGTCGAATGTTGAACTTTCCCTAAAATCTCTCGAGCTTCGAATAGAGCTCTGTCTGGAGCAATTTTGCCAAGATATGGACCTGTCTCGCCAAAATAATGCTCATGAGCTAAAGCAGATTCAACGACAATTGGATGCAATTAACCGAACTCTAATCGCGATCACTCAGCAATTTCCTCCTCAAGTGGCAGCTCCTTTTCTTTCTCAAGTAGTAACACCTCCGATGATATTTTTGCATCCTGCTGCTCCTCTGCCATCTCAAGCTGAGGAACCCACAATTACTCGTCATGACTACCTCAAACTAGTTGCCCAGGAAGATCCAGTAGAAATGTTGAACTTTCAGGAGGATTGTGCTTACTTTCCGGCCCCTGCTGATGCAGCTTATTCTCCATTTGATCCTTTTATTTTTGAAATAAAGAGGCCTTCTCCCTTTACTAACAGAATTGAACGGGAGCCGATTCCCAATGGATTTAGAAGGCCTCATTTGCCAGTTTTCTCTGAAGGAGAAGATCCCATCGGCCATCTTCAAGTTTTTGAATCTGTTATGTCTTTAAAAGTTGTCTCAAATGAAATCAAGTGCAAATTATTGGTTTCAACCTTTGTCGGTCAAGCTAGAGAGTGGTTTTTCAAGCTGCCACCTCAATCAATTACTTGCTTTGCTGACCTTCGAAGAAAGCTTCTCTTAAGGTTCCTCACCTCAAAGAAGCGGAAAAGAGGCCTATCAGCTCTCTTTTGGATCGTGCAAGGAGATGATGAGACACTTGCTCACTTCATTGACAGATTTCAAAGAGAAATACTTGAAATTATTGAGGTTGATCAGAAATTGTATAAAATCGCCTTAATCAATGGGTTGAAAGAAGGTCTTCTCAAATCTACAGTCACCCGAAATAAGCCAGAGTCTTATGAACATCTTATGAGAATAGCAAATCAAGTTATTCAAACAGAGGAAACAGGTCCTAGCTTTGTTTCTTCTCGGATAACACGAAAGCGGCAAAGGAAATCTTTTTATCAACACACTTCTTCGTCGCAAAACATTTCAAAAGGTAAAGACTATAGATCTTATTCTTTTCTAGAAAATACATCCACTCAACCCCAACAGCAAGATGTATCATCTGAATCTTCAAGAGCCCGTCATACTCTGTCTAATGATCTGAGATCACTTGAATTCAAAAGTTATCAAGAAAACTATACTCAGCTTAATACTTCCAAGAAAGTTTTTCCAATTATTCAGAATGTGCCAGAGTTTAGAGGACCTCCGCATATAAAGTCTAAGGTCAGAAATCACAGCAAGAACTCTTCTGCACATATCATTCAAAAGTTGGCCATGATAGAGAGGACAGCCATACCATCCAAGGATTGGCAAAATTAACGAACCAATTATTGAAGGCAGGAAAATTATAATTATATTTTGCTCAGGATGATGACCTCCTCCTCATCGGTGGAAATGTCACAAAGCAAAGAGGCAAAGAGCTTCTCTTTTCAATAGAATAAGTGGGTAGACTATGGATGAGATAGAATGTCATTTTATTTCTTATTTTGAGTACCTCCCTTTTTACTCGTTTCAAAGTTTTTTGCATTTTCTCTTTTCCACCTTTTACTTGTAATAAGCAAAGAAGAATAACCACAAACTTCGATAAAGCATCAGAGTTAAAGGTTTTGATGTTGGTAATTTCATCTTCAAGAAAGCAGATGCAGCAGCAAGAGCTAACTCAATCAAAAAGCACATTGTAATTGGGCAAGGTCGTTTACTGTCAAATAAGTTCTTATCGATGATACATATTACCTCCAAATTTATGAAAGAGGAAAGCTATCTCATACTTGGAGCAGAGGAAAGCTATCTCATATCTGGAGCGAAGATGACCTCGAGCTTCTCTTTTCTTGAAAACTTGTAATTTCACTTTCCTTTCTTTTTTCGGTTTTCTTCCTTCAATTTTTGAGATGATGAGGTTGTAATATCTTAAGGAAGCACCAAAGAAGAGTTGATTCAAAGGCTAGAAACCTGCCAAAAGAGACATCGACGGATCCTACTTCTTTCCCCCTCGACTTGAAGCATGAGATGCAAATCTGCCGGACCACAGATGTTGGGGAGATTTCACATCTGTGTAGCAGTAGCTCGCCAAGCTCGTGCGGTGGACGTTTAGGATGTCGGGTCCTTGCTGACATCTGACGCACCTCTAGATCAAGGGAGTTCAGGTGAATGTTCAGCTCTGTCATGCTTTTTAGGACACTGTTACAGACTGATTGATCTTTTAGGGAAAGCAATGTTGGTATAGCCTCCGCGGCATAACCGCACCTGCCCTATGGATCATTTTTGTTCTGTAACTTTCGAACACTCATTGGAGCGTGGTTAGCAAAAAGTGGCAAGTTTGAAATAGATTTAAATGATCTCTTGAGGAAAGCAATGCCGGTGTAGCCCTCGAGGCATTACCGCACCTTCCCTTGAGATCATTTTTGAACTCTTTCTCTTGAGGAAAGCAATGCCGGTGTAGCCCTCGAGGCATGACCGCAACTGCCCTTGAGATCGGGCGGTCAGAATTAATTGAGACCACAGATTCTTATTTCTCCCTTATGAAAAGAGACCTGAGATTTGAGACCGCGGGCTTAATTTCCTCCAGGACTTGGATGTTAGAGATTGCCGGTGGGATCTCCAGAGTTTTATTTGGTCTTTCTGGTTTCTTCAGCAAAATGAGATTTGAGACCGCTGGCTTAATTTCCTCCAGGACATGGATGTTAGAGATTGCCGGTGGGATCTCCAGAGTTTTATTTGGTCTTTCTGGTTTCTTCAGCAAAATGAGATTTGAGACCGCAAGCTTAATTTCCTCCAGGACTTGGATGTTAGAGATTGCCGGTGGGATCTCTAGAGTTTTATTTGGTCTTTCTGGTTTCTTCAGCAAAATGAGATTTGAGACCGCCGGCTTAATTTCCTCCAGGACTTGGATGTTAGAGATTGCCGGTGGGATTTCCAGAGTTTTATTTGGTCTTTCTGGTTTTTTCAGCAAAATGAGATTTGAGACCGCCGGCTTAATTTCCTCCAGGACTTGGATGTTAGAGATTGCCGGTGGGATCTCCAGAGTTTTATTTGGTCTTTCTGGTTTCTTCGACAAAATGAGATTTGAGACCGCCGGCGTAATTTCCTCCAGGACTTGGATGTTAGAGATTGCCTGTAAGACCCCAGTTTTCATGTGCTTGAGTTTCAAAGGATTTGGGAGCAAGGGAGCTAGCGCCAGGCGCTAGTGCTAGCGCCAGGCGCTAGTGCTAGCGCCGGCGGTAGCCCTTGTCGTCAAAATGGTATTGCCAAAAATTAAGCAACCCATTTCGAATTCGATTCGAATATGATTCGGCTATACCGCTAGCGCCGACAGTAGCACTAGCGCACGCGGTAGCGCATTCGACTGTGTATAACCGAATTCGTATAATCGAATCCGTCGAAATGTTATAATCGAATTGATATAGATGAATTCGTCTATATCGCTAGCGCAGGCGCTAACGCTAGCGCGGGGCGCTAGCCCCTCAGCCAATAGGACGAAGCGGCGCAGGATAAGAACGATGAACCGCTAATGCTGGCGCTAGCGTTAGCGCCGGCGCTAGCGTTAGCGCCGACGCTAGCAGGAAGTTTATATATATGCCAATTTCAGCTTGCCTTCTCTTTTATTTGAGATTCCTCTGCTGTTTCGAGAGCTGAGAGCTAAGGGCAAGTTCGTGGAGGTGGTCTTGTGTGCTTGCGCCATCAGTGATTTCGAGGAAAGTGTTCTAACTCAGCAAGTTCCCTCCGGATCAAAATCACATTTATGGCACCTAAACGAGCACCAAGGGTAACGAATCTCCTCCCTAATCCTTGGACATGTACGTCCTTTGATTTGCATGCGTTTTGGAAGACTTTTACTAATAGGTAGATCGGATCTTCCGGTGGGATGAAGTTATTTCCCCCATAATTTGCATATAGAGTCCGGAACGGTAGTACGGGCATAGGCATGCTGTGTGAAACCCATCTGGACAGATCGAGCCGGATTGGTGATGTTTAAAGTGCCGGAAACGATTCCGTGTACGTGCGGTGATTCGGGCCATGTGTACGGTTTTGTACAGAAAAGGGGTCCTGGAGGTGTTTCCCAGGCAATACCTGAATTTGGTAGCAGACCTGTGTTCTGTTACTAGCGCCAGGCGCTAGCGATAGCACCGGCGGTAGCTCCAGGTGAGCTACCCGTGTTGTTATCTGGAGGTGTTTTCCCAGAGGTAGCTGAACTGGGTTCTGTTACCAGTGCCGGGCAGAACTGAGTTCTGTTGCTAGCGTCGGGCGCTAGTGTTAGCGCCGGCGGTAGCGCCCAGCATACAGACAATGTGTTTCAGTGCTACCTACATTCCTGGAGACTGGATGCGTAGCAGAAAAAGTTGTGGAACTTGCAAAACCCAGCTTTAAGAGATGGGTATTAGGTGACGCTTACCCGTATCGTGCATAGTGGAATCGCGGTATTTGAGCAACGGGCCTAGTTGATCCGAACCCTCCCATAGTGGTGGTGAAGAGGTTGCCCCTCGGTGCACCGGGCTATGGATGAGTGCCGGAACTTCATGTGTACGGACTAGCTCAAATTGCTTGTCTAAGTTGAAATAAGACTTAGCGTGAGGGCGTAACTCAGGGAGTATGCCAAAGTGTGCCTTGAGAGCACGAAGCGGGTGGCTTGGTATGCCTCCGTTGGTGTTGTTTGCGGATGTATATAGATGCTGCTGACTCTTACTTGTAGGGAAGGAGCACCGCCGCCCTGAGTTTGGGGTGGGGTCGTTATAAATCTTGGTCAGCTAAAGCTGACCGGTTACTTGTTTTTCCACCACTTGGTGGATTTGCTTATACAGGTCCCGGTGAGACTAGCGGGAGATAGCGGGCTGAAGCCCCTGCTGCTGTGATGTGTTGGCCCTTGAAGGCCAAAGCTTTTGTTTACTTTTGTTCATGTGTGGTCGGCCTGTGTGCCGATGTCTGGAAGCCACCTAGATTATGTAAACAAACATTGTAAATAACTGTTTATGTATTTCATTCCTAGTAGAGATGTGGACATGTTGTACACTGGTTTTAAATGAAAATATATTTGCTTCCGTTATGCGACTCTGGTGCTGAGATAGTTATGTCTTTAACTGTTTAATGCTAATTTTAGTAACGCGCTCTTCTGTTCATTTCATATGGCGTGGGGTCCCGGCCGGACCTACTGTTATATGCTTTGTAATAGGGAGGGTGTTACAAATTGGTATCAGCTACGGGTCTCGTTCCCTTTCCGTCTGAATTCGTGGTCGAATTCTTGTAAGGGGTGGTGAGCACGTGTGTGCGTCGCCTTTCTATCATGTAAATAACCAATAATTGTCCACTTTAGGAATGAATTACATGTATACGTGTAGCATTCTGATGGAACTTCTGTGTTCCTTTATTGTTTCATGCTATCTCTTAGTCGCTAATTATGTTTTGGGTACATATATAGGTGGCTGGGAGTGGAGCGGGGCCTTCTCGACCCCCTCGTTCGACTGCAAGTAGGCACCAACTCCGGTGCCGACTCCTCCTTCGGCTGAAACTGTAAGGATGATCGCTGAGGCAGTATTTGCGATGTTCACGGCGCATCCAGGAGGGCATGTCCCTGGACAGCCTCCTATTTCGGGAGCGGTTCCAGTGCAGGCTCCAGCAGCCGAACCTGTGGTGGAAAGGCCAGTGTCGTTGAGGGCACGAAGAGCTCCAGATCAACAGCTGCAATACTTTTTGAGTTTCCACCCTCCCACGTTCACGGGGGCAGGAACCCCGACGCAAGCGGAGGATTGGCTGACAAGGGTGCGCAAAACCTTGAAGGCCACAGATACAGAGGAAGAGCAAAAAGTTACTTTGGCAACCTTCCTATTGGATGGGGAGGCTCAGCTGTGGTGGGACGAGATGGAGTTACATCAGCTAGCGGGACGGCAGCTGACAGATATCTCCTTTGATGAGTTTTCCAGACTGTTCTTGGCGCGGTATCTTCCACCGGCCCAACAGATAGAGATGGAAAATCAGTTCAACCATCTGACTCAGGGTGATAGAATGATCGACGACTATCTACATGAGTTTACACGGTTGGGGCGCTATGCAGGCATGATGTTTGCGGATGAAGCTCGTAAGACAAATCAGTTTTACGAAGGCTTGCAAGAAGAGTTGCGGTTCCTTCTGTCGGGGCCAATGACGCAGGGGTTTATGACCCTGGTCAACTCGGCTCGTTCTTTAGAGAAAGATATGAAACGGTCCCAAAGCAGGAAGGCGCTAGCTGTAGTCAAGCCAGAGTTCAAAGTAGCGAGCTCGGCAAAGTCGGGACGAGGCAAATGGAAGAAAGGAGCACGACCATCTGGGTCAGCTCAATCTTCAGCATCGGGAGTGACTGGGCATCGCCCAATCATCTGTTACAACTGCGGCAAGCCGGGACATATAGCTCGTGATTGTCGTGGTGGAAAGAAGGCAGCTGCGGCCTATGCGGCAGAGAAAGGGAAGGCGGCAGAGTCAACCGCATCCCACGCCGCTCCAGCCCAGGCTAGAGTGTACAACCTTGGACAACAGGAGGCCATCAAACAGAGCGATGTGGTGACAGGTATGTGATAGTATATAGCTTTTGTTGCTTTTTATACTTCATACTTTATGCATTGCTTGTTAACCATAAATGTAATAGGCTTTGTCCTGATCTTTAATTATCCGGCGAGAGCACTATTTGACACGGGTGCTTCACATTCCTTTCTATCGGAGGCCTTCATACAGCAACTTGGAGTGCCTTCGTCATTTAGACAGGTACGATTAGATGTGATGCTACCCAATGGGTGTTCGATGCGCGCGGATCGAGGTTGTGTGGTAAAGATATGAATAGGGAGTCAAGACTTTGATTTGGAAGCACAGATACTCCCACTTTCGGAGTTCGATGTAATCTTTGGTATGGACTGGCTGTCAGCGCAGCAGGCCTACATTGATTGCACGTCTAAGGAGGTCATACTGGGGCGGAATACCGAATGTGTGACTACGTTTGCTGGTTTGCATGGATCGAGCAAGACACTGATGTCTGCTGTCCAAGTGGTCAAGGCGGTTCGGCAAGGCGCAGAGTTATGTGTTGTGCTAGTGGGGGCTGCAAAGCCTCAACCCAGTTTGAGTGATGTTCCTGTGATTTCAGAGTATCCAGATGTGTTTCCGAAAGATCTTCCTGGGGCGCCACCTCAGCGAGAGATTGACTTCTCTATAGAGCTGGTGCCAGGTGCCAAACCTGTTTCACGCTCTTCGTACCGTATTGCGCCAATGGAGATGGCGGAATTGAAGGTTCAATTATAGGAGTTGTTAGAGCAGGGTTACATACGCCCAAGTACATCCCCTTGGGGCGCTCCGGTCCTTTTTGTGAAGAAGAAGGACGGAAGCCTGCGTCTATGCATTGACTACCGAGAATTGAACAAGATGACCGAGAAGAACAAGTATCCGATTCCTCGAATCGATGACTTATTCGATCAGCTAGTTGGGTCAACTGTGTATTCAAAGTTGGATCTCAAGTCCGGCTATTACCAGTTGCGAATTTGGGATTGTGATATCCCTAAGACAGCATTCAGTACCCGCTACGGACACTTCGAGTTTACAGTGATGCCGTTTGGATTGATGAATGCGCCGTCAGTATTTATGGATCTGATGAATAGGACCTTTCGAGAGTACCTGGATCATTTTGTCATCGTCTTTATCGACGATATCTTGGTGTACTCTCAGTCTGAAGAAGAACACGCAATTCATTTGCGCGAAGTTTTGGAGACCCTGCGACGTAGTCAACTATATGTCAAGTTCTCTAAGTGCGAGTTCTGGCTAGCCTCAGTGGCGTTCCTTGGTCATGTTGTTAGTGGCGAGGGTATCGCGGTGGATCCGGCAAAGATCGATGCAATCCAAAAGTGGCCCATTTTGGCGACAGTAGCGGAAGTCAGGAGTTTCCTTGGACTTGTCGGGTACTATTGGCGCTTCATGGAGAACTTTTCACGGATCGCTCTACCTCTCACCACCTTGACGAGGAAGGATCAGAAGTTCGTTTGGTCACCAGAGTGTGCACGGGCTTTTGAGGAACTGAAGAGGCGTCTGACCACAGCACCAATTCTGTGTTTGCCATCTGGTGCAGAGGGTTATGAAATTTACAGCGATGCGTCAGGGAGCGGCTTAGGCTGCGTACTTCTTTAGCATGGTCAAGTAATTGCTTATGGCTCTCGCCAGTTGAAAGTGCATGAGCGGAATTACCCGGTCCACGACTTGGAGTTGGCGGCCGTGATCTTCGCTCTGAAATTGTGGCGTCACTATTTATATGGTGTGAAGGTTGACATCTTTACAGACCATAAGAGCCTTAAGTATCTGCTAAATCAGAAGGAGCTCAACATGCGACAGCGAAGGTGGATGGAGTTCCTGGGGACTACACTTTCGAGATACACTATACTCCCGGGAAGGGAAATATAGTCGCAGATGCTTTGAGCCGAAGGGCTTATGCACAGGCCAACTGGATTCAGATGCATGATCCACATCTGATCAAGGACTTGGAAGACTTGGATATCTCCTGTGTAGAGAGGAGTTCTAGTGCGAATGCGTGCTTAAACTGGACGGATGTGCAATATGACCTCGCCGACAGAATACGACAGGCCTTGGAGCTTGATTCGAGCATGCAACGCTATTTAGCAGAGTCTGGGGATGGGACTGCTGCAGAGTTTGTAGTAGACGACGGTCTGATGTGGAAAGATGGTCGGTTGTGCGTCCCAAATGTTGGTAAGTTGCGGGAGGAATTGATGTACGAAGCGCACTTTACAAAGTACTCAATTCACCCAAGGAGTATAAAGATGTACCAAGACATGAAAAAGCTGTTTTGGTGGCCAGGGTTGAAGAAAGACATCGCCTTGTACGTGGCAAAATGCAAAACTTGCGCACTAGTGAAGGCGGAATGTCAGAAACTTGGAGGTTTCCTGAAGTTGTTACCTATACCGGAATGGAAATTTGATGACATTTCGATGGAATTTGTGCACGGTTTGCCGAGATCGCAGAGTGGGAATGATGTCGTATGGGTGATCGTGGATCGCTTGACGAAGGTAGCCCACTTTATTCCAAACCGGAAGGACGATTCAGTTGAAAAGTTGGCACAACTTTATGTAGATAGCATTGTCCGATTGCACGGTGTGCCTCGTAGCATCGTCAGTGACCGAGATGGGCGCTTTACTTCCAAGGATTGGAGGCTAATCCACCAGTTGTTAGGTACAAAGATGAATTTTAGCACTGCCTTCCACCCTCAGACGGATGGACAGACTAAACGTACGAACAGAACTCTGGAGGATATGCTCTGAATGTGCATCCTGGATTTCGGTAAGAAGTGGGAAGATCATCTCTACATGATCGAATTCGCTTATAATAACAGCTATCAGGCAAGTATAAAGATGGCACCCTTCGAGGCCCTCTATGGTAGAGCTTGTCGCACTCCCTTATCTTGGGAGGAGACAGGTGAAACGAAGGTGTTTAAGCGAAAGGAAGTCGAAGAGGCAAATGCGGCGATTCAAACAATCCGGGATAGATTGTTGATTGCGCAAGATAGGCAGGCAAAGTACTACAATGCCAAGCACAGAAACGTTGAGTTCACCGTGGGCGACTGGGTTTATCTCAAGATCAAACCTTTCAAGGGTGTGTCCAGGATTCGGCGCTTGAAAAAGCTGAGTCCAAGATACCTTGGACCATTTGAGATACTGGAACGTGTTGGTGAAGCTGCCTATCAGCTCGCTCTTTCGACGGAGTTGAGTGGTCTGCACGATGTGTTCCACATATCGGTGTTGAGGAAAGCTGTACCAGAGCCGAGCCAAGTACTTGTATCAAATCAAGTGCCCGTCGATGAGGGGCTGATGACGATGGTCCCGCCTATTTGCATCGAGGACACTGATGTGAAACAGTTGCGAAACAAGCTAATCAGGATGGTCAAAGTCCGTTGGAACAACTGCGGTTGTGAGGAACTTACATGGGAGCGCGAACAAACTATGCGTGAGGAGTTCACCGAGCTGTTCCGTTGAGCTACAAGTTATCTTTTGTATCTTTTGTTCTTTTGCACTGTTAGAATTTCGGGACGAAATTCCTTTAAGGGGGAGAGAATTGTAAGACCCCAGTTTTCATGTGCTTGAGTTTCAAAGGATTTGGAAGCAAGGGAGCTAGCGCCGGCGGTAGCCCTTGTCGTCAAAATGGTATAGCCAAAAATTAAGCAACCCATTTCGAATTCGATTCGAATATGATTCGGCTATACCGCTAGCGCCGGCGGTAGCACTAGCGCACGTGGTAGCACATTTGACTGTGTATAACCGAATTCGTATAATCGAATCCGTCGAAATGTTATAACCGAATTGATATAGACGAATTCATCTATATCGCTAGCGCAAGCGCTAACGCTAGCGCGGTGCGATAGCCCCTCAGCCAATAGGACGAAGCGGCGCAGGATAGGAACGGTGAACCGCTAACGCGGGCGCTAGCATTAGCGCCGGCGCTAGCAGGAAGTTTATATATATGCCGATTTCAGCTTGCCTTCTCTTTTATTTGAGATTCCTCTGCTGTTTCGAGAGATGAGAGCTAAGGGCAAGTTTGTGGAGGCGGTCTTGTGTGCTTGCGCCATCAGTGATTTCGAGGAAAGTGTGCTAACTCAGCAAGTTCCCTCCGGATCAAAATCAGATTTATGGCACCTAAACGAGCACCAAGGGTAACGAATCTCCTCCCTAATCCTTGGACATGTACGTCCTTTGATTTGCATGCATTTTGGAAGACTTTTACTAATAGGTAGATCGGATCTTCCGGTGGGATGAA
Organism: Dactylorhiza incarnata; assembly: GCA_033032865.1. Lineage (NCBI taxonomy): Eukaryota > Viridiplantae > Streptophyta > Magnoliopsida > Asparagales > Orchidaceae > Dactylorhiza > Dactylorhiza incarnata. The sequence continues at coordinate 183,766 of JAWHQI010000681.1, read as the reverse complement.
GTTATTTCCCCCACAATTTGCATATAGAGTCCGAAATGGTAGTACGGGCATAGGCATGTTGTGTGAAACCCATCTGGACAGATCGAGCCGGATTGGTGATGTTTAAAGTGCCGGAAACGATTCCGTGTACGTGCGGTGATTCGGGTCATGTGTACGGTTTTGTACAGAAAAGGGGTCCTGAAGGTGTTACCCAGGCAATACCTGAATTTGGTAGCAGACCTGTGTTCTGTTACTAGCGCCAGGCGCTAGCGATAGCACCGGCGGTAGCTCCAGGTGAGCTACCCGTGTTGTTATCTGGAGGTGTTTTCCCAGAGGTAGCAGAACTGGGTTCTGTTACCAGTGCCGGGCAGAACTGAGTTCTGTTGCTAGCGCCGGGCGCAAGCGCTAGCGCCGGCGGTAGCGCCCAGCATACAGACAATGTGTTTCAGTGCTACCTACATTCCTGGAGACTGGATGCGTAGCAGAAAAAGTTGTGGAACTTGCAAAACCCAGCATTAAGAGATGGGTATTAGGTGATGCTTACCCGTATCGTGCATAGTGGAATCGAGGTATTTGAGCAACGGGCCTAGCTGATCCGAACCCTCCCATAGTGGTGGTGAAGAGGTCGCCCCTCGGTGCACCGGGCTATGGATGAGTGTCGGAACTTCGTGTGTACGGACTAGCTCAAATTGCTTGTCTAAGTTGAAATAAGACTTAGCGTGAGGGCGTAACTCAGGGAGTATGCCAAAGAGTGCCTTGAGAGCACGAAGCGGGTGGCTTGGTATGCCTCCGTTGGTGTTGTTTGTGGATGTATATAGATGCTGCTGACTCTTACTTGCAGGGAAGGAGCACCGCCGCCCCGAGTTTGGGGTGGGGTCGTTATAAATCTTGGTCAGCTCAAGCTGACCGGTTACTTGTTTTCCCACCACTTGGTGGATTTGCTTATACAGGTCCCGATGAGACTAGCGGGAGATAGCGGGCTGAAGCCCCTGCTGTTGTGCTGTGCTGGCCCTTGAAGGCCAAAGCTTTTGTTTACTTTTGTTCATGTGTGGCCGGCCTGTGTGCCGATGTCTGGAAGCCACCTAGATTATGTAACAAACATTGTAAATAACTGTTTATGTATTTCATTCCTAGTAGAGATGTGGACATGTTGTACACTGGTTTTAAATGAAAATATATATGCTTCTGTTATGCGACTCTGGTGCTGAGATAGTTATGTCTTTAACTATTTAATGCTAATTTTAGTAACGCGCTCTTCTGTTCATTTCATATGGCGTGGGATCCCGGCCAGACCTACTGTTATATGCTTTGTAACAGGGAGGGTGTTACATTGCCGGTGGGATCTCCAGAGTTTTATTTGATCTTTCTAGTCTCTTCAGCAATGTGAATGATTTGAGACCGCCGGCTGAATTTTCTCCAGGACTTGGATGTTAGAGATTGCTGGTGGGATCACCAGAGTTCTCTTTGAGAAAAGTTTTTGGCAATCTGAAGTATTGGAGACTGTTAAATGGTTCTTCTCATAAAAGCTTTTTTGACAAGTGTTTTGGGACATTTGTGATCATCATCTTAGAACCTCTCATATTCATTTTTGGGCGGTCTGGAGAAATTGAGATCACAACTTGAGTACTCATCTGTCTATCAAGCAATTTGAAGTATATGAAGGTATTTATGAGATCTCTCTTCTATTATTCAACAAAGAAGCAGTCATGAAAGTTGAGATCGTCTATTATCTATCTCAAAAGACCAATATTTCTCAAGATTCATTTATCATTCACAAAAGAAGCAGTTTGAATTATTCGACACCTTCAATTATTAAAGTACATAACAGAGTTCAGAAACAGCATTTATGGATTATCATGATCTGATTCTTATACAAAACATCTCGGATATTGAAGATCGCCATTTGACATCGGAATTATTTCATAACAAAGCAGTCTCGGGCAGGAAGAAGGTCGCCCCTCTTTGGCGACCTCACAGGGAGGAGATTGTTGGAGTTACCATTATGATCTAGAAGTGGTCAAACATATAGTCTCACTGCCAACGCGATATGAGCCTGCAGGGTCGCACATAAGAGCATGTGGAGAAGATGGAAGATTGACTGTCTTGGTAAAGGTTACCAATCACCATATAGAATGGGGGAGGTCCAGCAAATGTTGTTGTCTGAATTCGTCAGGTTTACACAGATAGAATTCGTCGGGTTTTCACGGATATGATTCGTCGGATAGAATTCGTCGGGATTCGTCGGATATGATTCGTCGGATAGAATTTGTCAGGATTCGTCGGATGTGATTCGTCGGAATTCGTCGAATTGTCCCGTGAAAACTCGACGAATGTTGTTCCGTGGAATCCCGACGAATTGTAATAGAAACCCCAATTCTGCTGTGTGGTTTGCGGATAGCGATTCTTCTAGAAGCCTGTTTATGCTTTGGGTATAAATAGATCTTCTTTTAGGATTCTCATTACTAACGAAGGAATCCAATCGACGGAAGAGTTCCGCCTCTCACCCTAGCCGACGGAAGTGTTCCGCCGCCCGTTCGCCTCCGCCGACCTCCTCTCCGACGATTGTCGTCGGTGTTGTTCTTCCTGAAGCGGATCTAGCAATCCGTGGAAGCGCAAGGTGTAGTCTTCTTCTCCCGGCTCGTGTGGACTGCTGTAGAGACGTAGACATTATTCTACGTGAGGACTCGGACAGCCGACGACGGGACTTATCTTCTTGGAGCATCTAGGTTGGATTTGATCCAACTCCGCAAAGGTAATTTTCATACCTAGCAATTTTGTTAACTTCTTGATTCAATATTCATGGCCCGATCCAAATTCTTTTGGGTTATTCTGTTTATTTCCGCTGCGCCTACATACGATGTATGGTTGTAGAAAAACCCAACAGTGGTATCAGAGGGAGGTTCCGGTCATGAATATTGTTTCAGAAGTTAGGCTATTCCAGTACGTGCAAATCTAGGTATTTGGAAGCGTTCTAAATGTCAAGATTTCTTCTTGGAATATCAGCGAGACCACCGCCAGGGGCGCGGCCCCTTGGAACCCCGCCAGGAACGTCTGGGATTTTGTGGTAATTTCTAATTGTTAGAAATTGTTGTCTCCTTAGCAGTAACCGTCCCTCAAGTGGTTAATGAACCCTTGTATTGTTTTGGATTTTGAATCCAACAATGAGAGACGAGCTTGTCTACTGCTTTAAGTCGAGTTGTCTTTGCCTTTGTCCAATGCATGTAAATCTGAAGATTTGGAAGAGATCTAAATGTCCAGATTTAGCCCTTTCGTCTATCAAAGGTTGATAGTCTTATGTTGTGCACATAAGGGATGCATGTGGATTTTCGAAAGCTTGTTTTTCTGTGGATGTGCACTTTGATCAAATGTTGATCATGGTTAAGTGTTAACCTATTATTAAAAATTAAAATCCCTTCATCAAATATTAAGTGTTCGGATGCCTTCCGATGGATGACACTCTTCCTGCCTCGATCGATGAAGTGTGGGCTTGCCAAAGCAAGGTGCATTAATCTATCTTGGTAAGGGTGCGAGCGGATAATTGTGATATCCCACTGTCGACATCGGGTCTAACTTAACTAGGTAACCTCAAAGGTTGAGTGCCTAGAGGCATAGGGTTGGCATGCACCATATGATGGATGCGAATAAGGAGTTATTCACCAGCCATACAAGAGTTGCATGAGGATGCAATTGGCAAGCGTTGCCCACCTAAATAACCGCATTATGAGAGGAACGCCAAAGAGGACTCGTGGTGTTGGTGAAATACGGATCTTGTCCACTAAGAGAGTAGCTCGCATGGACTCTCCGAATTGATAGCGAGGGCTATCAATTTGAATAAAATAGTGGGAGTATTTAATTGAAGTCCAAATTAAAATAAATTGTATTTTGAAATTAAGGTACTGATTAAATTCTGCATGAATTCTTGTAGAATTCCATGGCAAGTGGTTCACATTCCACCTTGTCCCTGAGAGCTATCCTTGAGAAGGACAAGCTTAGTGGGACGAACTATATGGATTGGTATAGGAACCTGAGAATTGTTCTCAGGCAAGAGCGAAAGCTCTACGTCTTGGAAGAAGAAGCCCCCGAGGTGCCGACCGGGAACTCGTCCTGTGTTGATAAGGATGCTTATAAGAAGTATACCGATGACGCCTTAGATGTCGAGTGCCTTATGCTTGCCACCATGAACTCTGAGCTTCAGATGCAACACGAGAACATGGGGTGCAAGGAGATTGACGAGCACCTAAAGAAAATGTTTCAAGGGCAAGCTCGTCAAGAGAGGTTCGATGTCACGAAGGCCTTATTTCAGTGCAAAATGGGAGCTCGAGACTCAGTTGGTACTCACGTACTCAAGATGATTGGGTATATTGAGAACCTGGAGAGACTGGGTTTTCCTCTGGGTCAAGAGTTGGCCACAGATCTTATCCTGCAATCGTTGCTGGATAGTTATGAGCAGTTCGTCTTGAACTACAACATGAATGAAATAGACAAGGCACTGCCCGAGCTCCTAGGCATGTTGCGAACTGCCGAGATAAACATGAAGAAGGCCAAGCCTGCTAGTCCCATATTGATGGTACATAAAGGCAAGGGTAAGGCCAAGGGCTTCAAGAAGACGAAGGTGGGACCTAAGTCAAAGCTTGAGCCCAAATCTTCTGCGCTGAAAAAGAAGAGCACCGTGAAGGAATTGAAATGCCACCACTGTGGCAAGGCTGGTCATTGGAGGAGGAATTGTCCTTCATACATTGACGGTCTGCAGAAAATGAAGGGAGGTATGACTTCCGCTTCGGATATTTACGTTATAGAGATAAACCTTTCTGCTCCTTCATCTTGGGTATTGGATACCGGATGTGGTTCTCACATTTGTACAAATGTGCAGGAACTGAAAAGGAGAAGATTGCTGAGTAAAGGAGAGGTGGACCTGCGCGTCGGCAATGGAGCAAGAGTTGCTACTGTAGCCGTAGGGGTTTACCGTCTTTCTTTGCCCAGTGGGCTTGTAATAGAACTTAATAATTGTTATTTTGTTCCGGTCATAACTAGAAACATTATATCCATTTCATGCTTAGACATGATTGGATTTTCTTTTATAATTAAGAACAATTGTTGTTCTATATTTAAGAATGATGTTTGTTATGCTGTAGCTCAATTGTTTAATGGTCTTTATGTTTTGAACCTAGACCATCCGATCTATAATGTAGATAATAATAAAAGACTAAGAACAAATGACTCAAATCCTACATATCTCTGGCATTGTCGTTTGGGCCATATAAACGAGAAGCGCATATCCAAGCTCCATAAAGATGGACTATTGGACTCATTTGATTATGAATCATTTGAGCGATGCGAGTCTTGTTTATTAGGCAAAATGACTAAAGCCCCTTTCACTGGTTATACTGAGAGGGTTGAGGATCTTTTGGGTATAGTACATAGTGATGTATGCGGACCCATGAGTTCTATGGCTAGAGGTGGGTATTTCTACTTCGTTACATTTACTGATGATTTCAGTAGATACGGATACGTGTATCTTATGAAGTGCAAATCCGAAACTTTTGAAAAGTTCAAAGAGTGTAAGAATGAAGTGGAGAACCAATTGGGTAAAAAGATTAAAGCACTCCGATCAGATCGAGGTGGCGAATACCTGAGTCATGAGTTCCGTGATCATCTGAAAGAGTGTGGTATTGTATCACAGCTCACTCCACCTAGGACACCGCAGCATAATGGTGTGTCTGAGAGGAGAAAACGTACTCTGTTAGACATGGTACGGTCGATGATGAGTCATGCAGACTTGCCTGTTTCCTTTTAGGTTTTTGCTTTAGATAATGCTGCAATGACACTGAATCGCGCTCCAACGAAAACGGTTCTAAAGACACCATATGAAATATGGACTGGGAAGCGTCCAAGCATGTCATTCATTAAAATTTGGAGTTGTGAGGCATACGTACGACATCATATGCCTGACAAGCTGGAACCCAAATCAGATAAGTGTTATCTGGTGGGATATCTTAAGGAAACGAAAGGATATTACTTTTACCTACCGTCTGAAGGCAAAGTGTTTGTCGCAAGGACGGGTGTCTTCTTGGAGAAAGAGTTCTTGTCAAGAAAGACGCAAAAGGTAGAACTTGAAGAAGTTCAAGAACCACAAGTAGTGAATGAACCAGAATTGGATTCTGAGCCAGGACTACAAGATGTTGTAGCTAGAGAACCTGCTCAAGAGACACAAGTCCTATGTAGATCTGGTAGACCAAGATTTGAGCCTGAGAGATATGGATTTCTCGTGTCTCAAATAGGTAATGTGTTGCTTATGGATCATGATGATGAACCCGCGACCTACCAAGAGGCTATGAATGGACCGGACTCCGACAAATGGCTTGAGGCTATGAAATCCGAAATGGACTCCATGTATACAAACCAAGTTTGGAACTTGGTGGAACCACCTGAAGGGGTACGACCCATAGGGTGCAAGTGGGTCTTCAAGAAGAAGCCCGACATGGATGGGAATGTACAGACATTCAAAGGGCGGCTGGTGGCTAAGGGTTTCAAGCAAATTCATGGTGTTGACTATGATGAGACCTTTTCCCCTGTTGCCATGGTAAAGTCCATTAGGATATTGCTTGCTATTGCTGTGTATTATGACTACGAGATCTGGCAGATGGATGTCAAAACGGCTTTCCTAAATGGAAACCTCCTTGAGGAAGTGTACATGACACAACCCGAGGGTTTTGTATCCCCAAATGAAGCCACTAAAATATGCAAGTTGAACAGGTCCTTCTATGGATTGAAACAGGCCTCTAGAAGTTGGAATCTTCGTTTTGATGAGAAGATCAAAGAGTTTGGTTTTGTCAAGAATGAGGATGAACCGTGTGTTTACAAGCGAATCAGTGGGAGCATTGTTGTCTTCCTGATATTGTATGTAGATGACATACTGCTGATCGGGATTGACATACCTACCCTGAAAGTTGTTAAGAACAACCTAGGAAACTGCTTTTCTATGAAGGACTTGGGTGAAGCGACTTACATACTCGGTATTAAGATCTATAGAGATAGATCGAAGAAGTTGCTGGGTTTGACCCAGAGTACGTACATTGAGAAGGTGTTGAAGCGGTTCAACATGCTTGAGTCCAAGAAAGGATTTTTGCCCATGTCTCATAGTGTAAATCTCTCTAAGGACCAGTGTCCAAAATCTTGTGAAGATAAGGACCGCATGAAGTTGATTCCATATGCTTCGGCAATTGGGTCAATCATGTATGCAATGTTATGTACTCGACCTGATGTCTCTTTTGCTTTGAGCATGACTAGCAGGTATCAGTCTGATCCCGATGAATGTCACTGGATAGCCGTAAAGAATATCCTGAAGTACTTGAGAAGGACTAAGGATGTATTCTTGGTGTATGGTGGAAAGGAAGAGCTCGTTGTAAGTGGTTACACGGATGCCAGCTTCCAAACTGATAGGGATGATTCGAAGTCTCAGTCAGGGTTTGCGTTTTGCCTGAATGGAGGAGCTGTGAGCTGGAAGAGTTCCAAGCAAGAGACAGTTGCTGATTCTACAACTGAGGCCGAGTATATCATTGCGGCAAATGCAGCGAAGGAGGCTGTATGGATTAGGAAATTCATCGGCGAGCTAGATGTAGTTCCTAGCATTGTTGGTCCTGTAGTTCTCTACTGTGATAACAATGGTGCAATTGCACAATCTAAGGAACCTAGATCCCATCAGCGCTCCAAGCACATACTTCGGCGGTTCCATCTTATTCGTGAGATTGTCGAACGAGGAGATGTGAACATTTGCAGAGTGCCGACTGAGGAGAATATTGCAGATCCACTGACAAAGCCTCTCGCGCAGAGAAAGCATGATTGTCATACTAGATCAATGGGTATACGATACCTGAGTGATCAACTCTAGTGGGAGTCTTGTGGGTTGCATGTAAAATATATATTCTGTTGGCTGTTTATTATTTATTCATATGATGAATTGTGTACCAATTATTTCCTTTTACAATTAATGGCAAGTTCTTTTATTACGATATACTGTTTCTATATGATAGAATAAAATTCGTGATAAATACCCTTAGAATGTTCGCTTCCATAGGACATCAAGTACGTGACTTGAATATGAGAGCCTATGATTTCGAAGCTTCATTCTTAAAAGGTCCCTGGTCGAGGTATCATCGTAGAAGCTAAGGGTGATGATGATACGTTAAGACTAGCATGTGTGTTGACTGATGACCGGTTCTCACAGGTCATGATATTGTGATATCAAGTCATCACGTGGGTACTTGTTAGTGAACAAGTTGTACTGGACAGACCCAACCTGAGACTACTTTGTGGATTGTTACTTAAAAGTGTCACAAGTAGGTCTCATTTGACAATGGTGTTGTGGTCCTTTGACCTGAAGTCACAGCATTCATCGAGTGAGGAAGAGCGTGCTTTGATGTCATCTAAAGTCTTCCTTGAAGAAGGTTGATGATAAGGGTGGTCGTTGGGTACGTTACGAATCAATTGGGTGTTTGGGTGTGAGCAGATATGGGATTTGTCCTCCTATATAACAGTAGTTGCATCCATGGGCCCCTTGATGGAATTGGACTGAGAAATGCATGGCCATGCTTGGTTGAGTCAATATGTGATATTGAGCTCACCATTCTCTGGAAGTCCGTTCTAGATCAAGAAACATGGATTGAGCTACTATGAGGGTGACACGGTCCATGCCTCTAGTTCTTTCCGGATGTAAGGGACAAAGGGACAAAGACAACGCTGGAACATTGGTCATAAAGGCTTATGAGTTATGAACTCTTATTGCTTGGGAAGCAATGATGCATTGCTAGATGCCGCTCATTGTTTGTGAAGTTTTTTGTTTGATACTTTCAAGATCAAGTGGGAGACTGTTGGAGTTACCATTATGATCTAGAAGTGGTCAAACATGTAGTCTCACTGCCAACGCGATATGAGACTGCAGGGTCGCACATTAGAGCATGTGGAGAAGATGGAAGATTGACTGTGTTGGTAAAGGTTACCAATCACCATATAGAATGGGGGAGGTCCAGCAAATGTTGCTGTCTGAATTTGTCGGGTTTACACGGATAGAATTCATCGGGTTTTCACGGATATGATTCGTTGGATAGAATTCGTCGGGATTCGTCAGATATGATTCGTCGGATAGAATTCGTCGGGATTCGTCAGATGTGATTTGTCGGAATTCGTCGAATTGTCCCGTGAAAACTCGACGAATGTTGTTCCGTGGAATCCCGACGAATTGTAACAGAAACGCCAATTCTGTTGTGTGGTCTGCGGATAGCGATTCTTCTAGAAGCATGTTTATGCTTTGGGTATAAATAGATCTTCTTTTAGGGTTCTCATTACTAACGAAGGAATCCAATCGACGGAAGAGTTCCGCCTCTCGCCCTAGCCGACGGAAGTGTTCCGCCGCCCGTTCGCCTCCGCCGACCTCCTCTCCGACGATTGTCGCCGGTGTTGTTCTTCCTGAAGCCGATCTAGCAATCCGTGGAAGCGCAAGGTGTAGTCTTCTTCTCCTGGCTCGTGTGGACTGCTGTAGAGACGTAGACATTATTCTACGTGAGGACTCGGACAGTCGACGACGGGACTTATCTTCTTGGAGCATCTAGGTTGGATTTGATCCAACTCCGCAAAGGTAATTTTCATACCTATCAATTTTGTTAACTTCTTGATTCAATATTCATGGCCTGATCCAAATTCTTTTGGGTTATTATGTTTATTTCCGCTGCGCCTACATACGATGTATGGTTGTAGAAAAACCCAACAGAGATCGCCCCTCCTGGGCGATCTCCCAAGGAGCTGGTCGCCCCTCCCGGGCGACCTCGCAGGGAGGAGATCGCCCCTCCTGGGCGATCTCCCAAGGAGCTGGTCGCCCCTCCTGGGCGACCTCGCAGGGAGGAGATCGCCCCTCCTGGGCGATATCCCAAGGAGCAGATCGCCCCTCCCGGGCGACCTCGCGGGTAGGAGATAGCCCCTCCTGGGCGATCTCCCAAGGAGCAGGTCGCCCCTCCCGGGCGACCTCGAGCAGAGCAGGGCGCCCCTTCCAGGCGACCTCGAGCAGGGCAGGCCGCCCCTCCAGGGAGACCTCGCAGGGAGGAGATTGCCCCTCCTGGGCGACCTCGCAGGGAGGAGATCGCCCCTCCTGGGCGATCTCCCAAGGAGCAGGTCGCCCCTTCCGGGCGACCTCGAGCAAAGGAGGCCGCCCCTCCCGGGCGACCTCGCAGGGAGGAGATCGCCCCTCCTGGGCGATCTCAAAAGGAGCAGGTCGCCCCTTCCGGGCGACCTCGAGAAGAGCAGGCCGCCCCTTCCGGGCGACCTCGTAGAGGAGACCGCCCCTCCTGGGCGATCTCCTAAGGAGCCATCTCGCAGAGGAGAGATCGCCCCTCCAGGGCGATCTCACAGGGAGATTGCCCCTCCCGGGCGATCTCGTTCCAGAGGGTCTCAGTCCTATACTGATTCTATTTTGTGTGATCTGTTCAGGTGATGCAGGTCCAGACGATCTCAGCGGTCTCAGTAGCAGGTCCAAACGATCTTAGCAGGCCCAGACGATCTCAACGATCTCAGCTTGTCCCGGGCGGTCTTATCTGGTCCAGACGATCTCGGCGGTCTCAGCAGCGGTCTCAGGCGATCTCAGCAGTTCCGGGCAGCCCGTTACCTTTCAGATCTACCCGTTCGGGAAGGCCCCGTGTCTATAAATAGAGGGGCAGGGGTACCAGTTCGAAGATCTTTTGGAGAGTTCCCAGCTCTAGTCGTGGACTTGAGCGGTCTCAGTTTTTGGAGACCGCCGAGACCTTCCCGTCTCCCTTCCGGAGACCTCTTTTTTCATTCCTTTTCTATTGTAATCTCAACTGTAATACAAGCTTTATATCAATAAAATTACCTTTCCTCCAGCCCAAAGTAACCGGCCACCCAACAGTTTCACCCCCCATCCTTCAGCTTGATCGATTGTGGAATTGGTACCTTTTTTGGCATCAACATAAAACTCCTTATCATTTCCTTCTCTCTCAAACCTCGATCATGCCTTTAACTTATCAAAACTTTTATGTGTTTTGCTTCCTTACCCACTTTTGCTAATAACAAAAGGCGGAGAACTAACTTGATGAATATAATCCGCTATCAAAAATAAAAAAACCAAGATGATTAATTACGATGATAGCTTACATATTAGGGGAACATTCGCTTAGGGGGAGCATGTATTTAGGGGGAGCATGTATTTAGGTGGAGCATGTATTTAGGGGGAGCATGTATTTAGGGGGAGCATGTATTTAGGGGGAGCAATTCTAAATACAAGTAGTTTATCACACACACAAGTAGTTTATCATGCTTATATATATTAATGCTCTGACTTATCATTAATGAATTTGTTATTATCAAAAGGGGGAGTTTGTTGGAACATGGTCTTCCGCATCTCCTAGGTTTGAGAATAATAAATCCTATGTGTATTTGATCTTATGTGTTTTAAGTGTGTAGGAAACAAAGTCCATATGACTCAAGGATGACAAAAGAAGGTTGCCCCCAAAATTGGGCCAATAATTCCAACATGCCCACTAGCGCCGGCGGTAGCACCTAGCGCCCGGCGCTAGCGATGATTAGCACAATCCAGGGAGTACATTTAGAAGGAGATAGTGCCAGGCGGTACTGGATAACGTAGGCAGTAGTGCGGAGCACAGAAGGCACGAAGAAAATGTTTCCTCAGATTGAAGATTCTCCCATGCAGAATATGTCCTAATATGGGATAGCGTCGGCGGTAGCGCTAGCGCAGGCTCTAGCGCTGAGGCTATAAATAGGACCCCACTTCTCTCATTTCATACACCATCAGAGAAAGAGGTTGAGTGCTAGAATTCCAGAGCCTGATTTGGCCGAATGTTGATCTCCCACCAAAGCTCTGCGAATTTCTGAAGGATGACTTCTTCACGCCGAATCCAAACGACGTCCGCTTCAATAATGTTTATCCTACAACGGATCATCGTCTCCAAGTTCAGGAGTTCTTCAAGAGGGAGTTTTAATTATTATCATTTCATATTTCTTGTAAACCATTAGAGAATTCACCTCGTGTTGGCGACTAGGTCTGGGTAGGACTTAGGGCAGAAATTCGCCACGTGTTGGCGACTAGATCTAGGTTGGGTCTAGGGGGTGCTCAAGGCCATATCCGGAGTTGGATTGGCTAGAGAGGCTTGAGGCCGAATCCGGGAAGGATAGGCTAGGGCCACCGGTTCGTGGGGATGCGAGTCGGGATAGAAAACAAAAGAGTTTACTATTATTCGCCACCAATTTCTAGTGTTATAGAAATCAACTTTTGTAAAACCTTATTTCATATTAATAAAGCATGTCTCTACTTTATTTTAATTGTTTTGTTTGATTTCTCACCTTCTTAGTCACGCATTATTTCAAAGATAATCAAAATATAACATAAGTTTTAAAAACACTTATTCACCCCCCCCCCCCCCTCTAAGGGCGCCTACCGATCCAACACAAATAGGTTAACATAGGCCAATTCATCTCAAATTGGATCAATTAGACTCCACATGATCAAATGGACCTCGCCACTATCTTATAAACCCTAATTGGGGTGCAATGAACCTAAAAGCACTATCATGGAGTCATTAATTGGCCCAAATTGACCAAAGTACCATTTAGGTCAACATAGGTCAATCCTTCACCAATAGGTCCAATTGATCCCCAAAACATGAAATTGACCTCACCTCTAGTCGTATAACATCATAGGGGACCCAATGTACCCAAAAGCCCCATCAAGTGTCCACCAATTGGTCCAAATTGACCAAAGTCAACTTTGCCCCAATTTTGGTCAAAATCACACATATTGGCTAAATTGGCCCAATTGGGGCATCACCATGACCCAATCAACATTGGGTGTTGTCAAGGGATTCAAGACCAACACATTGGACTAGTCAACCCATCACCTTGACTAAGTCAACCATGGTTAAACCTAAGCCCAAAGAGGGGAAATGAAAGCCCAAGCCAATTCCAATGGGCTAAGGCCTTGAACCAGGGCCCATTCTGCAGCCCAAGGTGCTAAAGACCATGAATAACCCCTGATTTCAAAATAGATGTCATGCATGGGGGGATTTGAGAGAAATTCCATAAATTGGAATGTGACAAACCATGAATTCATGGAATGAACTCCACATGGCTCCAATTCCTTCTCCCAACATCTTCTCTCAGCTCCCACAATCAATTCCTGCCAAATTCATGCAAGGGGGTGGCCAGCTGGAGGGGAATTGAGGAGCCCATTTGCTAGCTGAAAGGTGTAATTAATGGCAACCCATAGTTCTTGTAATACTTTTTTATAATCATGTATGAAGTTTTATCTTCCGAGACTTTGTAGATCCTAGTTTTGAGGATCGAGTTTGTAGGAGAATTTTGATCTCCGAGTTTGTAGGAGAAGGTGTTCTCTGAGTTTGTAGGAGTTTTACTATGAGTTGTAGGATTATTCATAATCCGAGAATAGTGAAGTAGCCTAGTCTAGCCGGGCGTGCTAGATAGGTGAGGCAGGAAAGTGGAGTACCCACATTGGGGAACCACTATAAAAATCCTTGTGTTTGTGTGTGCTTTGTTTTATGTTCGCTTTTTTCTAGATTTTAATTCCGCTTAAAAAGCCATAGAACTCACCTATTCACCCCCCTCTAGGTGATTTAGGTAGCAACTAGATAATTTCAATATTTGTAAAGCATGTAATCAAATAAACACTTTTTGATGTATGGCTGTTGTGCAAAACTCTTTTGTATATATATATATATCAGACATTCCTACTTAGTGTTGTGGACTTCTCTTCTGATTCAAGATTAAATAATTTATGCTTCCACTTATGTGTCACTCTGAGATGTCGTTGGTTGGGTAACTGAATACGTAACCCTCTTGCTTGTTCACTTTATATGGCATGGGGTCCCGGCCGGACCTACTGTTATGTAATGTGCAATGGGTGGGGTGCTACAATTTGGTATCAGAGCACGTGTGTGCATCACCGTTTAACTCATTTAAATAACCAGAATGTCCACTTAGGAATGCATTATATATATGTTTTAGCATGGTTGTGGAACTTGGGTGTTCCTTGCTTACTATTTTGTTATGCTATTAGTCACTAAATTGTGTCTGACATGATTATAGGTTTTTTAGAAGTGATGCAGGGCAGTCCCAACCTAGACACACTGCTGAGAGTAGTGCATCTGTTGAGATGCATATGCCTCTTCCTTCTACTAAAATGATGTGATTAATTGCTGAAGCGGTGTTGGCCATGATCAACGTGCAACCAGGAAGGCCTGTGCAGCCCCCAACCCTTGGGGTGGCCCCGGTGCCGGTCACCGTAGTTGAGCCAATTATGGAGAGTAGTATGTATTAGGAAAAACCCCTTTTGATTTAACTTAACAAATTAACTATAAGTGATTTTACCTCTTAGGATTATTACCCATATTGTATAGTAAGGGTAATTTGGTCATTATATGTCTTAGGATGTCTCACTCACCTTAGAGTGTCAATACCAGGTCAGCACAAGCACAATCTGAGTTAAATTAATACTTGCATCGGACATAAGTCGACGCAACTCAGACTAGAAGTCCAATCAACTCAATCTCTCTGTCGAAGTATAACAGGTCGACGCAACTTCGACTTCAACTCGACGCAGAAGATGAAGGTCAAGTCCAAGTCTTCAACTCGATGGTTATGTCAATAATTAATCGACGCAACATCGACATATGAGTTCAACCAGAGCTAAGGAGCAATTCAAAGCTACGTCGATAAGAACTCAGATGTGTGTTGACATAAAGAATGATGAAGTCGACACAACGTATGAATTGGGATCTTAAGTAGGTATTGAGTGATGACATACAAAATAATCAGTCACTTCGACACTCGTTTGTCCGATCTATTTGTAATGCACCTTAGGACTTTGGAGTAACTAGTGAGGAAACGGGTATAAAAGAATGGGTAGCCACCAAAAAGAGTAAATACCCTAGAAAGGGGGGATTTGGGCTTCAGCCCATTGTATTCCCTAGTACCGTTGCGAGCCTTTCACCGGGTAGCCCTCGGGAAGTCCAGGATTCACCCTAAACTTCTAAGTATAACTAAACGGTGGACAAGAGTAGTCTATGTAGGAGAATTTGATACGGTAAGCCTCGTCCCAAATTTGGGACGAAATGGTACAAGGCTAGAAAGTCCTGCGAGCAGTTGGCTCGGTATTACAAGGAAGGACAGGTTAAGTCCTGCGAGCGATAGGCTCGGTACTATATAAGGAAGGACGGGTTATGTCCTGCAAGCGGTAGGCTCAATATTATATAAGGAAGGACGAGTTAAATCTTGCGAGCGGTAGGCTCGGTATTTGTTGGGAATTGTATCCATAATTACCTTGATTTGAAGAAGTCCCATTGAACTAAGTTGAATTGAGTTTGTATTTCACTTGGTTTTTTAGTTGTGTGTTTGCAGGACATTAATTGCTAAGTACAAACCAAGGTCAGGATTCAGTGAGTCATAAACACAGGCCTATGCAATGTAATCTCTCATTGTGTAGACCAAAGTGTTAACTCCTATGGAATCTCTCTATTGGGATGTACTTCATATTCAAACATTATGGAGGAGTCAAGATGGAGTAGCTGCTGGATGCAGGACTGGTAGAAGAATATCTTAAGTCAATTCGTCGAGACATCTAGAGAAGACTCGACGAATTCGTCTAGTCATCTCTAAAAGACTCAACGAATTCGTCGAGATTACATGATAGATTTCTACATTTTCATCAAGTCTTTTCTTCGAATAAAAATGTGTTCTCTCGAGATCCTTCAACAAATTCATCGAGTGCCTTGTTGTTTTCTCAAGAACACTCGACGAATTCGTCGAGTGCTCTCGACGAATTCGTCGAGTGCTCTCGACGAATTCGTTGTTTGTTCTCAACTAAAATTTCTTCCCGTCTCAGCGTTCTGCCAAGTCATTTTCGTCGATTGATGAAGTAAATTTGTCGAGTAGTCAAATTCACTCGACGAATGCTGACAGAGCATTTTCTTCAAATCGCAGTTGGCTTTCCATTTTAGGTCTTCTCCATGTACAGTACACGTGGAGGTCCCTCCTTAAGTTTCATTTATAGTCGTTTAAGAAGGATCTATAAATACTTAAATGGTATTTCGTTCAACCCTAATAATAATTATCATGCATTATTCAAGGGAATTGCAAAATCATCTATCGGCTTATTCGTTCTCACAAATCGTCTATGATGCTGCTGACAAAGCTCTTTCTTGATCCTTCTTGAAGAAAAGATTCAACTTGATCTCTGATTTGCTTTCAGATCTAGTTGACTCCTAAGTTTTAAGATCCAGTTCTACAAAGACAAGATTTCTTCTTCCTCCTTTCAAGATCCAGATTTTAAGTTCAGTCAAGGAAGAAGAAGATCTATTATTTTCAGATCTGAAGAAGCTAAATCTCAAGGAGATTTCAGAAGATTGTTTCTCAATCTGGGTTTTGTAAAAACTCTTTGCATTATTTTTGGTATGAAGTTTTACTTCCGAGTGTAGGAGTTGAGGCTCTGAGTTTGTAGGAGAGTTTGTTCTCTGAGCTTGTAGGAAGTTTCACTTCCAAGTGTAGGAATTGAGACTCCAAATTTGTAGGAGAGATTGTTCTCCAAGCTTGTAGGAGTTTCTAACTCCGAGTTGTAAGATTATTTCAATATGAGATAGTGAAGTAGACTAGTCTAGCCGGGCGTGCTAGATAGGTGAGGCGGGATAGTGGACGTACCCATTCCGGGGAACCACTATAAATCCATGTGTTTGTGTGTGCTCTTTTGATTTATGTGTGCTTTTCTTTTAAGATTTTAATTCCTCATAAAAGCTATAGAAGTCAGCTATTCACCCCCCCCCCCCCCCCGCCTCTAGGTGATTTAGGGAACAACTAGATACTTTTAGTATTATATAAGGAAGGGCGGGTTAAGTCCTGCGAGCGGTAGGCTCGGTATTTTATAAGGAAGGATGAGTTAAGTCCGTCGAGCGGTAGGCTCGGTTTTATATAAAAAGGACAGGGGTGTCTTGCGAGCTGAGGGCTCGGTGTTTCACTTAGAGGCATTGTTGTATCAAGAAGTATGCGTATGCCATGCATGTTCTTAGGGGCGTACAAGAGGTCTAGGCTTGGAAATGTGTGACATAAGTCTAGAAGTGGACATGCCCGATACACTGCCCTATTTTCCTCAACCGGGTACCCGAGTTATCTTACTCAAATAGAGGGGACTAAAAAGGTCTGTACGTACAGAGTCGGGTGGGTGAGTTGCATCATTGCATTGCACAACATAGCATAGCATCATTGCATAAACAAGACCTCATCGTATAAATTAGTATGGGATCTTTTATACGATGAGTTTACCTTAGTGTCAGATCCCTTAACTTATAGGTTTGTATGGGCATTCCCATAAGTTAAGGTTATTTTCATAGTTGCTCTTCCTTATTGCTATATATGCTCCTTTTTTATACTACGTTTATTTGATGTTGATATACCATACATGTGCTAGCATAGAAATCACTTTCAATACCTATTTAGTAGATATACCTTGCTAGTCTTGCCACTTATCACCTGCTTGTTTTTACCCCTTATTGTCCTCCTCTTTGTCCTTCCGCACGGTGCCTAGGAGTCGCAGGGGGAGGCGAGGATAAAACTGGCTTAGTCTTTACGACTAACGGTCGGTTGTGACCGTAGGATTCCGAGAGCTATAGCAGCAGTACGACCAACAGGACGTGATGGCAAGACTCGAGGAGCAATTTCCGCGCAGCACCGCTACTTAACGATAGACTGACAAAAGTTTGATAGCTTCCGCATAGATGTAGAGTGAAAGAGTTGTTTTACTTTATTTTGGACATGTACCGGGCATAAGCCCTTACTCACTTTCATTTATTGTACTCTTTGTTGGACCTGTACTCTGTTGGATATATATATACAGATTTGTGTGATTGTGGACTTGGTTTATTTTACTTTGTTTTCTTCTTATCTCTTGTTGGCATGTTTGATCATTCTTGCGGGCAGGATCGGCATCTTGCGGAGGCGGCTAACTCGCGTGTTAGCACCACCGTAAGGCGGCGATTCTGGGCATAAGATCTGGGAACTGTCCAGGTGCGGGAGAGGATCTTACAACTGGCATCACTTGAACAAATAATCCAACGAGAAAGAAGTCCACAAAATCCTAGGACACACCGCTCGAGTTAGTTTGAGGACAAACTACCAGTGGAAGAAGTGGTTTGCCCATGTGTAAACATCACACAAAATAGTCCATTAATCAATGTGTTAGGCCAACCCAACTAGGACATCATTCTAGTATTGACGCACCAAGACGATTTCATTGTGTGTCCTAATCAAAAATTTACCTCGGGTATAGACTGGATAATGCATTATGACACCCAAAGTGACTAAGTGGGGTCTATTGGAAAATTAGCTGCTTACAGCTTAAACTCTGATATCCCTAATTCCCATATCAAGTGACATTATCATTTCTTACCCAATCGTTAGCACCGCCTCAAGAGATTTCGTGCATAAAAACCGTTAGTGGATAGTAGGAGACTCATAAACTTAATCTCCAAACCAGCGACTAAGCTACATCGAAACAACCACCATGACAAATACTAGAGGTCAAATAAGGATTCGAGTTCAGAAAAGGCCCATTTGTGGATTGCCCATAGATTAACCTTGAGAAGGTTGTGGTAGTTGGTAACCATGGGGGCCTAAAGTGTGTAGAATATCAGTAGGCCTTGGGATGGAACTCCAAGTCTAGAGTTGTATGCCCTAAGGATTGAGTTCGTATCTAGGACAAGTATATCATAATGATATCAAAGAAACTTAGCCCAAAATGTACAGGGGCTAATCCTTTTGTTTATTGGGGCCAGTTCGGTACCACCTTGAGTTCCCTAGACATTATTTTTGGAAATGTTCGTCAAAACGTAAGCGACCATGAAGTATGGAACATTACTTGGATGAATAAGATATTTCGAAGTATGCATAATCGGTTTGATGGCCAACACTCCCTAGAAGTCGATACCCTTGAAGAATTCCTTCATTTTAAGAAGGGTGAATTATTAATGCTATGACGTGACTGTTATGAATTCACAATTGGAATAAGTGCATAGAGCCTTTCAAGAATGATTGTTCACCCCCTATTGCTCTAAGGTTTATATGGATAATTAAATGAAGAAAATAATAAATGAATTCTTCTAGATATAAATTCGGTAGCCTAGTTTTATTTGCATGTGACTCTAGAAATCAAGGAAGATAGTGTAAGACTTTGAGAGAATCCTCAAATTTTGAGTATAAGGGAATAGATAGATACTTGGTACGCAACCTAAGGAGCGATTGCGCCTCCCCTAATATAAGACACGGTATGATTCACTTACAAATCCACGAGGAAATTAAGAAAAATTTCTTGTAAAAGACCTAAATTCGAGGCAACACTGGTTGTAGAAAGAGTTTTACATACAATTAAGATAGTGCGATATGTATTGCCTCAACAAAAAATATTCCTAGATGCTCCACCAACATAATTCTAATATCGTAACACACCATTGGTGATTATATTGTCGATTAAGGATTCAATTTAACAAATTCATGAAGAACGTAAGAGAGAACCGACAGGAATTATAAACTTAGTGCAGGTTTAAGTCAGATATGGACTGGATGGGAGTGAGACTGGAAAATAGGTTCTCATACTCTGAAGAGATGAACAAATGTAATAACCCCATGCAAGGAGTGGTGCCATCTGTTTACCTCCTCAATTCAGAGATGATGATCAATAATATGGTCAGGACAAATGGTGCAATACCGTTGGTCGAACAAGTATCTGAATTTAGTTGAATTGTTAGAAACATGAGGTCTTCAAGCTAGTTGCTTGGGACAAACAGATCGCGTCATGGGACATATGGATTAGAAACAGGTCCCTGCAAGTTAGAACTATACCGGGGATTTCTGCATATCAGGTCATTCAAAGGTGATTTATATAGGGTTTACTCAATCAAGAGTCAAGCCCCTTTAATTTGAATAATCCATTTTGTTGGAAACTTGCAGATTAAAGTAAGGTAACACCATAAGGTAGAGTAATTACAGAACTCCATAGACAGTAGTGATTTTCATGATGTTTGAACAATTAAGATTACATTGCTATGGCGTGACATTAAGGCATAATAACCCCATAGAATGTGAAATTGGCGGACGATATATCAAAGAGTATACGTTATGTAAGATCCTTCAATCTGTTAGCATCAAGAACCGGAGGACATACGATTAAAAGACTTCGTAGTCACCGTTAGGAAGATTTATGACTATGGGGAAACATATTGTAATTACCAAATGCGTATATGATGAAATTATGTGAGAAGGAATGGGTTTAATGAGATTCTCCCAATGAGGCTCTATATAGGAGGAAGTGTAGGACTCCATCTTCAAGGATTCGGGGTGAGGACCTGAAGGCACTAAGGGATAGAATAGATAAAGGACACGGATGCCCATATACAACTGATACGGGATTGGATGTTGGAAGCGCAGAGCGGACAAGCTAAATATTATGATGCATGACATCGTAAGGTAGAATTTCAAGCAGGAGACAGAGTGCTTTTGAAAATATGTTTGGCACATGGAGACTCACAGGTATGGAGACTAAAGAAGTTTGGTCTGAGATGCATGGGGGCCTTATAGGATCCTAGAGTGGATCGACCCCTCAGTTTATAGACTAGAACTATCGCCGAAATTGGAAGTATTGCACTATGTTTTTCATGTCTCCTCGCTTTGGATAGCTCTCCTTTGGTAAGAGTAACAAATCACTGCCGCAATAGGCCCGATAGCATCTGATCGTAGAGTCCATTTGGAACCAATCTTTATTGATGAGATCTTCGTCCGAGTCCTTCGAAAGAAGAAGGTTCCCTTGGTCGAGGTATTCTGGTCCAATCATTGACAATAGGAGCACACATGGGAACTGATGGATACCATGCAGCAACAATACCCAGGACCCTTCGCCTCAAGTACGATTTAAACCTCCTTGAAGATTCTTCATTTTCATTGTGCGTAAAACCCCGTAGACCCGAACTTGAATTTTGGGGACGAAATTATTCTTTTGTTTATTAGTAGAGATCATGGAATGATCATAGGCCAACTTGGACTTAAGAAAATTGCTATAAGCACCCCAAAAGGGCAGAGGTCAACCTTGCCCAATTTACTTCAAATTGGACTCACCAAATCAAATTGAGCTTACCAATAGGTCCCTAACCCTAAGGGAGGCCCAAGTGACCCAAAAGCCCAATCATAGGGTCACCAATTTGGCCAAATCAACTCTAGGTCAAATAGGTTAGCATAGGCCAATTAATCTCAAATTGGGTAAATTAGACTCCATATGATCAAATTGACCCGACCACTATATTAAAAAACCTAATTTGGGTGCAATGAACCTTAAAGCCCTATCATGGAGTCACTAATTGACCCAAATTGACTAAAGTACCCTTTAGGTCAACTAGGTCAATCCTTCACCAATAGGTCCAATTGATCCCCAAAACATGAAATTGACCTCACACTTAGTCTTATAAAATTATAGGGGACCCAATGGATCCAAAAGCCCCATCAAGTGGACACCAAGTGGTCCAAATTGAACAAAGAATTTTACCCCAATTTTGGTCAAAATCACACATATTGGCTCAATTGGGGCATCACCATGACCCAATCAAAATTGGGTGGTGTCAAGGGATTCAAGACCAACACATTGAACCAGTCAACCAATCACCTTGACCAAGTCAACCATGGTCAAACCTAATCCCAAAGAGGGGAAATGAAAGCCCAAGCCTATTCCAATGATCCAAGGCCTTGAACCAGGGCCCATTCTGCAGCCCAAGGTGCTAAAGACCATGAATAACCCCTAATTTCAAAATAAATTCCATGCATGGGGGAATTTTTGAGAAATTCCAAAAATTAGAATGAGACAAACCATGAATTCATGGAATGAACTCCACATGGCTCCAATTCCTTCTCCCAACACCTTCTCTCAGCTCCCACAATCAATTTTAGCCAAATTCATGCAAGGGGTTGGCCAGCTGGAGGGGAATTGAGGAGCCCATTGGCTAGCCGAGAGGTGCCATTAATGGCAAAAAATCTAATACCCTCCCCCTCTCTCAACTGAACTCACCATCACCTTCAGAAATTTGAGAGAAGAAGAAGCCCCATTCTTCTGAGAGGAGTCGTGCACTGGTGGTGGAGATTGGCAAGGAGCTTGAGCATGGTGGTCGGCCATGGCAAATCTGGGTATTCCTCAACATCAAGCCCAATCCAGGTTCGGTTTCTCCCCCTCTTCCTTTGTGCTAGTATCTCATTTCTTCCATTTTCAAAATCAAAGAGAAATGGAGAGATTCCATTTCTGTTTTTGATGTTCCTTAGCCAAAAAATTGAAAGGTGTCGGAGGGCGACTCCGGCCACCTCAGGCCAAACGGCCACCGCTAATCGGAAGCCCTATGTCGGTTGGTGGTGGTGGCGGAAGGGTTTTGCCAGAAACCACCGGGAGTCGTCGGAAATCGGGTCCAAAGATGGCCCTGGGAGAGTGAATCGCGGCCCTTGATCTATTGGGGACGAAGACGGGAGATCGTCTGATCATGCACCATCAGCTAGTCGCAGCCCAATGATTATTAAATAAGATTTATTTAATTATGTCACACTTTGACTCATAACTTTGATTAATTTTCTGAAGTACTTAGAGGCAAAATCAAGAAATATGTCCAACATCAAAGTTGTAGGGTTTGCGCTTAGCAAATTTTAGAAATTTGTTTCATGCCATTTGGAGCACTGTAGCTCCCTAGACACCAGTTTTGATGCAGGGTGTACAAAGTGTGCACGTATGTGTATTTTGTGTATATCTCAATAAATACACCATGCATGCAAGTGAAATTTGGAACATATGGGAGTCATAATGGAACACATCAGTTATCCAAAAATGGGAATTTTTGGAGAACATTTTTCTAAGGATTTAGAAATAATTTAATTAATCTTGCATGTCATGATTATTGGGTTAATGAACCCAAATCTTCAGTGGAAGGTTCATTAGGTCATGTTAGGACCCTGGATAAAATTTGGGGCCATTTGGACCCATGCATGTGGAGTTGTACGCATGCAAATGAAATCTAGTATGGTTAAATTTTAATATGTGCCCGAATTTGGTGAAATTCTCCTAAACCCCTTGGGCAATAGGTCTGAAATTTAATACAGAGGTGTGTTATACCTAGTTCCTCATTCTGACCAAATTTAGTTAATTTTGGAATTTATTTTACCATAGTTTTATGTATTTTTTAATAAAGCATGAATATGTAATATTCATGGCTTGATGCATAAACAGTGACCCCAAAATGTGTCAAATAATACTATGTGAAAGTGCACAGTTTACCTCACTAGAATTCTCTAGAGGGGGGGTGAATAGAGATTAAAAAAAATATTTTGTGCAAAGTTAATATATATATGTGTATGATCACAGATTAGAGCTTCCCACACACCAACAAGAATTAAGCAAGAAAATAAAGTAAATGCAAGAGAATAAATCACAGCACAATACAAGAAAATATAGTGGTTCCCCAAACTTTGGGTAGTCCACTCTTCTACCCCCTTGGTAGGAATTCACTATCTTGCACTGAGTCTTTTGATAAGGAGACTCTTAGAACCACCCTGAGTCTTTTGACAAGGAGACTCTTAGAACCAACTGAGTCTTTTGACAAGGAGACTCTTAGAACCAGCACACTGAATTTTTTTTTTTTTGAAGAGAGATTCTAAAAACTCTTTTACAATGTTTAAGTAAGAAAAAGAAAGAAAGAAGAAGAAATAACAACAAGAATGAATCTTCTTCCTAGCAAGAAGATTGGAAGCACAAGAAGTGGTGAATTGAATCTTTCTTCTATAGAGAGAAGAAGATTTGCAGCCTTTCTCTCTTTGTGAGAGCTATCAGATTTTGCAGCAGTATGACTTCAGAAGCAGAAGAAGAAGAAGTGCTTGAATGTTGCTGCAGAGCTTTTTCTCAATTTCTCTCTTTTCTCTTGGGAGCTTTTCCTCTATTTCAAATGTGTGTGGTAGATCACTCTTCTCAGATTTTCTGCCGACCTCCACTTTATTTATTGCTCTGTTAATTCAAAATAATACTATAGGAGGATAATCAATTAGTAGTCAGAGAAATAGAAAGATGAAAATGTTTCCATAATATTTATTTCTGTAGAAGGAAAGAACCAATTCTGATTTCAAATTTTGTCCAAATAAGTTTAATCAAATTAGCCAAGAATCAGATATAAGGAAAGAATGATTCAGAACGGCTATGAAATATTGATACTTATTCCATACAAATCAGATCTACTGAAAGAAGGAAAGAGATCTGGCGCATATTTAAATCTGTCATATAAATCGACGTGCGTCGATTCCTATTCGACGTTAGCGTCGAATTCATCCTGGCTGGACGTCGAGAGGAGAATAAGGAAGGTGCGTCGATTAATGTGCGTTGACTTCTCCATATGCGTCGACTAGAAATCAGAGTAGCGTCGACAACACATACGTCGAAATCTTCCTAGAGTTACTTCGACTTAATCTGAAAGATACGTCGACTACATTTCGACGTTGCGTCGAACACTATTCGACGCATATTTACTTAGCCTTGTTTTTCATTCTTGGAATTCATATTTGACTCATTTTTCAGGGGTTAAGAGAAATCATTTTCCCAACACTATGGTTCAAAATACATTTCTGGTAGAGATTTGAAGTCAATTGACTTGGTACATATGGCGAAAATTCACCTACAAGTGTGTGTAGAGTGGGAAGGGGGTGCTAATAACGCAACGCCTATCTTGAGTACTTATCTCAATTTGGCTATTGCATGAAAGGAATAACTTGCACATGCATAGGATAGGAGGAAATGTAACCCCCTTTGGTAATTTGGGAATTTTTGGTACAAAAATTCTCTAAGTCTTTACATAGGGTGTAAGGGAAATTTGGTGTGCATATAGCATTACCATGTAGCACTAGATTTACATAGGTAAATCAACTCAAATTAACCCAAGTCTTGGGCAGCATGTTAATTAGATCAACTATAGTCCATGGTAAAAATTTAAGGTCATTTGGACCATTGCATGTTGGTGTATTCCACATGCATGTGTAAGGGAAATTTGGTGTGCATATAGCATTACCATGTAGCACTAGATTTACATGCGTAAATCAACTCAAATTAAGCCAAGTCTTGGGCAACATGTTAATTAGATCAAATAAAGTCCATGGTAAAAATTTAAGTCCATTTGGACCTTTGCATGTTGGTCTATTCCACATGCATGTGTAAGGGAAATTTGGTGTGCATATAGCATTACCATGTAGCACTAGATTTACATGTGTAAATCAACTCAAATTAACCCAAGTCTTGGGCAACATGTTAATTAGATCAAATATAGTCCATGGTAAAAATTTAAGGTCATTTGGACCTTTGCATGTTGGTGTATTCCACATGCATATGTAAGGGAATTTGGTGTGTATTTAGCTTTACCATGTAGCACTAGATTTACAAGGGTAAATCAACTCAAATTGACCCAAATCTTGGGTAGCATGTTAACTAGATCAAATTTAGTCCATGGTAAAATTTATGGTCATTTGGACCTTTGCATGTTGGTGTATTCCACATGCATGTCTAAGGGAAATTGGTGTGCATATAGCACTACCATGTAGTACTAGATTTTCTTGATTAAATCAACTTATATTAACCCAAATTTTGGGTGGCATGATAATAAGACCATGAATATGCCCTAGTTAAAGGTTGAGCCCAATTGAACTCTTGTATGTGAATGAAATTCATATGTTGAAAATCTAGGTGCTAAAAGGTGATCAATAAAGTTCTTAAGCAATAATGTTTTGAGAATTTAAAGGTATTCCCTTGGTCAATTCTCATGAAACTTAAAACATGCACTTAAGGTTATGAGATAATGTCCCTTGAAGAAAATCATAAACTTTTGGGTTGATTTCCCTAGGAAATTTAGAATTTTGGTGAATTGTCACATAGACCTTCAATGAGTATTTTTAGGGTCAAAACTTCCTGAAAAGTTATAAATTTCTAGGATTCACTTAATAGCGTGAGATTACACTCTGTAGATTTTTGGTGGAATTTTTGAAGATAATATAGTTCATTATCCATTATTTACTCAATTATCCCATTTTACTTCACCCCACATTTAGGTAAGCTAATGAACTTAAAGCTGCATGAAATTGGACATATTGCTTTATAAGGCCACCTGAGACCTCTGGAAATTTTTATGGAATTTATGGTCATACATATTTGGTACTTCCTTCACAATGTAGAATATGGAGTTATAACTTAAAAATTTTACATCTTGAATTATTGACACTGGAATGCTATAGAAATCTGTACATAGACTTTTGAAAGTAATATGAACCTCTAGAAATTTTGTTAAATTTATTTATTGAGAGGTCATCATACTTCCTTCACAATGTAGAACTTGGATTAATAACTTGAGAAATTTATATCTTGAATTATTGACACTAGAATGCTATAGAAATTTGTACATGGGCTATTGATAGTAATATGAACTTTTGGAAAGTATATTAGATTTA
The DNA here is from genome assembly GCA_033032865.1 of Dactylorhiza incarnata. Classification (NCBI taxonomy): domain Eukaryota; kingdom Viridiplantae; phylum Streptophyta; class Magnoliopsida; order Asparagales; family Orchidaceae; genus Dactylorhiza; species Dactylorhiza incarnata. Next base: position 157,216 of record JAWHQI010000681.1, on the reverse strand, counting down.
TTTATTGAGAAGACATCATATTTCATTCACAATGTAGAACATGGAGTTATAACTTGAGAAATACATATCTTGAATTTTTGACACTGTAATGCTATAGGAATCTGGACATAAACTCGTGATAACATTATGAACCTCTCGAAATTCTTATGGAATTTATGGTTATATATATTTAGTACATCATTCACAATGTAGAACATGGAGTTATAACTTGAGAAATTCATATCTTGAATTATTGACACTGGAATGCTATAGAAATTTGTACATAGACTTTTGATAGCAATATGAACCTCTGGAAATTCTGTTAGATTTAATTATTGAGAGGTCATCATACTTCCTTCACAATTTAGAACTTGGAGTTATAACTTGAGAAATTTATATCTTGAATTATTGAAATTGGAATGCGATAGAAATTTGTACATAGACTTTTAATAGCAATATGAACCTCTGGAAACTTTATTAGACCCGTTGAGCCATGATAATTGACACTTCATGTGTAAATTGATGAATATCTTAAATATAAGGAATTATTTTATATGCCCAATATAATTTAATTAAAGGAAAAGAATGAAAAATCTGAAGTTTATCATCTATACAACTCCTAGAATCTTGTTTGAGTACTTATTAGATAGATGTTCATGTAGTCTCCCTTCTAAGTCATGTTATCACACTTGAGAACAATTGGGTCTGCGAACAATAAAACTGAATAATCGACTTAAACCTCATATGATCATCACACATAGAATTGTTAAACCCCCAATCATTATGAAATCATAGATTGTTTAAAGGATTAATCATTAGTGACATATATTAGAAGAAAGGCATTGGTGTGTGTTTAGTAAAACTACCAATTCGGGAATTGACAATGATATGATAGTAGATATGAGGAATGACCCTTCAGCAAGTATAAGTGTGATTGATGTATGAATTAGGACTTTAAGTAGGTATTGAGTTATGAAATACAAAACAATCATTCACTAAGAAAGGCAGGGTTCGATGTTCAATTGAATATCGACACTCATCTGTCCGATCTATTTGTAATACACCTTAGGACTTTAGAGTAACTAGAGAGGAAACCGGTATAAAAGAATGGGTATCCACCAATAAGAGTAAATATCCTAGAATGGGAGGATTTGGGTTTCAGCCCATTGTATTCCCTAGTACCACTGCGAGCCCTTTGATGGGCAGCCCTCGGGAAGTCCAGGATTCACCCTAAACTTCTAAGTATGACTAAACGATGGACAAGAGTAGTCTAAGTAGGAGAATTTGACAAGGTAAACCTCGTCCCAAATTTGGGACGAAATGGTACAAGGCTAGAAAATCCTGCGAGCGGTAGGCTCGGTATTACAATGAAGGATGGGTTAAGTCCTGCGAGCGGTAGGCTCGATATTATATAAGGAAGGACGGGTTAAGTCCTGCAAGCGGTAGGCTCAATATTACATAAGGAAGGATGAGTTAAGTATTGCGAGCAGTAGGCTCGGTATTTGTTGGGAATTGTATCCACAATTACCTTGATTTGAAGAAGTCTCATTGAACTAAGTTGAATTGAGTTTGTATTTGATTTGGTTTTCTAGTTGTGTGTTTGCAGGACATTAATTGCTAAGTACAAACAAAGGTCAGGTTTCAGTGAGTCATAAACACGGGCCTATGCAATGTAATCCCTCATTGTATAGACCAAAGTGTTAATTCATGTGGAATCTCTCTACTGGGATGTACTTCATATTCAAACATTATGGAGGAGTCAAGATGGAGTAGCTACTGGATGCAGGACTGGAAGAAGAATATCGTAAGTCAATTCGTCGAGACATCTAGAGAAGACTCGATGAATTCATCTAGTCATCTCTAAAAGACTCGACGAATTTGTCGAGATTACATGATAGATCTCTTGATTTTCATCAAATTTTTCGTCGAATAGAAATGTGTTCTCTCGAGATCCTTCAACAAATTCGTCGAGTGGCTTGCTGGTTTCTCGAGAACACTCGACGAATTCGTCGAGTGCTCTCGACGAATTTGTTGTATGTTCTCAACTGCAATTTCTTCCCGTCTTAGCATTCTGCCAAGTCATTTTCGTCGTTTGATAAAGTAAATTTGTCGAGTAGTCAAATTCACTCGACGAATGCTGATAGAGCGTTTTCTTCAAATCGCAGTCGGCTTACCATTTTAGGTCTTCTCCATGTACAGTACACATGGAGGTCCCTCCTAAAGTTTCATTTATAGTCGTTTGATAAGGATCTATATATACTTAAAGTGTATTTCATTCAACCCTAATAATAATAATCATTATTTAAAGGAATCTTAAAATCGTCTATCGGCCTATTCGTTCTCGCAAATCGTCTTTGTTGCTGCTGACAAAGCTCTTGCTCGATCCTTCTTAAAGAAAAGATTCAACTAGATCTCTGATTTGCTTTCAGATCTAGTTGACTCCTAAGTTTTCAGATCCAGTTCTACAAAGACAAGATTTCTTCTTCCTCCTTTCAAGATCCAGATTTTTAGTTCAGTCAAGGAAGAAGAAGATCTATTATTTTCAGATCTGAAGAAGTTAAATCTCAAGGAGATTTCAGAAGATTGTTTCTCAATCTAAGTTTTGTAAAAATCTTTTATATTATTTTTGGTACGAAGTTTTACTTCCGAGTGTTGGAGTTGAGGCTTTGAGTTTGTAGGACAGTTTGTTCTCTGAGCTTGTATGAAGTTTCACTTCCATGTCTAGGAATTGAGGCTCCGAGTTTGTAGGAGAGATTGTTCTCTGAGCTTGTAGGAGTTGCTAACTCCGAGTTGTAAGATTAATTCAATATGACATAGTGAAGTAGCCTATTCTAGCCGGGTGTGCTAGATAGGTGAGGAGAGAAAGTGGATGTACCCATTCCGGGGAACCACTATAAATCCTTGTGTTTGTGTGTGCTCTTTTGATTTCTGTGTGCCTCTCTTTTAAGATTTTAATTCCGCATAAAAGCCATAGAAGTCACCTATTCACCCCCCCCCCCCCCCCCCCCCCCGCCTCTAGGTGATGTCGAGAACAACTAGATACTTTCAGTATTATATAAGTAAGGACGGGTTAAGTCCTGCGAGCGGTAGGCTCAGTATTTTAGAAGGAAGGTTGGGTTAAGTCCGGCGAACGGTAGGCTTGGTATTATATAAGAAAGGACAGGGGTGTCCTGCGAGCTGGGGGATCAGTGTTTCACTTAGAGGCATTGTTGTATCAAGCAGTATGCGTATACCATGCGTGTTCTTAAGGGCGTACAAGAGGTCTAGGCTGGGAGATGTGTGACATAAGTCTAGAAGTGGACATGCCCGATCCACTGCTCTATTTGCCTCAACCGGGTACTCGAGTTGTCTTACTCGAATAGAGGGGACTAAAAAGTTTTGTATGTACAGAGTCAGGTGGGTGAGTTGCATCATTGCATTGCACAACATAGCATAGCATCATTGCATAAACAAGACCTCATCGTATAAATTAGTATGGATCTTTTATGCGATGAATTTACCTTAGCGCCAGGATCTTAACTTATAGGTTTGTATGGGCATTCCCATAAGTTAAGGTTATTTTCGTAGCTGCTCTTCCTTATTACTATATATGCTCCTTTTTGTACTGTTTTTATTTGACGTTGATATACCATACATGTGCTAGCATAGAAATTACTTTCAATACCTATTTAGTAGATATACCTTGCTAGTCTTGCCACTTATCACCTGCTTGTTTTTACCCCATATTGTCCTCCTCTTCGTCCTTCCGCACGGTGCCTAGGAGTCGCGGGGGGAGGCGGGGACAAACTGGCTTAGTCTTTATAACTAACGGTCGATTATGATCGTAGGATTCCAAGGAGGTGGAGCAGAAGTACGACCAACAGGACGTGATGGCAAGAATCTGTTGGATCGTGTGACGCCCTTAGAGGGGGGGTGAATAAGGGTGTGTTTAAAATATAATTTTTACGTAAAAAAAAATTTTAAACAGATTTTACTTTTCTAAAAAATTACTTATAAACAATTTCAAAACAATGTAATTTTTGTTTTAAGCCAAACACAAATTTCTAAGTTAAAGATTAAGCAACCAAATTTGTAATTAATGAAAGAAGCATAATCATATTAATCATGAAATTTACATACAATAAAATGATCTTAATAATGCTTAAGATCAATGCACAAATATGATAATATAAATTTCACTAATTTTGATTTTACCAATCCTTCTCCCAAGGATCGGAAGGCTATCACTTGTCTCTCCCTAGATCAAGCCCAAGCCTACCCTCTAGAACTTCCCAAGATCTAGACGTAGCACACAAGGCCATAATTTCCTACCAAGCCACGCAAGGACTTGGACGCTCCGCACAAGGAAGCGATTTTCCCCTAAGCCGCGCAAGGACTTACACGCCGCACGCAAGACAACGATTTCTCTACCAATACAAAGTTGAATGTAAATGAATGAAAATACAAAGTCAAGTGAAGAACTCCCTAGAAAATCAGATCTCTGAAAGGAGGGTTGAAGCCTCGAGATGATCGTTGATGTAGAAATGCGTCCGATCTCATCTTCAATCTCAATCCTTCTAGCACAAATGAGAGTTGATGGAGTTTTGGAGCTTTCTGGTTCGAATGCACTCTGGAAGAAGGTCTGGAAATCTCAAGAACTCAATTCCACGAAGTTTTGAGCTCTTTTAATAAAAAGGAGCTGTCGCCGTCCGATAGCTACTGTCGTCGGAATCCGATATCTCCAGAGGCTGCCACGTGTCCCACTAAAACGAAGTTTCTGCGTGAAGTTGAGGTCGTGGTTGAGACGTGGGCTGTCGGATATCTGATAGCACTGTCGGATATCCGTTAGCTAAGGTAACTGCTGCACGTCCTGGCGTTATCAGAAAATCGTGGGCTGTCGGATATCCGATAGCACTGTCGGATATCCGTTAGCTAAGGTAACTGTTGCACGTCCTGGCGTTATCGGAAGATCGTGGGCTGTCGGATATTCGATAGCACTGTCGGATATCTGTTAGCTAAGGTAACTGCTGCACGTCCTGGCGTTATCGGAAGATCGTGGGCTGTCGAAAATCCGTTAGTGATATCGGAAATCTGACAGCTCTTAACCGTTGAGCAGAGATCGGAAAACGGATGATATAGTGCGCTGTCGGAAATCCGATATCGCTGTCAGAAATCCGATAGCTCCAAATTCTGGAAAATTATCATTTTGCTCCAATTGAAAACATGATATTCTTGCACCTGTTATCTGCACACCATTAATCAAAAATAGGATCAAATACATTCGGGATTTGTTATTCTCAAACCGGACGAGTGCGGAACGCATGCTCCAACAATCTCCCCCTTTTGATAATAACAAATCCTTATAAAAAGAAATCGAACAAATCCTATAGAGATAGTGACAAGAACATTATGTGTGTACAAGTGTGAACTTATGATCTTCATGTTCTCCCCCTTAATATGATCTCCCCCTTAATATGATCTCCCCCTTAATATTAGCTCCTTCTAAAATTATTCTCCCCCGACTTATAAACTCCCCCTACATGAATGCTCACTTAATTAATTAAGTGTTTTTAGTGATTGAAGTGATTTCTCTTATTATCTTCTCCCCCTTTGATATTATCAAAAGTAATGAATATAGGGTATAGGGACGAGGATAGAGTATTAAGGAGATATGGTAGAAAAAGAGTAAGAATTGAAGGAATAGTTTGAGTACACTAGCGGAAGCTTTGTAAGTAATACGATGTTGAGATAGGTAAACATAGAGATGAGTCTAAGCATTCTCGTAATGTGTTATAATGTATAGAATCAAATATACTTAACCATGATGAGATTCAAATGTCAATTATCAGAGAAAGACACATGAGAATATAGAATATTGAATCGTTTCGGTCCAATGCTCATAAGAAGAAATTTTATAAATAACAATGAAGTGTAGTAGTGATACTTTGAAAAAGAATACATATGCTTATATTTAAAATATACATGATCATGGAATTGTTAAACATAACATAAATATACATAAAGCCAAACTTATGAACTTATAGAAACTTTGCAAGTAACATAAAAGGACCAATTTGTTTGTGCAAGACACTTTGCAATTCTTGCCAAGGTGCTTAACCCCACAATGCTCATTAAGACTTATCAGGAGGCTAAGTAGTGCTTGGTGGAGGATCCTTTTCAATTTTTTTATGTATTTCTTTAAAACTTTTTGGCAAAGTATGTTTTGCATTGGAATTTGCCTTTTTTTTGTGTGGAGTATACACATATATTAAGGATCTCCGAATTCACTCGCATGCTACAAATGGTATAATGTAAATACGTGCAAAGTAGAAAAGTTGAAAATGGCATTTATGAAATGTATTTTGCTATGTTCGAGTAATCATGATATATGTATAAAATAAATTGTATTCACATGTATTACTAAAGTAAGTGTTTGTGATTGCTCATTGTCATAGATAAAAGATTTCTTATACTTAGAGGCATGCGAAAACAATTCGAAATTACTGTATGAAAGTGTCAATTTGTTTGATAACGGAACATTGATCATCATAAGCATGTGTTAAGCTATTGTTAGGGAAAATAACACACGAAGAAGCATTTATGCCAGATACCAAAATTCTCAGAAAATTATACAGATAAAAAAAATTTTAATATTTTTGAGAGCTGTCGGATTTCCGATAGTTAGCTGTCGCCATCCGATAGCTCAGAAAGGATAAAAAGACGTGTTTCGTCTTTTGACCGACAATTCACTTCAGATTGAGGAGAAATTTCGAGATCTAGGGCTCCAGGTGCCGGAAAACTTCAGATCTAAGGTGAGATTTGTTGGTTTTTCAACTTTGGTTAAAATTTCTCCAATAGTTTTGTGATTCTCATATTCCTCTTGATTTTCATGGAGTTTTTTGAAGATAAAATTTAGAATGTTTAGTAGATCTAGATCTTGTAGATCTTGGGTTGTATAAGAGATGTAGATCTTGTTTTTTTTTGAAGAGAAATTAGAAATTTTTGTTATTTTATGTTTTGAAACATGAGTTTCCTTTCTTGCTTGTTGTTTTTGTGTGGATCTAGAAGTTCATAGTTATCAGATTTAGGAAAAAGATGATGACCAAAAAAAAATTTGAAGTGTTATAGGAAGAAGATGATGAATAGTGTTTTGCAATAAAGTTTTGATTTTTCAAAAATATTAGAGATGTTGAAGAATTTTTGTTGTGTGAAAATTTTTAGATTTGGGATAGGAAGATTTTTGTGAAATTAAAATTTTTGGAAGCAAAATTTTTTTAGCTATCGGATATCCGATAGGTGGTATCGGAAATCCGACAGTGCCAGAATTTTTTTTTTGCTTTTTTTTTTTTTAAATTTCCTTATTTCTTATGCAGATATGTCTTCTAGTTGGAGATCGAGAAGGGGTGAGTCAGGAGATGCGCATTCCTCTTATCAAAGTTTCCTGGCCATAGAAAAAGCACAAATTGGAATTTCAAAGGTTGTAGAATTCGATCTTCCAAGACATGAACGAGTATATTATATGCTTGCGGAGGCAGGTATACTTTCTGTTATTATCCAAGATATTTTCTCCTCATTTTTATTCTGAGAATTTTATAATCATCTGGAGGATCCTGCATATACCGATTTGAATGGAGGAGTGAGATCCAAAATTCAAGGGCAATATGTGGAGATCACTCCATTTGATTTAAGAAGTGAGTTTGGTCTAATGGAAAGTGAGAATATCTTGGATATAGTGGAAAACTATAGACTTGAGAGAGATTGGACGATAATGAACATGTCTTTGCATGGAAATTCCACCAAAAACCTCATATCCACTATGACGACATTGACAGACGATGCTCATCTTGTACAAGATATACTAAGGCACACGATTATGTTGAAGTCCGGTGATACGCATAGTATTACGGCTCAACTTAGTCTTGTGACTTATTTTATAGTGGAGAAGGAGTTATTTGATGTGGCCGATCTTCTGTTATCTATGATTCGTTATACATATCGCCACAAAAATCCGGAGTGGAAAAAGGCACACACTCTCCCTTTGGGTGCGATTATCCAGCGTATCCTATACAAGAAATACCCTTGGATAGATCAAAATTTTTATCTTGGAGATTGTTGCCCGGAGATATATCAAACGGCAGCTATGGGTAAGAAAAATTCACGGAGGCCGCCTACTATGGAAATGAGAGAGCCTCCTATTGCACGTGGGGGGTCAATGCGGGAGGCACTCGACACGTTCCAAACAAAGTTGGATAAACATATAGATGACTTCCAAGAGCATAGAAGGTCATTTGAAGAACATAAGGTGGAGGTGAAAAAGGATTGGACGCGGATGCAGAAATTTATGAAGTTCCTTGTTAAGGGACTTAAATTAAAGCCTACTCCTGCTGAAGCTGCGGAATGGGAAATGCCTACAGAGGAGGAGCCTCGTCGTCAATCGGTCAGTCATGGTCGACGGAGGAAGACAGTAGTAAGGAGATCAGATTTTGATATTCCTGAAAGCAGTGGGGCTGGTAGTCGGAATGAGGAGGAGTCGGATTGAAACAGAGTTCTGGGGGATATCGCCATCCGACAGCTCACTGTCGCCATCCGACAGCTGCCCAGCCCAGATTTCTTCCTAATTTTGTGAACTTCTATTTTGAGACTTTTTAAGTGCCCTTTTATTAAAATTCTGTAATAATTTTTAAGATTTGGACATGATTGATGTGATGAATGTTTATGTTAAGAATTTTTTGTTTTGTTTGTTTTTTTTTAATGTAAGAATATGGTGATGTTTTTTATTTTTATAGGTTATAAGTAGGGATATAATCATTGTGAAATATCTAGGATTCCCAATTCTAGCCTAAGCATAGAAAAATGGGAATCCGGTAACGGTTTAGTGAATATATCCGCTAGTTGATTTTCCGTGCCTATAAAGTTGATTTTTATATTACCCTTCTTAATATGATCCCATATAAAATGATGTCGGACATCTATATGCTTAGATCTAGAGTGTAATACGGGATTATTAGTTAGGTCTATAGCACTTTTATTATCACACTTTAATTCTACACTACTTTGTTGCATGCCAAAGTCTTCTAATGTTTGTGACATCCAAAGAGCTTGGGCACAACAACTACCTAGTGCAATATATTCGGCCTCGGTAGTAGAGAGGGTAACATAATTATGTTTCCTACTCGACCATGAAATAAGTGAAGGGCCGATAAAATGACAAGTGCCACTAGTGCTTTTCCTATCTAAAGAACATCCCGCATAATCGGAATCCAAAAAACCATGTAAAATAAAGGAATGATTATGAGGATACCATAATCCTAATTTAGATGTTCCTATAAGATATCTAAAGATACGTTTCACCGCTTTTAAATGTGACTCTTTAGGATTAGCCTGAAATCTAGCACATAAACAAACGGCAAACATAATGTCAGGTCTAGAGGCGGTTAAATACAATAAAGATCCTATCATACTTCTATAAAGGGTTTGCTCAATTGAAACACCACTTTCATCTTTTCCTAATTTTAGTGAAGTACTCATAGGAGTGTTTGCATGCTTAAGATTTTTAAATCCAAATCTTTTTAACATATCATGAATATATTTGGATTGACATATAAAGATACCATCATGTTTTTGTGTAATTTGAAAACCTAGAAAATATGAAAGTTCTCCTACCATGCTCATTTCAAATTCATTTTTCATAATTTGAACTATTTCATTACACAACTCTTCATTAGTGGCTCCAAAAATAATATCATCAACATAAATTTGCAAAATAACTAAATCATGATCAATTTGCTTAATGAAGAGTGTAGAATCGACACTTCCTATTTTGTAATCATGCTTTAACAAATATTGAGTTAATCGATCATAGCAAGCACGAGGCGCTTGTTTTAATCCATAAAGCGCTTTATCTAATTTATAAACATAATTTGGATATTTCTCATTTATAAAACCAGGGGGTTGTTCTACATAAACCTCTTCTTTTATATACCCGTTTAAAAATGCGGTTTTGACATCCATTTGAAATAATTTAAATCTTTTAAAAAAAGCAAATGCAAGAAATATCCTAACCGCTTCTAATCTTGCTACGGGTGCAAAAGTTTCATCAAAATCCACCCCTTCAATTTGTGCATAACCTTTTGCAACTAATCTGGCTTTATTTCTAATAATTCTAGATTCACTATCCAATTTATTTTTGAAAATCCACTTAACTCCAACGACAGGATGATTTTTGGGTCGTTCTACAAGATTCCAAACCTTATTACGTTCAAATTGATTAAGTTCTTCATTCATAGCTAAAAACCAAAAATTCATCATTTAAAGCGGTGGAAACATCTTTTGGTTCTATTTCAGAGACAAAACAAAGGTTTGAAAATAAAACATGTAACGATGAACGAGTACTAACCCCTTTTTGCGGATCTCCAATGATAAGCTCCTTTGGATGATCCTTTGAAAATCTCAATTCACTGGGAGGCACATATTCTTCTCTTTCTTCTCCTTCTCTATCTTCTTCTCTTTCTCCTTCTCTCTCTTCTTCTTTTTCTTCTTCATTTTCTCCAAGTTCTTCATCATCATTCTCCACCGAAGGGAGGGGTTCATCTTCTTTTCCTGTGATTTTCTTTTCTACACATGAAACAAACTCATCAAACCTAACATGAATAGATTCTTCAACTATTTTTGTTCTTTTATTAAAAATTCTATAAGCTTTACTAGTTGAAGAATAGCCAATAAAAATACCTTCATCACATTTTTCATCAAATTTTCCTAAGGAATCTTTAGAATTCAAAATAAAACATTTACACCCAAAAACTTTGAAATAAGAAACATTTGGTTATTTACTAAAAATTAATTCATAAGGAGTTAATTTTAAAATAGGGCGAAGCATTACTCTATTAATTACATAACATGTCGTACTAACCGCTTCAGCCCAAAAAGATTTTGATAATTTAAATTCAGATAGCATCGTACGGGCTAACTCTTGAAGAGTTCTATTTTTCCTCTCCACTACACCATTTTGCTGTGGTGTGCGTGGAGCGGAAAATTCATATTTAATTCCTAACTCCGTACAAAAAGAAATAAACTTTTCATTTTGAAATTCTCCTCCATGATCTGATCGTATGCGTTTAATTTTTAACTCAAATTCATTTTGAATACGCAAACATAATTTTGAAAATTCTGAAAATGCATCGGATTTGGAGGTTAGAAATAAAGTCCAACAAAAACGAGAATAATCATCAATCAATACAAATGTATATTTTCTACCTCCTAAGCTAGAAATTCCAATTGGCCCAAATAAATCCATATGTATTTATTGAAGTGGCCTAGTGGTAGAAATAATATTTTTACTTTTAAAGGATGATTTTGAAAATTTTCCTTTTTGGCAAGGCACACATAGTGAAGAAGATAAATTTCCATTTAACAATGGTAAACCTTTAATTAATTTATCTTTTGAAAGTTTTGTAATTAACTTGGCACTAGTATGTCGAAGTCGCATATGCCATAAATCTAATTCATCATTTTTTGATAAAAAACATTTTAAAGTAGAATTTGAAAAATCAAGAAATTTAATCATATATACATTATGACATCTAGGTGCGGTAAAAACAATTTCATTTGTTTTAGAATTAATAATTTTGCACAAATTTGTAGAAGATTCAAATAAAACATTTAAACCCTTATCACATAATTGACTAATAGAAATCAAATTATGCTTTAATCCTTCTACAAATAGAACATTTGAAATTGAAAAATTTTTGTTACCCACAACTCCGATGCCGATGATTTTTCCTTTTCCATTATCTCTGAATGTAACAACTCCTCCTTTCTTCATCTCCAGGCTAAGGAACTTCTCTTTATTGCCCGTCATGTGCTTTGAACACCCCGAGTCCAAGTACCACACGTCTTCTTTGTCCTTAGCCTGCCAACACACCTAGAAAGAAGAGGTGAGTAAATATCTGGTTACCCAAGTGGTTCCACCCATAGTATAGGTAGAAGCCTTAGGCACCCAGATTTGTTTAATTTTACTTTTTCCTTTCCTCCAGCAAGAGTCCGTAGTGTGACCAAATCTATTGCATTTGGCACAAGTAATGTATTGAGAAGAGTATAATTTTTCTGGACTTTTACTGGATGAGGATGCTTTATTAGACAGTTTATTAATTTCAGAATTTTTAAATACAGATTTACTGGATTTTTTGCTGTCGCCGGCGATAGTGGTTGTCGCCGGGCGATAGCTTCCTGACGTGTATCCGAGTCCAAACCTTCCAGATCCATGGCGTTGGTATCCTAAGATCATATCCAGTGATTTTCGGCCCATTCCAAATTTTTTCATGGCTAGCGTTAAGTCATGAATCTGGTTTCTCATTTCTGTATTCTCGGATACTAGATTTACACATCTACGTTCAAAAGATTTCTTTCTCTCATGGACTTTGGAAATTGAAGATTTCAGATCTCTCTCTAAAATCTCATTCTTTTTAGTAAGAATTTTTATTGAAGAATGAGATTTGGAAAGAGATTCTTCAAGTTCTTTAATTCTTCCCAAAAAGTAATCACACTCTTGGCAAGAAATATCTCTTTTTCCAATAGTCTTAATTTCATTTAACAATTTTTTGTTTTCTTTAAGCAAAATTTCATTTTCAGATTTAAGAAGATCATTATCCTTTAAACACTTTTCAAAAAATTTGCAAGTCTTTAAAAATTCAGAAAATAATTCATCGTAGGTTGGAGGAGTTACCTCAGTGTCACTTTGGACACTGCATTCATCATCAGATATGACGCTATTTCCCATTAAGCACATGTTGGCCTCCTCTTCTTTACTTGAACTTGAACTGCTTGCATCCTCAGAAGTAGTATCATCCCATGTTTCCGCCTTCAACACCTTCTTCGACCATTTGTGCTTCTTTTCTTTAAGTTCTTTTAAGTACTTTGGACACTTGCTTCGGATATGTCCTAACTTCTTGCAGTGATAGCACTCCGGTGGCGGTCTCTCTTCCTCCTCATCGCCTTCCTTTCCTTTTTTCTTCCAAACGTCTCCTTCTTAAAATACTTCTTAAACGAATTCCTCCTCTCTGGATTTTTCATAAATTTTCTAAATTTTCTAACAAATAAACTTTCCTCATCTTCTTCTTCCTCCTCAGAATCACTAGTTTCTTCCTTCTTAGATCTTAGAGCCAATCCCTTCTTCCTTGGCTCCATATACTCTTGTTGTTGAATTTTCAATTCAACTTCATGAGTTTTCAAGTTCCCAATGAGGCTCTCCAATTGTAAGGTCTTAAGATCATGTGACTCGGAAATTGCAGTCACTTTAGGATTGAACTTCGGGGGAAGTGATCTAAAGATTTTCCTTACTAAGTCTCCATTTGAGAACACCTTTCCTAGCACCTTTGAGTCGTTCACGATTTTTTTGAATCGTGTGTACATCGTATCAATCTCTTCATTTACCTCCATTTTGAACCTTTCAAATTCAGACTCCAGTTGAAATAGCTTTGAATCATTTACCTGCGAAGAACCTTCATGAGTGATTTCTAACAGATTCCAAATTTCAAATGCAGTATTACAAGCACAAACTCTATTAAATTCAGTGTGATCTAGTGCGCAAAATAAAGCATTCATGGCTTTTGCATTGTTCTTACATTTTAATTTATCATTGTCATCCCACTTGTCTTTGGGCTTATCCATAGTTACATCTCCTACAACAAATGTTGGAGAAGTGTAACTAGATTCTACCATATTCCAGACTTCTATATCTAGCGCAATTAGAAAACAACGCATACGTGTTTTCCAATAATTATAGTATGTGCCCGTGAATAAAGGTGGTCTACTTATACCTTGCCCCTCAACGAACGCATGATCGTTGTGCGCCATTACTCCCGGTGGTAAAACCGTTTTGGAGTAACCTCGTTCTGATACCACTTGTTGGATCGTGTGACGCCCTTAGAGGGGGGGTGAATAAGGGTGTGTTTAAAATATAATTTTTACTTAATAAATTTTTTTTTGAACAGATTTTACTTTTCTAAAAAATTACTTAGAAACAATTTCAAAACAATGTAATTTTTGTTTTAAACCAAACACAAATTTCTAAGTTAAAGATTAAGCAACCAAATTTGCAATTAATGAAAGAAGCATAATCATATTAATCATGAAATTTACATACAATAAAATGATCTTAACAATGCTTAAGATCAATGCACAAATATGATAATATAAATTTCACTAATTTTGATTTTACCAATCCTTCTCCCAAGGATCGGAAGGCTATCACTTGTCTCTCCCTAGATCAAGCCCAAGCCTACCCTCTAGATCTTCCCAAGATCTAGACGTAGCACACAAGGCCATGATTTCCTACCAAGCCACGCAAGGACTTGGACGCTCCGCACAAGGAAGCGATTTTCCCCTAAGCCGCGCAAGGACTTAGACGCTGCACGCAAGACGACGATTTCTCTACCAATACAAAGTTGAATGTAAATGAATGAAAATACAAAGTCAAGTGAAGAACTCCCTAGAAAATCAGATCTCTGAAAGGAGGGTTGAAGCCTCGAGATGATCGTTGATGTAGAAACGCGTCCGATCTCGTCTTCAATCTCAATCCTTCTCGCACAAATGAGAGTTGATGGAGTTCTGGAGCTTTCTGGTTCGAATGCACTCTGGAAGAAGGTCTGGAAATCTCAAGAACTCAATTCCATGAAGTTTTGAGCTCTTTTAATAAAAAGGAGCTGTCGCCGTCCGATAGCTACTGTCGCCGGAATTCGATATCTCCAGAGGCTGCCACGTGTCCCACTAAAACGAAGTTTCTGCGTGAAGTTGAGGTCGTGGTTGAGACGTGGGCTGTCGGATATCCGATAGCATTGTCGGATATCCGTTAGCTAAGGTAACTGCTGCACGTCCTGGCGTTATCGGAAAATCATGGGCTGTCGGATATCCGCTAGCACTGTCGGATATCCGTTAGCTAAGGTAACTGCTACACGTCCTGGCGTTATCGGAAGATCGTGGGCTGTCGGATATCCGATAGCACTGTCGGATATCCGTTAGCTAAGGTAACTGTTGCACGTCCTGGAGTTATCGGAAGATCGTGGGCTGTCGGAAATCCGTTAGCGATATCGGAAATCCGACAGCTCTTAACCGTTGAGCAGAGATCGGAAAACGGATGATATAGTGCACTGTCGGAAATCTGATATCGCTATCGGAAATCCGATAGCTCCAAATTCTGGAAAATTGTCATTTTGCTCCAATTGAAAACATGATATTCTTGCACCTGTTATCTGCACACCATTAATCAAAAATAGGATCAAATACATTCAGGATTTGTTATTCTCAAACCGGACGAGTGCGGAACGCATGCTCCAACAGACTCGAGGAGCAATTTTCGCGCAGCACCACTACTTAACGACAGACTGACAAAAGTTTGATAGCTTCCACATAGATGTAGAGTGAAAGAGTTGTTATACTTTATTTTGGACATGTACCGGGCTCATTGTTGGACCTGTACTCTTTTGGATATATATATACAGATTTGCGTGATTGTGGACTTGGTTTATTTTACTTAATTTTCTTCTTATCTCCTGTTGGCCTGTTTGATCGTTCTTACGGGTAGGATCGGCATCTTGCGGAGGCGGCTAACTCGCATGTTAGTGCCACCGTAAGGTGGCGGTTCTGGGCATAAGATCTGGGAGCTCTCCAGGTGCGGGAGAGGGATCTTACAACTTGTATCACTTGAACAAATGATCCAACAAGAAAGAAGTCCACAAAATTCTGGGACACCCCGCTCGAGTTAGTTTGAGGACAAACTAGCAATGGAAGCTGTAAGACCCCCCTTCGGAAACTGGCACGAACAGGGGATCTTATCGCACACCACCGCCAATCCGCAACAAAGAAGGGAATAACGGTAGAGTAGAGGTATGAACGTCTCAACCATCTCCCATCATTCTCTTCTAAGCTACGAACCGACGATGGTGTTAAGCGAACAACCATCACACCCCATCCAGGGTTCACTATGAGCAGTAGCGGAAGTAATACTAGCGGAAGACTAACAACCACGTAGTAGAGCACAGAAATATAAGAGTATATAGAACAAGACAGAAATAGCCACAACAACGGCACGATGGCCCCACAGTCCAAGTACAACAGTCTATAGAAAATCCGGTGGCTCACAAGTAACATGCCAAGCCGGATGAAAGATAATATATAAGTGCAGTAAATATGTAAACCTAATGACTAACTATATGACAGATGATGTTGCTAAGGGTAGCAACGATCATCATCATGTCTTCTATCTTCACGCCAAGTCCACGTCGAGTCCACGTCAAGTCCACGTCATAGCTTTAGAAACACCCAAGGTTGCGTTGCCATCAACGGAGTCTCCGCCTAAAAATGATAAGCGCGAACGCGTCAGTCAAACTAGACTGAATGGTTCTTCCCGCTCCCCCCAAAGCCCTAACGCTCAAGGGAGGGAAATACCACGCTGCAGGAAGTGACAGGCAGTATAATATGCAATAGTATAACAGACGAGTAGTATAATATATAGTGAGTAAATTAGCAACCTATCAATTATGAGTATATGAGTAAGCAGTGTATAAAGAACATGAAAGTATAAGTTCTACTGTTTCGAACCTAGCGGTGTCCACACTCACACACCCAACGAAGGTTAAGCTAAACAGTATGAAACGTATTATCATCTAAGAGCAGTATAATTAAAAGTATAAACCCAACCGGGATTAACATCATCATCACAAATGCACATGAAATCTGTGTCAACATAAACTTAACAAACACACAATGTCGAGACGCAAGCACTTGATCGAAATCAAGTACAAACTAACGACTGGGACACTTATTCGTGGGGTAGCTAATCCCACAGGCACCACCATCGTGGACAAATGGTGGTAGTGGCACATCCTGGCCACTTCTAGAGTGTTTAAGCACTATCACCCTTAGGCCTTACGTACGGCTGTCCGAGCCCGTACTCAATCATCTCCCATACTGGCGGAACAAACAAAAGAACCGAGGCATAGCTCAGGTCGAAATCCAGGTGGCTAACACCTACACAAACAACAAACTAGGCTAGGGCGCACGTTGTTGATCGACCATGAGGCTACCCTAGAGTCGCTGTACGAACCCTCCGGAGTGTGCCACCGGGAGAGCCAGCGACCCGCCACATCATACACATGCAAACATACAAACAATCACTTAGGGGAAAGATCACCTTACTAATCATCGCACATGAGGGAAAGACACTCAGCTTGTGTATCGTCCCACCCTAGCACTCTCTGCATTACAGGTGGACGTTATAGATCTCCTTGATGAGAGTCTCAAACCACTCCTCATCACTTAGGGGAAATTAACACCCTATCATATCCAAGGTCACCAACAGTTACAATTCATCAGCTCTTATACTTTAGATTAATAACCTACAGTTTTACACAACATTATTCGATCCTCAATCTATATTCTCATTCAATCACACAGTTCATCTTACCCTCATCAGGTCAGGATTGTCACTATTGACTTCAAACATACTTATTGAGGATTCAAGACTTGATTCATTTCCAATATAAGGTTATACTCTTCAAGACTGGATCAATCCACGAGATCTAGTCTAGGCCATTAATCACATCCTACATTTAGGGTTCGTGACGTACTCTCGTCTACTCCCACTGAAATCATCTTATAGATTCATAGCATCGAGACTGCGATCATCATTTCATCCTCGGTCCTGGTTTCATCATAATAGGCTTAAACCTCCTAATTCTTCAAGTCTAACTAAATTATATGTTCTTGTCATCAGACTCGTATAAGCATTCCAAGGATCAATAACCTCAATCATAAACCAGGATTTGGACTATCCGCTCATAAACATCAAATATCAGCAGTTACGATAATACCCTTGGAAGGTATCATGTCGTTGGCTAAATGATATTGCAATCAACGATGCTCCCTTGGTTCGACGATTCTACCCTAAATCTGAATCACATGACAACATACTTGATCTCATCTTCGACATCAGTCCCCTCCAAATGCTTCACCATTTATTTCCATTGCGCGGTTCTCCGTTGAATTCGTCGCATGATCCACCGTCGGTCTCTGCCACAAGTATTGTTGATCTTCATTGCGGAATCCATTATTGACTTTCGTCGCACGCTTCTTCGTTGATTTCCGTCGCGCGATCCACCGTCGGTCTCTGCCGCAAGTATTGTTGATCTTCATTGCGGGATCCATTATTAATTTTTGACGCACGCTTCTTCGTTGATTTCCGCCGCACGATCAACACGAGTTCATCGTGAGATCTACCGCCGATCTCACCGCACAATTTAATATTAATTCTGGACGTGCGAGCGTTGTTATTTTTTACCGCGCGCATCGACATTATTTACCGTCGCGCGATCGTCGTGTCGCACCCCGAGACTCGCGGAGAGGGGTCGCAAGGACCCACTCAAAATGATCCGCGACCACGCCGAGCACGACTACGCTCGGGTGTCCGCGGGTTGCCGGAAAAACGGGGCCTTTGCGAGAAGGTTTCTACAATTGATACTTAAGATCTATGCGGGAGGGAGGAGTCGAGGAAGAACGCACCTGTTGTCCGTGCATGTTACCCAATAGCCGCGTATGCGGCATTTGTCCGTCGTTCCCGATCTGGTCGGTTCTCTCCGATCTGAACCCCGTCAAACATTGTCGAAGAGGCGCCGGCCTTGTTGAGTGGGCTGTTTTGGCTTTCGGACGTGGAGCTCGCTGGTTTGCCGGATCTGAAATGGAGAAGATCGGCAAGGTCGGTGGCCATGGAGTTTGCCGGAGCCGGGAGAGAAAGGGGGCTGCTCGGTTTGAGTGGTTGGAGATGGAAGTGAGAGAGAGAGAGATCTTGAGGGAGTGGATCTGTGAGAGAAAACATAGAGGGAGAAATGGATAAATGGAGAAAGGGGAGTGGCTGGAGGATTTTTGTGAGAGAAATAATAAATGGATAAAAGAAGTTCTGGAGGGGGAGGCTCACGGGAGAGGGAGAGAGAGCAAGAGCCATCGGAGAGAGAGACGGCGCCGGCGGGGAGATCTTCGGAGGTAGATCGTCGGAGGAGAGGGCTCGCCGGAGAAGCTCACGAGAGAGGGAGAGAGAACATGTCGGAGGAGATCTTGCCGGCGGGGAGATCTTCGGAGGTAGATCGCCGGAGGAGAGGGCTCGTCGGAGAAGTTCACGAGAGAGGGAGAGAGAGAAAGAGTGAGAATCGGCTGGGGAGTTTGACGGCGCTGGGAGGAAGAAAAGAATAGGCTAACCTAATGTTTATAAGTTATATAATATATATATGATAATAATAATTGTTATTGTTATTATTATTATTATCATCATTATTCAAACGCTCGTATATCGCTCTAAAATGTTCGGAATTTGTCCCGGATGGGCTCGTTTCGACCGTCTCGTCAATACGCACCCACTGAAATAATTCGAGATCAATTTCGAATTCGTTTGTTCATTCTACGCTTGTCGAAGCGTTTACGGCCTAATTTTTGCGTCACATTAAAAACTCGCCGAACGACGTCAAAATTTCAAACTGATGACACCGTTGGACTCGTATTATTATTACGAGTCCAACGAAACTGACTGGGGTCAATTTCGAAGCCGTTTGAACAATTTCCACTTTTGAGGCAATTACGTCATTTGCAAACCATATTATAATTTCACTGATTCTCATCATAATCAAGCGCGGACAGTTTTGTTGAACTCGTATAGGCTTGACGAGTCTAACAAAACTGACTGAGGTGAATTTCGAAGCCGTTTGTTCGATATCACCTTTTAGATAATTTCGTTACTTAAAGTCGCGTCGACACTACAGATTCTCCGATACTCATCGGAATTGAGTGCAGTCGACTCCGTTGGACTGGTACCAACTTTACGAGTCTAACAAGATCAACTTAGGTCGATTATGAGGTCATTTGCACAATAATCATATTTGAGGCGTCGCGTAGCTCGAGGCGACTATTTTGGTCGACTTCATATATAAGCATCGAAATGCGATGAAACAAACGTCGTTGGATCGGTATTGGTCTTACGAGTGTAACATCGATGACGGGAGTCTATTCTGAACTCATTTGCTCAAAAAGCCTGTTTGAGTCATTATAACTCGAAAATTGGAGAAAACCAATTGAAATTGGTTCACAAGACCAAGAAGATCACATTGGTCATGAATATACTCACCAAAAGGGGTCGATTGAACCTGTTAGGTCCCCTACGGGTTCAATCGGTCAGGCCATGAATTTTGGGATGTTACAAATCCAATAAAACAAAGAGAATTTTTGTCCCCGAAAATGTGAATGGAGCAGGGGGGTTTTCCATATGAGAGTAAAACATACTCTTCATAGACATTTATGAATACTTCTCACATAAAAATTTCAAGCTCATATATACATTCTCAATCGTTACGATTCATACGTAGAATTTAGATTGTATGAGTGCTCTTGTCTTGTAAAGTTATACGAACTAATAGTGACACGCACTATTTCCAATAATAAACATATCAGTCTAAACTGATTCGATTGTGATTTAATTTCAATCACACAACATACAAGAAGGTATTCCGCGAGGACGTGATGTGTACGACATCATGCAGGCAACCCATTTATAAACATACGATGCATCAGGCTACCGCTACAAACCTCACTGCCGCAGCACAGGTTCCATGAACCAACCAAAACCGCCGAGTCACCAACTCGTTTACACCTTGTAGGACTGGATCTCAAAAACATTAGATCCCTACTACAAGTGTCATTAACGGTTGCCTTGCATCAATAACTTTCCTGCCTGACATGAGTCTCCAACACACATCCTCGATAACCTTATTTAGTTTACAATGTCATTACATTATATACGCAGACCAGTGCGCCATCGCAACTACTGCGAATTCATGAGAACCAGAGACTAAATTGAGAGTATCAACATTCGTCTCAACTATATGTCGAACAAGGTGGATAAGCCAACAAGGCTTCCATATGGGTTTAGTGTATACATAAAACATCTTGAGTAGTGTCTACTCATCACAATTCACACCTTACAAAGTTCGACATACATCTCGTGATTTCACCTGGTCTATAATAAAATTTTGTGAATTTGTTAACTTAACAAATCACATTACAAAACCTTAGCACTATGAGTGCTACGATTTGAACTATTTGTCCATAAATTGACGCTTTTGAAAACATCTCTCTTTGATCAACAATCAAATACAACTCCAACTTAACAAATTTCTCAGGCGTCCCCTTAAAATTTGTCATGCGGTCATCAGACCGACCATTGATCACTGAGAGGTGCTACAACACTATCGAAAGGGTTTAGGTTTTCATTCAACTGCACCCTTGATCTAAAAATTAAGGAGTTTAAAACAGTTAATCGAATTAACTGATTATTGCATTCTCTTTTAAGAGCTTATTCGGCAAAAAGAGAAAGGTAACTCGAATGAATCAACATTCTGACATAACCACCAGAGATCAATATCATCGGGACTTTTGTTGTGTTGTCAGTGCACTAACAACACAACAAAAGTTTTTGGTGGGTCAATCAATTATAGATTATTTGACTTCACAATTCCCCAATAAAACAAAGATGAATCAACCCGGGGTATAAATGAGATGACAATTTTTCTTTCCTCCAAGGAGCACACGGGTTTGTAAGATACCTAAATCCCAATAAAACAAAGAGGCACAAACCCGGGGTGGTCAAACGAAGGTGAATGAATTTAGATTCGTTGAGAGTGTGCGCGGAAGAGTCAAAAATATTTTGGAGACTATAACCCTCAAACCTTCAGGTAACAAAGTAGTATGTTACTGCCCTTGAAAGAATATTTTAGGGTATAATGTTTAACCCTTACTCCATAACACCCGAGCGAACACACACCGTTATGAAAAACATTATTCTCGAAAATTCGGTGTAGTCATTTACGTTGAGATTATCCAACTATCATTAACTTGTGTCTAAGTTATCTAAAGTTATGCTAGTTGAAGTTTACTAAACTACGTTGGTTGTCATATCCTAATTGTTCTCATGTCTAAGTTGTATAAAGTTGAATAAATCTATTGATTTTCTACGTTCTTTAGACTTGTACTTGAAGTTGTGCTTATTTCCTGTCTTTAATTGTCCTTCGGGTCCACCACCGCTTCCACTGCATTGGTTCGTCCCGAACCAAGCAACAATGACTAGTGGACAAGAAGGTATTTCTGTGACTACTACTGGCTCAAGCGATCGATTTTTGCCTCTGATCCATTTGTAAGACCCCCCTTCGGAAACTGGCAAGAACAGGGATCTTATCGCACACCACCGCCAATCCGCAACAAAGAAGGGAATAACGGTAGAGTAGAGGTATGAATGTCTCAACCATCTCCCATCATTCTCTTCTAAGCTACGAACCGACGATGGTGTTAAGCGAACAACCATCACACCCCAACCAGGGTTCACTATGAGCAGTGGCGGAAGTAATAATAGCGGAAGACTAACAACCACGTAGTAGAGCACAGAAATATAAGAGTATATAGAACAAGACAGAAATAGCCACAACAACGGCACGATGGCCCCACAGTCCAAGTACAACAGTCTATAAAAAATTCGGGGGCTCACAAGTAACATGCCAAGCCGGATGAAAGATAATATATAAGTGCAGTAAATATGTAAACCTAATGACTAACTATATGACAGATGATGTTGCTAAGGGTAGTAACGATCATCATCATGTCTTCTATCTTCACGCCAAGTCCACGTCGAGTCCACGTCGAGTCCACGTCATAGCTTTAGAAACACCCATGGTTGCGTTGCCATCAACGGAGTCTCCGCTTAAA
This sequence comes from Dactylorhiza incarnata, assembly GCA_033032865.1. Lineage (NCBI taxonomy): Eukaryota > Viridiplantae > Streptophyta > Magnoliopsida > Asparagales > Orchidaceae > Dactylorhiza > Dactylorhiza incarnata. The sequence goes on along the minus strand of JAWHQI010000681.1, from coordinate 134,470 downwards.
AATGATAAGCGCGAACGCGTCAGTCAAACTAGACTGAGTGGTTCTTCCCGCTCCCCCCAAAGCCCTAACGCTCAAGGGAGGGAAATACCACGCTGCAGGAAGTGACAGGCAGTATAATATGCAATAGTATAACAGACGAGTAGTATAATATATAGTGAGTAAATTAGCAACCTATCAATTATGAGTATATGAGTAAGCAGTGTATAAAGAACATGAAAGTATAAGTTCTACTGTTTCGAACCTAGCGGTGTCCACACTCACACACCCAACTAAGGCTAAGCTAAACAGTATGAAACGTATTATCATCTAAGAGCAGTATAAGTAAAAGTATAAACCCAACCGGGATTAACATCATCATCACAAATGCACATGAAATCTATGTCAACATAAACTTAACAAACACACAATGTCGAGACGCAAGCACTTGATCGAAATCAAGTACAAACTAACGACTGGGACACTTATTCGTGGGGTAGCTAATCCCACAGGCACCACCATCGTGGCCAACTGGTGGCAGTGGCACGTCCTGGACACTTCTAGAGTGTTTAAGCACTATCACCCCTAGGCCTTACGTACGGCTGTCCGAGCCCGTACTCAATCATCGCCCATACTGGCGGAACAAACAAAAGAACCGAGGCATAGCTCAGGTCGAACTCCAGGTGGCTAACACCTACACAAACAACAAACTAGGCTAGGGCGCACGTTGTTGTTCGACCATGAGGCTACCCTAGAGTCGCTGTACGAACCCTCCGGAGTGTGCCACCGGGAGAGCCAGCGACCCGCCACATCATACACATGCAAACATACAAACAATCACTTAGGGGAAAGATCACCCTACTAATCATCGCACATGAGGGAAAGACACTCAGCTTGTGTATCGTCCCACCCTAGGACTCTCTGCATTACAGGTGGACGTTATAGATCTCCTTGATGAGAGTCTCAAACCACTCCTCATCACTTAGGGGAAATGAACACCCTATCATATCCAAGGTCACCAACAGTTACAATTCATCAGCTCTTATACTTTAGATTAATAACCTACAGTTTTACACAACATTATTCGATCCTCAATCTATATTCTCATTCAATCACACAGTTCGTCTTACCCTCATCAGGTCAGGATTGTCACTATTGACTTCAAACATACTTATTGAGGATTCAAGACTTGATTCATTTCCAATATAAGGTTATACTCTTCAAGACTGGATCAACCCACGAGATCTAGTCTATGTCATTAATCACATCCTACATTTAGGGTTCATGACGTACTCTCGTCTACTCCCACTGAAATCATCTTATAGATTCATAGCATCGAGACTACGATCATCATTTCATCCTCGGTCCTGGTTTCATCATAATAGGCTTAAACCTCCTAATTCTTCAAGTCTAAGTTCATTATATGTTCTTGTCATCAGACTCGTATAAGCATTCCAAGGATCAATAACCTCAATCATAAACCAGGATTTGGACTATCCACTCATAGACATCAAATATCAGCAGTTACGATAATACCCTTGGAAGGTATGTCGTTGGCTAAATGATATTGCAATCGACGATGCTACCTTGGTTCGATGATTCTACCCTAAATCTGAATCATATGACAACATACTTGATCTCATCTTCGACATCAGTCCCCTCCGAATGCTTCACCATTTATTTCCATTGCGCGGTTCTCCGTTGAGTTCGTCGCATGATCCACCGTCGGTCTCTGCCACAAGTATTGTTGATCTTCATTGCGGAATCCATTATTGACTTTCGTCGCACGCTTCTTCATTGATTTCCGTCGCGCGATCCACCGTCGGTCTCTGCCGCAAGTATTGTTGATCTTCATTGCGGAATCCATTATTAATTTTGGACGCACGCTTCATCGTTGATTTCCGCCGCACGATCAACACGAGTTCATCGCGAGATCTACCGCCGATCTCACCGCACAGTTTATAGATGTGCGAGCGTTGTTATTTTTACCGCGCGCATCGACATTATTTACCGTCGCGCGATCGTCGTGTCGCACCCCGAGACTCGCGGAGAGGGGTCGCAAGGACCCACTCAAAATGATCCGCGACAACGCCGAGCACGACTACGCTCGGGTGTCTGCGGGTCGCCAGAAAAACAAGGCCTTTGCGAGAAGGTTTCTACAATTGATACTTAAGATCTATGCGGGAGGGAGGAGTCGAGGAAGAACGCACCTGTTGTCCGTGCATGTTACCCAATAGCCGCGTATGCGGAATTTGTCCGTCGTTCCCGATCTGGTCGGTTCTCTCCGATCCGAACCCCGTCAAACGTTGTCGAAGAGGCGCCGGCCTTGTTGAGTGGGCTGTTTTGGCTTTCGGACGTGGAGCTCGCTGGTTTGCCGGATCTGAAATGGAGAAGATCGGCAAGGTCGGTGGCCATGGAGTTTGCCGGAGCTGGGAGAGAAAGGGGGCTGCTCGGTTTGAGTGGTTGGAGATGGAAGTGAGAGAGAGAGAGAGATCTTGAGGGAGTGGATCTGTGAGAGAAAACATAGAGGGAGAAATGGATAAATGGAGAAAGGGGAGTGGCTGGAGGATTTTTGTGAGAGAAATAATAAATGGATAAAAGAAGTTCTGGAGGGGGAGGCTCACGGGAGAGGGAGAGAGAGCAAGAGCCATCGGAGAGAGAGACGGCGCCGGCGGGGAGATCTTCGGAGGTAGATCGTCGGAGGAGAGGGCTCGCCGGAGAAGCTCACGAGAGAGGGAGAGAGAACATGTCGGAGGAGATCTTGCCGGCGGGGAGATCTTCGGAGGTAGATCGCCGGAGGAGAGGGCTCGCCGGAGAAGTTCACGAGAGAGGGAGAGAGAGAAAGAGTGAGAATCGGCTGGGGAGTTTGACGGCGCTGGGAGGAAGAAAAGAATAGGCTAACCTAATGTTTATAAGTTATATAATATATATATGATAATAATAATTGTTATTGTTATTATTATTATTATCATCATTATTCAAACGCTCGTATATCGCTCTAAAATGTTCGGAATTTGTCCCGGATGGGCTCGTTTCGACCGTCTCGTCAATACGCACCCACTGAAATAATTCGAGATCAATTTCGAATTCGTTTGTTCATTCTACGCTTGTCGAAGCGTTTACGGCCTAATTTTTGCGTCACATTAAAAACTCGCCGAACGACGTCAAAATTTCAAACTGATGACACCGTTGGACTCGTATTATTATTACGAGTCCAACGAAACTGACTGGGGTCAATTTCGAAGCCGTTTGAACAATTTCCACTTTTGAGGCAATTACGTCATTTGCAAACCATATTATAATTTCACTGATTCTCATCATAATCAAGCGCGGACAGTTTTGTTGAACTCGTATAGGCTTGACGAGTCTAACAAAACTGACTGAGGTGAATTTCGAAGCCGTTTGTTCGATATCACCTTTTAGATAATTTCGTTACTTAAAGTCGCGTCGACACTACAGATTCTCCGATACTCATCGGAATTGAGTGCAGTCGACTCCGTTGGACTGGTACCAACTTTATGAGTCTAACAAGATCAACTAAGGTCGATTATGAGGTCATTTGCACAATAATCATATTTGAGGCGTCGCGTAGCTCGAGGCGACTGTTTTGGTCGACTTCATATATAAGCATCGAAATGCGATGAAACAAACGTCGTTGGATCGGTATTGGTCTTACGAGTGTAACATCGATGACGGGAGTCTATTCTGAACTCATTTGCTCAAAAAGCCTGTTTGAGTCATTATAACTCGAAAATTGGAGAAAACCAATTGAAATTGGTTCACAAGACCAAGAAGATCACATTGGTCATGAATATACTCACCAAAAGGGGTCGATTGAACCTGTTAGGTCCCCTACGGGTTCAATCGGTCAGGCCATGAATTTTGGGATGTTACAGAAGCAGTGGTGTGCACATGTGTAAACATCACACAAAATAGTCCATTAATCAATAAGCTAGGCCAACCCAACTAGGACATCATTCTAGTATTGACGCACCAAGACGATTTCATTGTGTGTCCTAATCAAAAATTGACCTCGGGTAAATATCCTAGAATGGCGAGATTTGGGCTTCAGTCCATTGTATTCCCTAGTATCGTTGCGAACCCTTCGCCAGGTAGCCCTCGGGAAGTCCAGGATTCACCCTAAATTTCTAAGTATAACTAAACGGTAGATAAGAGTAGTCTAAGTAGGAGAATTTGATAAGGTAAACCTCGTCCTAAATTTGGGACGGAATGGTACAAGGCTAGAAAGTCCTGCGAGTGGTAGGCTCGGTATTACAAGGAAGGACGGGTTAAGTCCTGTGAGGGGTAGGCTCGGTATTATATAAGGAAGGACGGGTTAAGTCCTGGGAGCGGTACGCTCGGTATTATATAAGGAAGGATGGTTTAAGTCATGCGAGCGGTAGGCTCGGTATTATATAAGGAAAGACGGGTTAAGTCCTGCGAGCGGTAGGCTCGGTATTTTATAAGGAAGGATGAGTTAAGGCCTGTGAGAGGTTGACTCGGTATTATATAAGAAAGGACTGGGGTGTCCTGCGAGCTGAGGGCTCGGTGTTTCATTTAGAGGCAATGTTGTATCATGTAAGATCCCCCTCCTCCTTTCCAGAGAGTTTCCTAGACCTCACGCCCAGAACTGCCGTCTTACGGTGACCCCAACTCACGGGTTAGCTGTTACCGTTCAACGCTGATCCTGCTGGCTAAATCCCTCATACCATAGGCCAATTGCAAGAAGTAATAAGTATAAATATGATCAGCCCACAACCACAGCACGCATATATGTATATATATATAAGAGAGTGCAAATAGTCCACAATGAAAACAAACAAAAGAGAGTGCAAGGGCTTAAGCCCAATGCAGATCCAAAAATTAACTAATAAGAGTAAATCACGCTCTCACTCTACACTATGCAAAAGCAACACAAAATACTCTCCAACCTGTCGTCGTGTGGAAGTAATAATGCACGGCATTTGCTCCTTAGGGTCAATCATCACGTCCTGCCTGACGTACTGTGGCTCCTGCTCCTCGATCTCCTGGTGTTACGGCCACAACCGACCGTTAGCCAAAAAGACAAAGCCATTTTGCCCTCGCCTCCCCCCCCCCCCCCCCCCCCACCACGACTCCTAGGTATCGAGCGGGAGGACGAAGCGGAGGACAACAAGGGGTAAAAGAAGGTACTAGTGACATGGATTATACTAGCAGTATAATATATAAGCGAGCAGTAAGATTATTAGTAAATAGAACAGCAGTAATAGGTAAATAACGAGCAGTAAGTAAGAACAACGCAAGTGAAGTAATAAGGAAGACTACGACACTATCATCTAGAGTATCGTAACTTATATGAATTCTCATACAAGCTTATAAGTTAAGATTTCTGGAATTATAACTTATCATATAAAAGTGCCCATACTAATTTATATGATAAGGGTCTGCAAATGTATATGTCATTATGAGGTATTAATGTTATGATATGATATGATATGTTCATACAGTGCAACTACTCACTCACACGACTCTGCACACACAGACCTTTAGTTCCCGCTTTTCGAAGGTAGCAAGCCTCTCAGGAACTTCCGTCGTGGCAACAGAATCAGTGGATCAAGCACTCCACTTCTAGGTGGGTATACACACTACCAGACCTAGACCATATGTACGATGTTGTACACATCCTAGGTGCACTTCCGTGAGCTTTTGCGCACTCTTGTTGGCATCCCACCAGACATTTATGGTCGGGGGTGGGTTACTAGGGATTATCGGCTAGACCGCAGTAAAGTAACCTACAAGCCCTTGATAACTCTAATTTTATCTTGGTTTTTATTTAGTTTTAAATTTAATAATCAGTCAATATATGTCTAAATTCTAAAAATAATCTCCCTAATTTATTTATTTCTCTTTTTCAGGTAATTTGGGCTGCCAATAGCAATTTCAAGCTCATTAGAGTAAGCATGAGAATATTTGGAGTATTTCTGCCGAAATCACAAAGTACACGCCCTAGGTCACGGGCGTGACTAAGGGCGTGACACCATGTCACGGCCGTGAACCAGCCCCGCCATATTCCAGTTGAAGAAGTCAGCCGCCACGTCATATTAAAATTACACGCCCTTTGTCACGGGCGTGACGGAGGGCGTGACCTCAATTTCACGGGCGTAACTCGCCCGGAATGCATTCAATTCAGCCAACAATCAATTCCCATCATTCCAGCTTACACGCCCTCAGTCACGGGCGTGACCTAGGCCGTGACTCTTCGGCTACCGCCAGATTAACTCTAGATCGCGGCGTTTCCCGCCGTTTCCAGACCCGGTCAAGACACGCCCTAGGTCACGGGCGTGACCAAGGCCGTGACCCTCCATGCAATTGATTCCTGGCGGTTTTTCTTCCCCAACATTCCCGGGCTTTCAAGACAGCAATTACGCAGCTTACATGCCCTTGGTCATGGGCGTGACCAAGGGCGTGACTCCCTAATTTTTCAACTATAAAAGGCAGCAATCTCCATAAGTCAAGGAGTTCGATTTTGGAGTTTATTTACAGCTTTAGTTTACTATTTTTGTTGTTCTAGCTAATTTTTCTCCAAGTTGTAAGTTTTTATTATTGCAATTTTAATTCAAGTATTCTAGTTTTTAATCATATCTTTTTCCTCTTCTACTTGTATTCCCATCACTATGATGAGTAGCTAAATTTCCATTAGCACTTGGTCATGATGAACTTTGGAATGAAATAAAATATGTTTTGAATTTTTCTAATTAGCAAACTCTCGTATTGTTTATCTTCGATTTATCTTTGAATTACTTTGTTTTGATTTCATATGTCTGGAATATGACTTTCAATCTAAGATTCGTTTGCTAGTGATCGAGAGATCCATGCGAACGAGGAGATCACTCAAAGATAAAAAGAGTTGTATGCATTCCTCGAGAGAGGGTGACACAAATCTCCCGGATTGGAGTCAAATCCAATAGTGGGGTTCACCGCTTAAAGCAAGCTTAGGGGTTTCGACTGGCCGAGGGGTCTTAATCGATCAACCTAAGGTTAGGTGGTAATTCTCTCGAGAGAGGCTCTACCATATTTTGGGAACCTCCATGGTCGAAGTTATTTCAATAAGAGTTTGCGGTTTCTTCTTTTATAAAATTATATTTTATTCCAAAGGGATTGAAGACCAAGTGCTAATCCTTCACATCATAATTTTTCATCGTAGTTAATTTTCTCCAAATCGTTTTTCCAAAACAAACCCAACCTTCGATCGGTAAAATAATAGCTCTTCTTTGTGAGTAGAAGTACTCAACAAGCCCGGAAAATACGACACTTGATTTTCTAAATCTTATACTATAAAGCGATAGGTACCCTTGCCTTATCGAATTATACGTGGATAATATTCTAATTTTACGCAGCGCAAATTTATTCCATCAGCCCTCTAACTCACCACACCCCGCCAAGGTCAACGTACCTCCATTGGTGTGATAATTGGACTCATACCGAAGACCTGCCACTAGTTTATGCACATGCAAGATTTATCACATCACCCGATCCTTCAGCTCACAGGACTAACTACTCTTGAACCGTTCCGTCCTCTCTAATAAGACGAGGTTTACTTTTCTCAACTTTTCTCATTTAGGGTTACTCTTGTTTGTTATTTAGGCGACCATAATAATTTAAGGTGAATTCTGGACTTCCCGAGGTCTACCCGGTGAAGGGCTCGTAGCGGTACTAGATGGTATTCTGTGGTGACATCCAGACCATCCTTTCTCAGAATATTTACTTTTATTGGTATCTACCCTTCTTAAGGCTACCCTCATGGTTGCTCTAGATTACTTAAGTATGACATAGACTTCTTTTAGGTAACTTGACGACCTCTTGATGATGAGTGGTGCAAATTCTTAGATGCTCACTTATATGCTCATAACTAACCTTGAGTGCATCATGATCACCTTAACACTCTAAGTGTCACTATAAGTGCCACGGATAGGAAACTCCCAAGGATACTTCAATTGTTCTCTGGGACGTGCTTCTCGTTTACTCTTCTCTATAGGGTAGAAGTCCTCCAATTAGACTACAACTTGTGTGGACTGTAGTTATATATGCCCTAATATTGTATTCCAAATTTCATTTCATTCTTACATGTTCTGGCTAGCCTAAACACTACCCAAAGTTTCTGCTATCCGCAGACCAACTCAACATTGAACTAGATTGATCTCTATGATGTGAACTTCACTAAAACTTGTCCAAATGCCCTAAAATTTTTACCATATGTTAATCATGACCTATTTATAAGATGGTCAGAAATTCATAATTTTCCCATTTATTTTAGCCATTTATAAAAATACTTTAATGACAATGTACCCCTCACTTTACACATGATGTACAACATTCTGAAGTCGAAATGCTCCAAATAACTAATCAGTGACTTGTAATGTATAATCATGATGGTTGCCTGGATTTCTAAATTTTGCATAATGATTATGACCACCATTTAAATATTTAAACATTTATGTCAATTGGAGACATTACACAGTAAGTACGACAATAACTGATTCAAAAATTCTACAAAATTTACCATAGACTTATATTGATCAAAATACAGTCTAGCCAAATTTTCAAAATTTTCCAGATAATATTAACCATACAAATTCCATTAATACATAAGTGTGACAAAGAGCATTTTTGGTAATTTTCAGTGTGAATGACTTCCAAAAATTCTACCAAAATTTCCAGAGATTTATAACTAGATCCCAAATGTTTTTCTAGAGTTTCAAAAATTTTCAACTCATTTTCCTTAATAAAATTTCAATTATTTTGAAATATGACAAATGATGATTTTGAATTTTGATAATAGTTAAGGAATTAATCTCTAAAAATTTCTACAAAAATTTTTAGAGGTTTCCATTGATATTACAAATGATTCCTCAGATTTGCAAAATTTTCCAAAATGTTTTAACCACAAACATTTCATTAATATTTGAAGGTGAAATATTTCAAATAAATCAATTAATTAGGATTTTTAATCCCAAAAATCCTAATTTCCACTAAAGTGATGCATTATGCCATAATAAAGATTTGGCCAAAATACCAGAGGCTGGTATCAAGCCATATGTGTCAAATACACAAATTTCCCGTTTTGACTATTTGCACCCCATGACACATATCATGCAAAGACATGCAAGTGGAATACCCCAACATGCAGTGGTCCAATTGCTCTCATATTTTAACTAGGGTTTGGTAGTGACCTAATAAGCATGTCACCCAAATTTGAGGTTATTTGGAGCTATATAACTCCTTAATTGTCATTAATTTGATAAATCAAATAATGGACAAAACCATGGAGAAATGTTTTCCCAAAAATCTAATTTTTGGGCATAAGTTAGTACTAGGGCACATGGATGCATGGCCCAAGTTTCAGCTCCATTGGACTTACCATTTAAAAGATATTCACAATCTAATTTCTGATTTACACTAGGACCAGTCTCACTAAAATTGATGCTAAAGGTGCTACATTGCTTCAAATGAGCTGATTCAAGTTCCTAATTAAAGTAAACACATAGATCTACAAAAGTTGTCTTTGGCCACTTTTCATGAAACGGCCTCTAAGTAGCCTAAATATTTATTCTAAAATCTGAATATAGTGTGACAAATAATTTCATTTATATTAGAGTGGTCTGCGGGTAGAGATCTCAGCCAGATTGGACGGCTCTGGCTCATCCTCCCTAGTAAGCTGACGGCCAGGATTCCACCGTCCTGTAGATTTTCTCTTGGCAATTCCTGGCCACCTAAGGGCCACCACTACCGGCCACCACTGCCGGCCACCGCCACCACCACCTTCGTTGAGTTGGTGGCTGTCGATTGGCGGCGACACGGCTACCAGAAGAGGTGTCTCCGGTGATCCCGAACGGGGTGAAGAGCTCGGCAAAATCTCACACATCTCACATGGATCGTGGCTCAATTAAGCCCGATTTCTCAGCCTAGTGAGCTAGAGAGCTAGCACAGAGGGAGGGGAGGAGAAACGGACCTCAATTGTGGCTCGACGGCGGGTGCTCTGACGAGCGGCCATGTATCTCTCCGTCTCTGACGAGCTTGCTTGATCCGTCGATTCTCCACCAAAAGCTTTGCTCCAGTAGGCTAGCTCGACTAATTAAGACCATCTGTAATGCGACTGATTTTCGTTAATTATTTTACGTGCCCGCTGTGACGTAATTTTGGCTTAAGGGCGTTACGTCAGCTCGTCTAGTAGTGTGTTGAGCCTTAGCTTAGTTAAAGTATGTCTTGTAGATCGAGCGTGCGAGATTTCGCATCGTTTCGAGTTAAAGTAAAGATTTTGGGTGGATATCAAGATTTTAGCTTCGGGAGGCTTTAGCCCGAGTTTGGCCCATCGGAATTGAATTCTGACTTCGCCGTTAGATTCGTAGCGCCGTGTTTTAGTTAAGGTGCGAATTTCGTAGAAATCCGAGGTGTTTTGGTCGCCCTCGCAGTTTAAGTAAATTGGGGAATTTATTTATTAATTAAATAATAATTTAGGGTTATATATAAGCCTAAAATCTCCTCCTCCTATTCATCTTCCCCTTCCTCGATCAAAAGCAGCCGCCGTGCGTTAGAGCGAGAGCGAGGTTTCGTGGAGCACTTCACCGGCGATTCCTAGGGCTGTAGTGGTCGGAATTGTGTTTGGTTTGAAGTTTTGGAAAGCTCTCGGCGAGATCTTCGTTCTAGCGGTAAGCTTTTCTCGTTTCGTGAAATTTTTGGAGTTAGGGTAGTGACCTAACCCCTTCTTTCGACCCGAAAAGTTTCAGGAATCTGTGCTCGTGTGTTTCCCTAGCCGATCCATAGCTTTCAGAGCGGAGATCTTCGAGTTTGCAAGGTTTAAGGCAAGTGGCTCCTCCTCCTTCTCTTTCGTTTCTTGAAGCATTGTTTCGCTTGTGTCGATTTCATGTCGCACGGTTTAACTTAAGTCTTGGAGTGTTGATTTGTTGTCATGCAAAACCTATAACCTCCTTACTGTTCTCCTCTGATTCATCAAACTTCCTCTTATATACTTAACTATTAAATTGCTGTCAAGAAAATCATCAGTTTTTACTCGAAAATTTCGGTTTCTGCTTCTTCTCGAGAAATCATTCCTGCCTCTCGAGAAATCATTTCTGCCTCTCGAGAAATCATTTCTGCCTCTCGAGAAATCCTTTCTGCTTCTCGAGAAATCATTTCTGCCTCTCGAGAAATCATTTCTGGCTCTCGAGAAATCCTTTCTGCTTCTCGAGGAATCATTTCTGGCTCTCGAGAAATCCTTTCTGCCTCTCGAGAAATCATTCTGCCTCTCGAGAAATCATTCTGCCTCTCGAGAAATCCTTTCTGGCTCTCATGAAATTACAGACTGGCTCTCATGAAATTACAGACTAGCTCTCATGAAATTACAGACTTCCTCTCAGGAAATTACAGACTTCCTCTCAGGAAATTACAGACTTCCTCTCATGAAATTACAGACTTCCTCTCATGAAATTACAGACTTCCTCTCATGAAATACAGACTTTTACTCAAGAAATCCCTGAACCTTCTGATCGAAGTTTTGGGCCATTTTCTTCATATATTACCCTATTCTTAGAGTGTTATGGTGTTGTTATTCCGGATTACGCCCCGTGTTTTAATTAAAGATTAAATTTGTTAAGAACCACTGTCTTTAGCCTTGCACGGTAGTCGTGTTTGGGGGATAGTGGGGGAATGTTATAGCCTTGCACGGTAGTCGTGTTTGGGTGGTTGGGTCTAGTGGTACCCCCACCTGGTTTTGGGCTTTGGGTAGCGGAGGTAGTTAACCGCTCCCGTATAATTTGAGCTGATCAGTCTCTTTAATTGATGAAACTAAATAAATGAACGTGTTGTTCCTCTTTTGGCATTTAGTGCACTTGATGCTTGTTGACTCTTTGCTTAGAGCTCTCTTTCGGTAAATTTGGCTTGGGTTGGTACCCCTTGCGCCTTGCTTGTTTTCTGCTAGTTTTCTGCCACTTGTAATCCCTTGCTGAGGCGTTCTTTGTTTTATTGAATGCCTCAGGTTCAGAGCCGTAACGGCTAGTGGTGTAGCCGGAAGTTCAGAGTTTTAGTAGTTGTTCACCCCGCTGCCGCGAGGTAGTTGTTTTTAGTTACTTCTTGTGCTCAGACATACTAGTAGGTGCCAATGGGTTAGTGTCATGTTGTTGACGCCCATTGTGCCCCTTTTTATACTTTATAGTTCATTTGCCAGACTATGCCACTACTTTTAGATCTTGTGTATCTTACCCTCTGAGAATGATTTATGTTAGGTGCACTATAGTTATAAAATGGTTTTTATTCATCCTCATTGCATTCTTTCTAACTGAAACCCTTAACTTTATAGTCGCCTAAAGGTATTTTCTACTCTTACAGTACGCCTAGTTATGTGCATATCATTTACGTCATGCTCCGTCGTTTGCATACATGTAGGACCTTAAGTAAACTAAATCAAGTATTTTTCGCTGCAAATATATATACTTTCTCGGTGGACTAGTTGATCCACGAACTGAGGGACACAGTTCTTATCTCAAAACCACTAATAAATGATTTCAAATGATGACTTATCATATAATCATGTTTGTTTAGTTAAGTAATAGGTTCCCGCCTGAGCGTCTACAGTTGTCTCCTATATGACGTGGCATCATGACGTGTATTTTCTCTTACTCTGATATTCTTAAATTCGGAGAAAATGCGGGTTGTGACGGTTGGTATCAGAGGGAGGTTGCTCGACAAGTTGGTCGGGCAACAAATTCTGATATAGTTTAGTAGTTTTTTTTTGGTTTCATTGCATACACACACCGAAGTGTCATCAGTACGTCTTGGTCGAAGCATGAACACTACACTCATAGCATGATAAGAAGTATACGGGGCATATTATGTAGTATGGGTTGCATAATATATGTTTGTATATGGATCCACCATAGGTTGCAACATGTGACGGTTATGTAGTATGGGATGCATAACCATCATCACATGGATGCCCATTAGCACGTTTTCTCTTTCGTTACATGCAATATTATGTAGTATGGGATGCATAATATTACATGTGTACGCCGATCATAACATGCATTAAGGCCTTCATTAGAATGCATAGCACAACATACTTTACATAGCATTGCATAAGCACACGTGCGAAGTTAAAGACTTATATGATGACACACGTACACACATGATTTCAAAACGAATAGAAATTTCATGCATTCATGCCCTCTGCACATGAGACTAGTGGGACGATGTAGTATCGTTCCCGAGATTTGCATATCATCATGAAAATATCCCAGAGAAAGGTAGTGGAAATGGCAAGTAACTGTACATGTATGTTCTGAAACAAGCAGTGTAGTTCTAGTGTAAGGTTAAGTTTTAATTAGAGGTTTATGCGTATTAGCAGAAATGGCGCGCAAGCGAGTCGCGACTAGGTCGACTCCCCAGTCGGAGGGCGAGTCTTCGGGTGCGCAGAGTGAAGCCTTGATCGAGAGTCTACGCCAGAGCAATGAGACTCTGGCTAGGCAGATGGTTGCGATGCAGTCGCAGGTCGAGGCGTTGTTGGCTGCCGGTGCTAGGCAGCAACCCATAGTGCAGGCCCCAGTAGTAGGACAGACTGTACCTACTCCTCCTGCTCCCTTGGTACCCCCAGTAGCGATACCATCGGAAATGAATTTTATTTCGCATTTTCAAAGGTTGGGACCTCCTACGTTTGACGGGAGAGCAGATTTCATGGCATTAGATGACTGGTTTGTTGCCATTGAGGAGATGTTTTCATACTCAGGAATCTCTGCAGACCAAAAGGTGATGGTCGTCGCTTACCAGCTGAAAGGACTTGCTAAGAGCTGATGGATTAGGGAGAGGGAAAATCTAGTAGGTGGATGTTCGTGGGAGTCGTTCAAGGCGATGGTGTTAAAGAAATTCCTGCCGTCGGTCGAGCAAGACCGTTTAATGAATAATTTTCTGCACCTGAAGCAAAGACAACTCACGGTTAGTGAGTATGAGATCGAGTTCAGTAAGTTGAGCAGATTTGCTCCAGAGTTAGTGGCTTCTGAGGCAGGAAGAATGAAGCGATTTCTCGGAGGTCTTCGTAGCGATATTCAGCAGTTGGCGAGCGCTTATAGATCTGAAAGTTATGCTGAAGTGGTAGAAGCAGCACTGAAAGTCGAGGCTATCGACAACGCCAAGAATCGGGGTGCTCTAATGAAAAAGGACAAGAGGAAAGTCGAAGAGGGGGAGACCCCCAAGGTATCTAGCCCGGCTCCAAAGAAAAAGGAGTGGAGAGGTGTGTAGCTTCTGTGGCCGCCCCGGCCATCCAGTTGAGAAATGTTTCAAGAGGAAGGGAGCTCAGAAGCAGCAGCGGGTACTAGCAATCCAGGGTGCTCCGAAGGGTGAGGTGCTCTGCCAGTTGTGCAAGAAGAAAGGGCATGATGTGGCCCAGTGTTGGACCAAAGATAAAGTCTGCTTATAGTGCAAGCAGAAGGGGCACATGAAGTTCCAATGCCCGCTGATTCAACCCCCGTTGCATCCTGTTCCGCTTCAAACCTTGCCGCCGCCGCAGCATCAGGATAAAGGAAGAGGAAAGCTGAACGTGTTAACCCAGGAGCAAGCGCAGTCTTCGACCCAAGTGATCGCAGGTTAGACCTTAAGACAACTGTTTAGTCTTGTTTCCTTTTTAGTTCGCTGTATTAGACTAGTTTCTCTTCGCGCTTATTGGAAGATTTAAGGTAAAGAATCGTTGGGCACGTGTTCTGTTCGATTCGGGTGCTACCCATTCGTTCGTAGCAAGGGCCTTCGTTGAGCGTCACCGTTTGACCCCTGAGCTGGGCAATGATTCGTTCCTCGTTAAGTTCCCTTCTGGTGATCTAGTGTCCTCTAACCAGTGCGTCCGAAGTTGCCCCGTTCTCTTAGGAGATTTCTTGGCTGTTGCTGATCTCAAGGTGTTGGACTTAGAAGACTTTGACGTAATATTGGGTATGGACTGGTTGTCCAGTTATGATGCGGTCATCCGATGCAAGGAAAAGCGTCTGGACTTCGTGATGGACAACGGTCAACCCATGAGCATTTTTGGTTCTCCGTACCAGAGTTCTTCGATAATTTCTGCGGTATGTGCTCGGAAACTGTTAATTTCCGGTTGTTTGGCTTACCTTGTTTCTGTAGTAGAAGTTGTTGGTGGTTCGTCGTGTATCGAGGATATTCTGGTGGTGCGAGAGTTTCCCGATGTTTTCCCTGCTAATCTCCCTGGTCTCCCGCCCGCTAGAGATGTGGAGTTCGTTATTGATCTTGAGCCTGGTACTCGTCCTATTGCTAAGGCACCGTACCATATGGCCCCGCGCGAGTTAGAAGAGTTGCGAACTCAGTTAGATGAGTTGTTGCAGTGTGGTTTCATTAGGCCAAGTTCTTCTCCCTGGAGTGCTCCAGTGTTGTTCGTGAAAAAGAAGGACGGTTCCATGAGATTGTGCATAGACTATAGAGAATTAAACAAAGTAACCATCAAGAACAGGTATCCGTTGCCAAGGATAGATGATCTGTTTGATCAGTTGCGTGGTAGCACGGTGTTTTCAAAGATTGATCTTCGATCAGGCTACCATCAGTTGAGGATCCGTGAGTCGGACGTTCCCCGGACCGCCTTTCGTTCTCGTTATGGCCATTTTGAATTTCTAGTCATGTCGTTTGGTTTGACAAATGCACCCTCTGCATTTATGGACATGATGAACCGCGTGTTCAAGGATTTTCTGGACCATTTTGTGGTGGTATTCATAGATGATGTGCTGGTTTATTCTAGGAGTGCTGAGGAGCATGCTATGCATTTGCGCTTAGTGTTGTCTACTCTTAGAGAGCACAAGTTGTATGCGAAGCTGAGTAAGTGCGAATTCTGGCTTTCTCAGGTGTCCTTCCTGGGTCATGTGGTGAACAAAGATGGAATTACGGTAGACCCCGCTAAAATTTCTGCCGTATTGGATTGGAAGACGCCTTCGACGCCTAAGGAGATAAGGAGTTTCATAGGGTTGGCCGGGTAATACAAGAGATTTGTCCAAGGATTTTCAGTGTTGTCCGCACCCTTGACTAAGCTTACCCAGAAAAATACTGCTTTTGTTTGGAGCGATAAGTGCGAAGAGGCCTTTCAGGAATTGAAGAGGCGTTTGTGTAGTGCTCCGGTGTTGGCCTTGCCGATCGAAGGAGTCGAGTATGCAGTTTATGTAGACGCATCTCACATTGGACTGGGTTGTGTGTTGATGCAAGAAGGGAAAGTGATTGCTTATGGGTCTAGACAATTGAAAGTTCATGAAAAGAATTACCCTACGCATGACTTAGAATTCGCCGCAGTAATCTATGCTTTGAAGCTTTGGAGACACCTGTTATATGGAATGTCATGCAAGATTTTCACGGATCATAAAAGTCTGAAGTATGTCTTCACCCAGAAGGAGCTGAATCTGCGCCAGCGGAGGTGGTTGGAGTATGTGGCGGATTATGAAGTAGATATTTTGTACCATCCGGGTAAGGCTAATGTGGTGGCGGATGCCCTGAGCCGGAAAACCGCGCATATCTTCAATCTCTCAGTGCATTCCTTAGTAGAGGAGTTTATGTTGATGGATATCTCAGTCGGCAGTTGTACCGCACCCTCGAGCTTAGAGGCTGAAGAGCCTTCTTGGATTGCCCTTACTAGGATGCATCAGAAGGAAGATCCTGACTTGCAGCATCTTCGAAGTAAAACTGAAAAAGGAGAATTGCCAGATTTTTCGATCGATGATAAGGATACTTTGAGGTACCGAGGTAGATATTGCGTCCCCGCGTTGGAAGAAATTCGGACAAAGATCTGTAGCGAGGCACATGATTCTAAGGTTTCCTACCATCCTGGTTCCACGAAAATGTATAAAGATCTGAAGTAGATCGTTTGGTGGTCAGGTATGAAGAATGATATAGCAAAGTTTGTGTCAGAATGTTTAACTTGTCAGCGCGTAAAAGCAGATCATAAGAGGCCTGGAGGTAAGTTAAACCCTTTGGATATTCCAACCTGGAAGTGGGAGAGTATTTCGATGGACTTCATTACCGGTTTGCCGAGATCTCCCAGTGGTCATGACTCGGTGTGGGTTATAGTAGATCGCTTGACAAAGTGTGCTCACTTTGTGCCCTTTAAGATTGGATACTCGATGGAGAAAATAGCAGAACTGTATTTGGATGAAGTTATCAGATTGCATGGTGTGCCTGTGAGCATTGTGTCGGACCGAGACTCGAGGTACACGTCTCGTTTCTGGCAGAGTTTGCAGGGAGCCTTGGGTACTGACCTTAGGTACTCTACCGCTTATCATCCCCAGACCAATGGTCAGACAGAAAGAGTTAATCAGATTTTGGAAGATATGATAAGGTGTTATATCTTAGATCATGGTGGAGCTTGGGATAAGCGGCTTGGATTGATGGAGTTCGCGTATAACAACAGTTATCAAGAAAGCCTACAAATGGCCCCGTTTGAGGCTCTGTATGGGAGGCGTTGTCGGACTCCGTTGTTTTGGGCCGAGGTAGGTGAGAGTCCTTTGCTAGGCCCAGAGGCTTTGGAAGAGATGAATGTTGCTGTGACTCATATCCGCGAGAAGCTCTGCATTGCTCAGGAGTGGTATGAGAAGTATGCGAATCGAAGAAGAGTGGATTTAGAGTTTGCCGTTGGAGACAGGGTGTTCTTGAAAGTTTCTCCGATGCCAGGTGTTAAGAGGTTTGGAAGGAACCACAAATTGGATCCCCGGTATGTGGGACCTTTCCAAGTTGTTGAGCGCATCGGGGTGTCAGCTTATAGGCTGGAGTTGCCCGCTACTTTCCCAGGTGTTCACGATGTGTTTCATGTGAGCCAGTTGAGAAAGTGCGTGCGTAGTGATCGTCAAGTCCTTGACTCGGTGCCCCAGTTGCAACCTAATCTTTCGTATGTCGAAGAACCTGTCCGAATCTTGGAGACTCAGGAGCGTGTGTTGCGAAAGAAGATGATCCCGATGGTTAAGGTTCTTTGGAAGAATCAGGGTGTCGAAAGCGCGACTTGGGAGCTGGAGTCTGCCATGAGAGAGACCCACCCTAGCCTCTTCTCTTAGATTTCGGGTAAATCTTCTGTCAGTTAATCTTTTAAATTTGATTATGTATCTTTTTTTTGATCTTCGGATTTCCAAGTTTCGGGACGAAACTTCCTTTTAGGGGGAGTGACTGTAACGCCCCTGATTTTCGTTAATTATTTTACGTGCCTGCTGTGACGTAATTTTGGCTTAAGGGCGTTACGTCAGCTCGTCTAGTAGTGTGTTGAGCCTTAGCTTAGTTAAAGTATGTCTTGTAGATCGAGCGTGCGAGATTTCGCATCGTTTCGAGTTAAAGTAAAGATTTTGGGTGGATATCAAGATTTTAGCTTCGGGAGGCTTTAGCCCAAGTTTGGCCCATCGGAATTGAATTCTGACTTCGCCGTTGGATTCGTAGCGCCGTGTTTTAGTTAAGGTGCGAATTTCATAGAAATCCGAGGTGTTTTGGTCGCCCTCGTAGTTTAAGTAAATTGGGGAATTTATTTATTAATTAAATAATAATTTAGGGTTATATATATAAGCCTAAAATCTCCTCCTCCTATTCATCTTCCCCTTCCTCGATCAAAAGCAGCCGTCGTGTGTTAGAGCGAGAGCGAGGTTTCGTGGAGCACTTCACCGGCGATTCCTAGGGCTGTAGTGGTCGGAATTGTGTTTGGTTTGAAGTTTTGGAAAGCTCTCGGCGAGATATTCGTTCTAGCGGTAAGCTTTTCTCATTTCGTGGAATTTTTGGAGTTAGGGTAGTGACCTAACCCCTTCTTTCGACCCGAAAAGTTTCAGGAATCTGTGTTCGTGTGTTTCCCTAGCCGATCCATAGCTTTCGGAGCGGAGATCTTCGAGTTTGCAAGGTTTAAGGCAAGTGGCTCCTCCTCCTTCTCTTTCGTTTCTTGAAGCATTGTTTCGCTTGTGTCGATTTCATGTCGCACGGTTTAACTTAAGTCTTGGAGTGTTGATTTGTTGTCATGCAAAACCTATAACCTCCTTACTGTTCTCCCCTGATTCATCAAACTTCCTCTTATATACTTAACTATTAAATTGCTGTCAAGAAAATCATCAGTTTTTACTCGAAAATTTCGGTTTCTGCTTCTTCTCGAGAAATCGTTCCTGCCTCTCGAGAAATCATTTCTGCCTCTCGAGAAATCATTTTTGCCTCTCGAGAAATCCTTTCTGCTTCTCGAGAAATCATTTCTGCCTCTCGAGAAATCATTTCTGCCTCTCGAGAAATCCTTTCTGCTTCTCGAGGAATCATTTTTGGCTCTCGAGAAATCCTTTCTGTCTCTCGAGAAATCATTCTGCCTCTCGAGAAATCATTCTGCCTCTCGAGAAATCCTCTCTGGCTCTCATGAAATTACAGACTGGCTCTCATGAAATTACAGACTGGCTCTCATGAAATTACAGACTTCCTCTCAGGAAATTACAGACTTCCTCTCAGGAAA
This sequence comes from Dactylorhiza incarnata, assembly GCA_033032865.1. Classification (NCBI taxonomy): domain Eukaryota; kingdom Viridiplantae; phylum Streptophyta; class Magnoliopsida; order Asparagales; family Orchidaceae; genus Dactylorhiza; species Dactylorhiza incarnata. Next base: position 115,041 of record JAWHQI010000681.1, on the reverse strand, counting down.
TTACAGACTTCCTCTCATGAAATTACAGACTTCCTCTCATGAAATTACAGACTTCCTCTCATGAAATACAGACTTTTACTCAAGAAATCCATGAACCTTCTGATCGAAGTTTTGGGTCATTTTCTTCATATATTACCCTATTCTTAGAGTGTTATGATGTTGTTATTCCGGATTACGCCCCGTGTTTTAATTAAAGATTAAATTTGTTAAGAACCACTGTCTTTAGCCTTGCACGGTAGTCGTGTTTGGGGGATAGTGGGGGAATGTTATAGCCTTGCACGGTAGTCGTGTTTGGGTGGTTGGGTCTAGTGGTACCCCCACCTGGTTTTGGGCTTTGGGTAGCGGAGGTAGTTAACCGCTCCCGTATAATTTGAGCTGATCAGTCTCTTTAATTGATGAAACTAAATAAATGAACGTGGTGTTCCTCTTTTGGCATTTAGTGCACTTGATGCTTGTTGACTCTTTGCTTAGAGCTCTCTTTCGGTAAATTTGGCTTGGGTTGGTACCCCTTGCGCCTTGCTTGTTTTCTGCTAGTTTTCTGCCACTTGTAATCCCTTGCTGAGGCGTTCTTTGTTTTATTGAATGCCTCAGGTTTAGAGCCGTAACGGCTAGTGGTGTAGCCGGAAGTTCAGAGTTTTAGTAGTTGTTCACCCCGCTGCCGCGAGGTAGTTGTTTTTAGTTACTTCTTGTGCTCAGACATACTAGTAGGTGCCAATGGGTTAGTGTCATGTTGTTGACGCCCATTGTGCCCCTTTTTATACTTTATAGTTCATTTGCCAGATTATGCCACTACTTTTAGATCTTGTGTATCTTACCCTCTGGGAATGATTTATGTTAGGTGCACTATAGTTATAAAATGGTTTTTCTTCATCCTCATTGCATTCTTTCTTACTGAAACCCTTAACTTTATAGTCTCCTAAAGGTATTTTCTACTCTTACAGTACGCCTAGTTATGTGCATATCATTTACGTCATGCTCCGTCGTTTGCATACATGTAGGACCTTAAGTAAACTAAATCAAGTATTTTCCGCTGCAAATATATATACTTTCTCGGTGGACTAGTTGATCCACGAACTGAGGGACACATTTCTTATCTCAAAACCCCTAATAAATGATTTCAAATGATGACTTATCATATAATCATGTTTGTTTAGTTAAGTAATAGGTTCCCGCCTGAGCGACTACAGTTGTCTCCTGTATGACGTGGCATCATGACTTGTATTTTCTCTTACTCTGATATTCTTAAATTCGGAGAAAATGCGGGTTGTGACACCTTCTGAAGATGATGGAAGGGTCAAATGAGGGAGAGGGTGGTTGTATAGAGAGAATGGGGAGTGGGGTGTTCGTTCATGGCTTGTACAGCTTCCACCCAAATGTTTGAGTGGACGCCATGCCTGAAATGACTGTTCATGGCCTGAGGAAGTCGGCTGGGGGATTTGGGCAGAGGTGGTGGGGCCATGGAAGCTCCTTTACACCAAAAGCTTCTTTCCCTTTAAGCTTTTTGGGGAAAATAAGATTTTTGCCCCATGCTCCAAATTCAAATGTGGGGTGCTAATAGGCTTGTGTCATGCTGGTTAGGCATGGGGTGGGGTCTTGGTTAACTTGGATTTCACTTGGTCTTTCAATTTCTCCCTTAAGGCCTTATGTTGACCATGGTTGACTTTTGGGTTGACTTGATCAAATTGATGGGTAGGTTAGCCCCACTTGGTGGTCATGAGTCCTATGAACTTACCCAAAGTCCATTGGGTCATGGTGTGTCTTCAATTTGGTTAATTGATCCCTATGGTGTGAGTTTGACCTAACTTAGCATAAGGTTGACTTTGGTCAAATTGAAGGGATTGGTTGACCACTTGATGGGGCTTTTGGGTCCATTAGATTCCTAATGGGGTTATAAGGTTAGGGGTTAAGTCAATTTGCTAAATTGAAGGACAATTGCTCCTTGATTGGGTTGATTTGGGCTATGTTGATTAAAAGTTGACTTTGGTCAATTTGGCCCATTTGATTGACCAATTGTTGGGGTTCTTCGTCAAATGAGTCTCCCTTAGGGTTAAGAACATAGTGTTGAGGTCCATTAGTGTTTATGAGTTCAATTTGGTTAACTTGACCTAAGTTGTCTTGTGCTCACTAGTGAGCACTTTAGGACATGTGTGTCACATCCCTTTGTTTGAGAATAACAAATCCCATATTGTATTTGATCTTGCTTGTCATGTGTTTATAGTGTGCAGGAACTATAGGTGCAATACTCCACAGGTAGTTAGCAGCTTCAAATAAAATTCTCTAAAGGAGAGCTACTGCCAGTGCTAGGGTTACCGCCTGGCACTAGTGCTACTGCCAGCGCTAGCGCAACCACATGGCGCTAGCTCGAGTTCGTGCACAGCGCCATGCCGCGACGGTTTCGTAACCGCTTCTACACGATCGCTACCGCAGGCGCTAGGAGCTATCACAGGCGCAAGCGAGAAGTTCGATAAATTGGATCTTTCTTTCTTGTTTTGCACATCCATCCCAGAGAGATTGCTTGTGCCATAATTCTATTGTTGTTATGCTGCCGAAGATGGATCTCCCACAAAACGCTTACGGAGAGTTCTGGAGGAGGATTACGTCATGCTACATCTGAAGGATGATCGCTTCGACCTCGCTCATACTACAGCGATCCTTCATCTCCGACTTCAGAAGATCTCATATAGGGAGTTTTTATTATTGTTATAATTATTTTCATTTCATATATTTTTGTAACCGTTTAGAGAACTTGCCTTGTGTTGGCGACTAGGTCCTTGCGTGGCTTAGGGGGAATTCGCAGTGTGAGTTGGCGACTAGGTCTAGGATATTAGATCTAGGGGGTGCTCGAGGCCATATCCAGGGAAGGATTGGCTAGAGTGGCTTAAGGCCTTATCCGGGTAAGGATTGGCTAGAGCGCCTTGAGGCCATATCCGGGGAAGGATTGGCTAAATCCAACCGGTTCATGGGGATACGAGTCGATATAGAAAAGGAAAGATCATTTTCATTTGTACGCCTCCGATTTCTAGCGATATTGAAATCAAATTTATGTAAACACCTTTTTATATAAATACAATCATGTCTCTATTTGTGTTTACTTGATTTCTCTCCTTTGGCATAATCTCTAAAATATTGGTTACTAAGTTTTCAATTCTAATTACTTTATCTAAATTGTTTATTTCAATCTCTTTCATCAAAAACAATTAATTCTTGCTTCTAAACTTGGATATTATGATATCTCTTAATTTAGCTAAATTGTTATTTTGCTCTCTCTTACATAAAAACAATTTAGTAATTTTCATTAAATTATAAAAAGAATTTTTATTCCCTTATTCACCCCCCCCCCCCCCCCCCCGTCTAAGGAAGCCTATCGATCCAACAAGTGGTATCAGAGCGAGGTTATTCTGAATCAGTTTAAAAACCGGGAATAATGGCGTCTCATGATCTCGCTTTTACTAGTGGGGAAAACTTTCTTATAAATGAAAAATCTTTGGCACCACCTTTATTTGAAGGCGAAAATTATAATGGGTGGAAAACTCTTATAGAAAAATTTCTTAAATCTTTGGATATTGAAGTTTGGAATTTTGCAATTAAAATGCCCCCAAGTTTTTAAATAAAAATGAAATGTTTTTAAATGCCAAATCAATGAATAGACTATATTGTGCACTAGATCAAAATATTTTCAAACTTATTTATACACTTCCTACTGCTTATGAAGTTTGGAAATTTCTTGAGAATTCTTATAGTCTTCCTTTCACAGATAATAAACAAGAGCAATTCCTTATGGATCCAAGAGAAGAAACCGATGAGGACTTATGCTTGGAGGAAGATCTATCTAAGAAAGAAGAATGCAATTCCACAATATTGGAATCAAATGATGACAACACATCTAGCATAAGAGAAGACGGAAATTCAACTATGGAAGAGGAATGCGAAGAAGATGTCAAAGGAACCCTTGGTTCAAATCTTGCCTCGTCCCATAGCAATGTAAGAAAATCAAAAACTTCTCTTTTTGTAACAAATTTTATTTATACATCTCGTATGCTTAAAATTGCTAAATGTAAAATTTTAAAATTGAAAATTGCTAATTCCAAATTACGTTTAGAAAATAAATCTTTAAAAGCAAACGATAAAGTAGAATCAAATATTGATGTGCTAAATTCTCTTTCAAGCTCTTTAGTTAAAATTCCTACTCCTTGTTTTGATTGCAATCTATTAAAAGAAAATTTCAAGGATATTGAAAAAGGGCTCTTAGTTTCTAAAAAGCATAATGAAAATTTGATAATTGAAAATGATGCTTTAACTTGTAAGTTAAGACAATTAAAATCTTTTGTTGAAAAAGTTCTAATTTCTAGTAATGACTTTCATCATAAGATTTTGAATAACAAAGATAAACTAACTTGCAAAATCATTTCTAAAAAGGACCATTTTCACACATCAACTCAAAAGGAGTTTAGTTTCAAAAGAAAGTATGATCCTCACAAAATTCTTAAGAGTCACAATTATAAGTCTCAATATATTTTCAATCATGACTCAAATTTAAAAACTCTTTTTCATGAAAATCAAACTATAAAATATTTTCCTTCACATTATAAGAGTATGTCTATGGGAAAGAGTGGAAATGAAAATCATCAAAATAAAAACCAATCATTTAACATATACTGTAACCCACTCTTTCAACAATCATTTCTAAAGAAAGACTATCACTCTTATAAACTTTCAAAGAAACTATATAATAAAATTCATTATGATTATCAACATCAAGCTATTTTGAAAAATAATTTGAATAAACATGAATCCCCAATGAATTATTTTTCAAACAACTATCATCATATAAAGATGTCACATAATCATTATATGGATTTATGTGATAAACAACTAATGTATGAATTAAGACCCATAAAGAAAAATGACATATCATCTTTAATTGAAAAAGCACATTCATCATTATCTTTCCAAAAGCCACCATGATGTATTTGGTTACCCAAAGGAACCATCCCACTTGGTCACCTTTGGATACCTAAATCTCTTATTCATTAATATCCATTCATTTGCATGAAGTAGAAATAATTAAAAATGAAATATCAATACTTTACTTCATGATGTGCTTTATTTCCTTTTCTTTTGTTTATTTTGTATTTTTGATCCAAAATGTTTTTGGTCACTTTATATTTCATGGGATATGACTTACACATTTTAAGCCTAATATTTAACAAATCAAATTGAATTAAAATTGAACATTAAGTCTTATGTTTTTCAAAGTGACCTATCTCCAATCTTCTTAGTCTTTATCTTTTAAATCCTTTACCCTTAAATGTCTTAAATCCTTTACCATAAATTGAATATTGAAATTATTATCAAGACTAATTAAATTATTTTAATGAATGGATTTAAATGGTTTATTAAAGGGCTTAGACTAAAAATTAAAATGCACAATGTTTTTTGATTCTTTTCTATTTTGTTTGCTGCATATAATAGCCCTTATAATGAAGAAGGTTATCTAGAAAAATTGAAAACAAAAATTCACAAAACGCATGTTTAATCTTTCAAAATGCGAGTTTTCGATCAAAACTTCAAACAACCATATCTTTTGATCCGCTCATCCGATTTTTGTGTTTAATATGTTTTCGGAAAGAGCACAGAAATCTCCATCCAATGGCGAACCAGGCTGGCCTGCTCAAGTTCGTTTGGTGTTGTCAAATTGCCCAAATTCAACATTGTTTAAAAAATTAATTCAATTTTCTTATTTCGGCAATTTCCGTGTCTTTGAATTCTTCATCACATGCTATCCTTAGTATAATTGTGTGTAATGTATGTCACCATTGTTTGTATGTATTTAGACCTTAAAATTATCTTGTATCATTAAGTTCAAATCAAAAGTTTAATCATTTCATTCTTGGTCTAAAGAAATTTAATTTGAAATCTTCTCATATTACATGCAACATTACCTCAATTAATCCTATATAATAACATTGCATTCAAACTCATCATACTAGCATCACTTCTTAGTTTATCCTTAAATTTATATGCTAGGTATAACATCTACAATGTTATTCAAATTTTATGATAACTATGTGATTTGAAATTATAATCGAATACTAAAATTCCCCCACACACATAGTTTATGGATTAATCATTAAACTATATATGAATATTGTATCATGAATCATATATTATCATGCAAAACTAAAGTTCAATAAATTCAATTATTAAATGCAATTTTATTATAAATTTCAAAACTTTATATATGTGATCTTTGTCTTTAATACGATGGCATGATCATCATTTTCTAGACTTACAAATCAAACTTGCTCATTCAAAAGAAAAACACCAAATCATATTGCCATAAGTCTAGAAGGAATAGAACTCACATACATGATGATGATCTAACATATATTTTATGCAAAAATCTCTAAAATCATAAATCATAATTCCTGTTCTATCAAGAAATATCTCAAATCAATAATATCTATCACCTAGGAATTATGAATCTTATGATAAAAATATAAATAATGTTTTCTTTATAATATTTGGTGTATTGATATGCTTTGTTATTATTGCATGTATCTCGCATATATGTAGACTCTAGAATCAACTTTGTAATAATACGAATAAATCAAACTAAATCATCACTTTATTCTAGATCTATAATTTGAAACTCTGTTTTGGAATACATACAATATTAATGTTAATCTCATGATGTAACATTAAACCCAAAATTCATCAACAAGCATTATCACTTAGTGAATATTAGCAATTGTGCTTGTTATCTCATATCGTCATCTCATAAAAGTAGAAAAACTATGCGGCTATATATAACTCTTCACATTAAACAAAACTCATAGTTTATAAATCTACCCATAGTTTAAAAGCATAGGTTGTCCAAAAGATTATTTACTTATCACTTCATATCTCACAATAGTGGGGGCGTAGGGTTGTATGCATTAGAGACCTAACCTCTAAGTGATGTCTTGTCCTTAACCAGGGAGGGTTCCAGTGGGGCCTTGCGAGGCACTGGGGGGAAAAGAGTGCTAGGTTGAGCATTCTCTAGTGTGTTCATATGGGATTAACACCCCAACCTACGGCATGTGTGCAGCTCCTCATGCCCATCTGTCACTTAGTACGGGGCTAGGGTGTAGACTTTTAGACCAGGTAGTTTTCAATCTTAGGACATACTTATATTCGCTGCATGAACTTTTTATTTACTTATCACTTAAATCATGCATATTTTGGGTTGTTCAAAAATGTCCTCTTGTGTTTGCATAATTTATCTTTTTTATGTTTAAATGATTTTTGTAAAACACATGTATTTGAAAAAGCCAAATTTTCATGCAAATTTGATCCATTTAGAGATCTCCAAAAAATTCTGAAATTTCTGCATTAACTACTCTAAGGAGACTTAATCAAAATCAAAAATTGAAAATTTAAATTTCTCAAAAAATCATGTACAAATTCGCGTGCTAGCACTAGCGCCGGCGCTAGCGTTGGTTTGTGATTTTCCAATTTTTCAAAATTTCTAAAAATCATTAAAAATATTTTAGTTCATATGTACTACTTAGTTTTTGTGTTTCTGACTTTTGTTATATTATTTTATTTATATTATGAAAAATCAACTACAAAAGTTCAAAATTCAAAAATACAAAAATATGTCTTTGTGATTTTCTGTGTTTATTTCATTAAAAATTTTCAAACAACAAAAAAACTGTATGATCTTTATAACTAATATCAAGCATGAATGTGTTCTATTATTTAAAATTATTTACAATGTTGAAATTTATTCCTTTAAATTACAATGAACATTGTTTTGTTTATCATGCTTTGATATATCTATTTAAAGTGCATCAATTGTATTAAAAAATATGTGTAGATCCAAGCTTAGCATGCCTCTAAGTGTGAATAAATGTTTTGTGATTGATAATGATGCATTTCACTCACTTATTTTGGTAATGTAAGCGTGTGTTTAAATCTAAAAATACTTGCTTGTGCATTGTAATTGTACAATGAATTAAAATTTGCATAAGTTTATTATCTACACTATATTTGAATTGCACTTAAAAATTAAGAAAAGTGATTTTAAAAAAAACTATTATGTTGGGTTTGCAAAACAAGTGTATTCGGAGAATGTTGTCTCACAAAAGTGAACAAAAAATAAACAAATATAACTCCACCAAGCACACTTGAACCTCCTGATAAGTCTTCATAAGCATTGTGAGGTTGAGCACCTTGGAAAGAATAGTAAAGTGTCTTGTGCAAACCTTGGTTATTACACCATTTTGTTAAAAATTATGTGCATTAAAAGTGTGTGAAAGTAATATACTTGTGTTTTATTGTGCACTTTACTCTACATATGTCTTGTATTTTGTGATTTAAATCATTTGTTAACATTGCTCAAAATACACTTATGTGCACTTCATTATCTTTCATAACACTTCTTCTCAAGAGTACTGGATTCTAATGCTTTATTTATACTACTCTTTATATTAGAAATGCACTAGATAACCTAGCATGATATCTACAATGTTTTGGTATCTCTTACACTTGAAATTAAGTAACATTATAGTATATTCTCTTTTTAATATGATCATTTCATGCTTGGTAACTTTATGTAAACTTATGAGATTTCAAAAAGGTTAAAACATCTTTACATTTTAAACTTAAACTCTTATTTATACTTATGCTTTTCATGCTTACAAAAAGATATTTCTTATAATCTTCCGCATGCTTCCAACTCTTATCTTTTTATTTGAAATCTCTTATATATACTATTCTTAAACTCTTTATCATTTTTATATTACAAAAGCTCGATCATGATTTATCATTTATAAAAAATGTTTCCTTACTTTCCTTACCCCACCTTCTTTTGATAATACCAAAAGGGGGAGATTAATTGAAGAAATCTAGAGGAGCAATCTAGACGATTAAGGGGAGAATTATTACATCATGTAATCTATCATATAGGGGGAGTAATTATTACATCATGTAATCAATCATATAGGGGGAGTAAAAACATAATTTGCATTTATGTAGGGGGAGCATTAAGATAGGGGGAGTATGCACATGTATCATGCTTATTAAATACTATAGTTGCACTTTTATCTCGCTTATCATATTCTATAAACACCTTTGTTGATTTCTTGCTAAAAGGATTTGTTATTATCAAAAGGGGGAGATTGTTGGACATGTGTGTCACATCCCTTTATTCGAGAATAACAAATCCCATATTGTATTTGATCTTGCTTGTCGTGTGTTTATAGTGTGCAGAAACTATAGGTGCAATACTCCATGGGTATCTAGCAGCTTCAAATCAAATTCTCTGAAGGAGAGCTACCACCAGCGCTAAGGATACTGCCTGGCGCTAGCGCTTCCGCCAGCGCTAGCTAGAGTTCGTGCACAGCGCCACGCCGCAATGTTTTTATAACCGCTTCTACATGATCGCTACCGCAGGCGATAGGAACTACCGCAGACGCTAGCGAGAAGTTCTACAAATTGGATCTTTCTTTCTCGTTTTGCACATCCATCCCAGAGAGAATGCTTGTGCCACAATTCTATTGTTGTTATGTTGTCGAAGATGGATCTCCCACAAAAAGCTTAAGGAGAATTCTGGAGGAGGATTACGTCACGCTATATCCGAAGGACGATCACTTCGACCTCGCTCATACTACAATGATCCTTCATCTCTGACTTCAGAAGATCTCATATAAGAAGTTTTAATTATTGTTATCATTATTTTCATTCCATATATCTTTGTAACCGTTTAGAGAATTCGCCTTGTGTTGGCGACTAGGTCCTTGCGCGGCTTAGGGGGAATTTGTCACGTTAGTTGGCGACTAGGTTTAGGAGATTAGATCTACGGGGTGCTCGAGGCCATATCCGGGGAAGGATTGGCTAAAGCCAACCGGTTTGTGGGGATACGAGTCGGTATAGAAAAGGAAAAATCATTTTCATTTGTACGCCTCCGATTTCTAGCGATATTGAAATCAAATTTATGTAAACACCTTTTTATATAAACACAATCATGTCTCTATTTGTGTTTAATTGATTTCTCTCCTTTGGCATAATCTCTAAAATATTGGTTACTAAGTTTTCAATTCTAATTACTTTATCTAAATTGTTTATTTCAATTTTTTTCATCAAAAACAATTTAGTTCTTGCTTCTAAACTTGGATATTATGATATTCTCTTAATTTAGCTAAATTGTTATTTTGCTCTCTCTTACATAAAAACAATTTAGTATTTTTCATAAAATTATAAAAAGAATTTTTATTCCTTTATTCACCCCCCCCCCCCCCCCCCTCTAAGGGCGCCTATTGATCCAACAAGCACTATGTGAGTTCTCCCCAATTTAGTGAACTCCAATGTCATCTCTTGCCTCCACTCACCCTTCTCTCCTCATGTTATGCCCTAACACCTACATGGGGTCTAGTAGGATTAGGGATGTTACATATTAAGCAGTAGGTGTTTACCCTGTGTATTCTTAGGGGCGTACAAGAGGTCTAGGCTGGGAGATGTGCAACATAAGCCTAGAAGTGGGCAAGCCCGATCCTTGTTGGTGTTTCCAAGGTGATCTCAAAGCAATCAATTAGTTAGTCTTATTGCCAACGCAATTTGAGCTTATAGGGTCGCACATAACAGTGTTTGAGAAATTAGATGAAGGATTGTGTTGGCCTTACTCATATTGGATATGAGTGGAAGACTAATCCTATGACTGATTGGAGTTGCGTCGAGAATGACTCGATGGGAAGGAAAGTACACGACGAATTGACGAGAGTGACTCGACGAATTGAGTTGTACTCGACGAATTGAGTTGTACTCGACGAATCTCAGATTTATCCCCTTTTATTAAAGTGTTGATAATTTCATTTTGTGCACATCTGGGATGTATTTGGATTATGTATGTTGTATTTTATTTAGTGCACAATGATTAAATGTTAATCGATTATCATAAAATCCCTTATCCAATATTAAGTATACGGATGCCTTCTGATAGAAGACACTCTTCCTGCCTCGATCGATGAAGTGTGGGCTTGCCAAAGCAGGGTGCATTATTCAATTCTTGTGAGGGTGCGAGCGGATAATTATGATATCCCACTATTGACATCAGGTCCAACTTAAATAGGTGACCTCAAAGGTTGAGTGCCTGGAGGCATAGGGTTGGCATGCACCATATGATGGATGTGAATAAAGAGTTATTCACCAACCATACAAGAGTTGCATAATGATGCAAATGGCAAGTGTTGTCTACCTAAATAACCACATTATGAGAAGAATGTCAAAGCGGACTCATTGTGTTGGTGAAATACGGATCTTGTCCACTAAAAGAGTAGCTCGCGTAAACTCTTTGAATTGATATTAAGTGTTATCAGTTTGAATATAATTGTGGGAGCTTTTTATAAAAGTCCTTATTAAATAAAATGTATTTTGAAATATAGTACTAAAATCTATTTTGCATAATTATTGTAGAATTTCCATGGCAAGTGGATCTCACTCCACCTTGTCCCTAAGAGCTATCCTTTAGAAGGATAAGCTCAACGGGACTAACTTCCTATACTGGTACAGAAACCTGAGAATTGTTCTCAGGCAAGAGCGCAAGCTCTATGTCTTGGGAGGGGAAGCCCCTACAGAGCTGACTGGAAATGCTCCTCGAGCAGATAGAGATGCTTACAAGAAGTATCAAGACGATACCCTGGATGTGGAATGCCTTATGCTTGCTACCATGTCCTCTGAGCTTCAGAAGCAACACGAGAGCATGTGTGGTTATCAGATAATCGAGCACCTCAAGAAAATGTTCGAGGGGCAAGCTTGGCAAGAGAGGTTTGACATATCTAAGGCATTATTTTCAGTGCAAAATGGGAGCTCAAGACTCAGTAGGGACTCACATACTCAAGATGATTGGGTATATAGAGAACCTTGAAAGACTGGGTTTTCCTTTGGGCCAAGAGTTGGCCACTGATCTGATCCTGCAATCGTTGCCAAACAGTTATGAGCAGTTCATTTTGAACTATAACATGAATGAAATAGACAAGACACTGCCCGAGCTCCTAGGCATGTTGAGAACTGTAGAGAACAACATGAAGAAGGTCAAATCTGCTAGCCCCATACTGATGGTGCATAAAGTCAAGGGCAAGGTCATGGGATCGAAGAAGACAAAGATAGGATCTAAGTCTTATCTTGATCCCAAATCTTCTGCACTGAAAAAGAAAGGTCTGGCGAAGGAAAGAAAGTGCCACCATTGCGGTAAGGCAGAGCATTGGAGGAGGAACTGTCCCCTATATATTGACGATCTGCAAAAGAAGAAGGGAAGTGTGACTTCCACTTCAGGTATTTATTTTATAGAAATAAACTTTTCTGCTCCTTCATCTTGGGTATTTGATACTGGATGCGGTTCTCATATTTGTATAAATGTGCAGGAACTGAGAAGGAGAAGAATGCTGGGTAAAGGGGAGGTAGACCTGCTCATTGGAAATTGAGCAAGAGTTGTTGTTGTTGTCGTTGGTGTCTATCGTCTTTCCTTGCCCACTGGGCTTATAATAGAATTAGATAACTGTTATTTTGTTCCAGCAATAACTAGAAACATTATATCCATTTCATGTCATGACATGAAAGGTGTTCCGTTTATAATTAAGAACAATTGTTATTCAATTTTTATGAATGATGTTTGTTATGGTGTATCTCAATTATTTAATGGTTTATATGTTTTGAACTTATACCATCTGATCTATAATGTAGGAAATACTAAAAGACTAAAAACAAATGGCTCAAATCCTACATATCTCTGGCATTGTCGTTTAGGCCATATAAATGAGAAACGCATATCCAAGCTCCATAAAGATGGACTATTGGACTCATTTGATTATGAATCATTTGAGAGATGTGAGTCATGTTTATTAGGTAAAATGATAAAGGCCCCTTTCAGTAGTTGTAGTGAGAGAGCTGATGACCTCTTGGGTATAATACATAGTGATGTATGCGGACCCATGAGTTCTATGGCTAGAGGTGGGTGCTACTACTTCGTTACATTTAATGGTGATTTCAGTAGATACGGATATATATATCTTATGAAGTGTAAATCCGAAACCTTTGAAAAGTTCAACGAGTTTAAGAATGTAGAGAACCAACTGGGAAAAAGGATTAAAGTATTCTGATCTAATCGAGGTGGCGAATACCTAAGTCATGAGTTTTTTGATCATCTGAAAGAGTGTGGTATTGTATCACAACTCACCCCACCCAGAACACCACAACATAATGGTGTTTCTGAGAGGAGCAATCATACTTCGTTAGGCATGGTGCAATCAATGATGAGTCATGCAGATCTGCCCGTTTCCTTTTGGGTATTTTCTCTAAAGACTATTGCTTTCACTTTAAATCGTGCTCCATCGAAAATGGTTCTAAAACATCATATAAGATATTGACTGGGAATCATCCTAGTATATCTTTTATTAAGATTTGGGGATGTGAAGCATACGTGCAATGTCAAATGTTTGACAAGCTGGAAGCCAAATCGGATAAGTGTTATCTAATGGGGTATCCTAGGGAGACCAAAGGGTACTACTTATACCTTCCATCTGAGCGCAAAGTGATTGTCGCAAGGACTGATATCTTTTTGGAGAAAGAGTTCTTATCTAGAAAAAATGCAAAGGTAGAACTTGAAGAAGTTCAAGAACCACAAATTGAGAACAGAGTGGAATTGGAACCTGAGTGAGGACTACAAGAAGTTGTAGCTAGAGAGCTTGCTCAGGAAACTCAAGTCCTACGTAGATCTGGTAGACCAAGATTTGATCCTCAGAGATATGGATTTCTCATGTCTCAGATAGGTAATGTATTGCTTATTGATCATGATGATGAGCATGCAACCTACCAAGAGGCTATGAATGGACCAGACTCTGAGAAGTGGCTTGAGGCCATGAAATCTGAAATGGACTCCATGTATAAAAACCAAGTTTGGACCTTGGTGGAACCACCTGAAGAGGTACGACTCATAAGCTGCAAGTGGGTCTTCAAGAAGAAGACCGACATGGATGGGAATGTACAAATATTCAAAGGTCGGCTGGTGGCTAAAGGTTTCAGGTAAATTCATGGTGTTGACTATGATGAAACCTTTTCCCTTGTAGTTATGGTCAAGTCCATCAGAATTCTACTTGTTATTGCTGCGTATTATGACTACGAGATCTGGCAAAAGGATGTCAAAACAGCTTTCCTTAATGGAAACCTCCTTGAGGAAGTGTATATGACACAACTTGAGGGTTTTGTATCTCCAAGTGAAGCCACTAAAATATGCAAGTTCAATTGATCCATTTATTGGTTGAAACAAGCTTCTTGAAATTGGAACCTGCATTTTGATGAGAAGATCAAAGAGTTTGGTTTCATCAAGAACGAGGATGAGCCTTGCGTTTACAGCAGGATTAGTGGGAGCAATGTCATTTTCCTTATATTGTATGTGCATGACATACTGCTGATCGGGAATGACACTCCAACCCTGCAAGTTGTTAAGAACAATCTAGGAAACTGCTTTTCTATGAAAGACTTGGGTGAAACAACTTAATACTTGGTATTAAGATTTATAAAGATAGATCGAAGAAGTTGGTGGGTTTGACCCAAAGGCCAAAGGACATACATTGAGAAGGTGTTGAAACGGTTCAGCATGCTTGAATCCAAGAAGGGATTCTTACCCTTGTCTCATGGTGTGAGTCTCTCTAAGGACCAGTGTCCTAAATCTTTTGAAGATAAGGACCGCATGAAGTTGATTCAATATGCTTCGGCAATTGGATCAATCATGTATGCAATGTTGTGTACTCGACCCGATGTCTCAAATGCTTTAAGCATGATGAGCAGGTATCAGTCTGATCCTGGTGATGGTCACTGAATAACTGTCAAGAACATCCTAAAGTACCTGAGAAGGACTACGAATATGATCTTGGTGTTTGGTTGAGAGGAAGAGCTCGTTGTAAATGGTTACACAGATGCTAGCTTCCAGACTGATAGGGATGACTCAAAGTCTCAATCAGGTTTTGAATTTTTCCTGAATGGAGGAGTTGTAAGCTAGAAGAGTTCCAAGCAAGAGATAGTTGCTGATTCTACAACAAAAAGCCAAGTATATTGCTTCAGCAAATGCAACAAAGGAGACTGTATGGATTAGGAAATTCATCGGCGAGATAGATGTATTTCCTAGCATTGTTGATCCCATAGTTCTCTACTATGACAACAATGATGCAATTGCCCAAGCTAAGGAACCTAGATCTCATCAGCGCTCCAAGCACATAATTTGGCGGTTCCATCTTATTCGAGAGATTGTCGATCGAGGAGATGTGAGCATATGCAGAGTACCGACTGAAGAGAATATTGTGGATCCACTGACAAATCCCCTTGCACAGAGAAAGCATGATTGTCATACTAGATCAATGAGTATTAGATACCTGAATGATCAACTCTAGTGGTAGTCTTGTTGATTATATTTATGTCGGTTGTTATTCATGTGATGAATAAAGTATTTTATATTTTATTTTATATTTATGGCAAGTTCATATTATTATGTCAATTGTTTCAACATGATAGATTAATTAGCATAATAAATGCCCTTAGAATGTTTGCTTCCATAGGAATTCAAGTGCATGACTTGAATGTGAGGGCCTATGTTGAATTAGAAGCTTCATTCTTAAATGGTCCCTGGTCGGAGTGTCATCTTAGAAGTTGAAGGGCGATGATGATACATTAAGACTAAAATGTGTGTTGACTGATGACTGGTTCTAACAGGTCATGATATTGTGATATCAAGTCATCACATGGGTACTTATTAGTGAACAAGTTGTACTGGAAAGACTCGCCTTGAGGATATTTTGTGGATTGTTATGTGAACTTGTCACAAGTAGATCTCAACTAGCAATGGTGTTTGTGGTTCTTTGACCTGAAGTCACAACATTCATCAAGTGAGGAAGAGCGTACCTTGATTTCATCAAAAGTCTTCATTGAAGAAGGTTGATGATAACGGTGGTTATTGGGTATACTACGATTCATTTGGGTATTTGTGTGTGGACAGATATGAGAATTGTCATCCTATATGACAGAAGTTACATACAAGGGCCCCTTGATGGAATGAGACTGAGAAAAGCATGACCATGCTTGGTTGAGTCAGTATATGATATTGAGCTCACCAATTTTAAATAGTTTATTCTAGATCAGGAAACTAGGATTGAACGATTATTAGGGCGACACGGTCCATGCCTCTAGTTCTATCCGGATGTAAGGGACAAAGGGACATGACAGCACTAGTACATTGGTCAAGATAGGCTTATTGAGTTATGAACTCTTATTGCTTGGATAGCAATGATGTATTGCTAGATGCCGCTCATTGTTTGTGAGACTTTTGTTGATACTTTGTGATCAAGTGAGAGACTGTTGGTGTTTCCAAGGTGATCTCAAAGCAATCAAACAGTTAGTCTTATTGCCAACGCAATTTGAGTCTATAGGGTCACACATAATAGTGTTGGAGAAATTGGATGAAGGATTGTGTTGGCTTGACTCATATTGGATATGAGTGGAGGACTAATCCTATGACTGATTAGAGTTTCGTCGAGAACATCTCGATGGGAAGGGAAGTACACGACGAATCGACGAGAGTGTCTTGACAAATTGAGTTATACTCGACGAATCGTCGAATTGTCTCGACGAAATATGTGGTAATTCATTTTGTCGAAATTCGTCGAAATGTATCGACGAATTAGACACACTCGACGAATCGTCGATATTGTCTCGATGGAATACGTATTGATTCATCACGTCGAATTGTATCGATGAATTATATTCTACTGGACAAATTCGTCGAATTGTCTCGATGAATTTGGTCTACTCGACGAAATTCTGTGTTACTCCAATAATGTCTCGGGTCTGCTGATAGCGTGTTTTATGCCTTGAGTATAAAAGAAAGCGATTAGGTTTCCAGCAATAGGTCTTCTCTTTTCGCGAGTTTGAGAGAGCCGAAGCGGAAGGGTTCCGTCTAAGTCTCGATCATTCCGTCCGCACTCCGCAAGATCGTCGTCGCCGCTTCTCCCTGTCGTTGGATCTAGCGGTCTGTAAGAGATGAAGAGAGCATTCCTTCTCCGACCTACTTCTTGTTCGACAAGAAGCTAGGGTTCTTCTTCACTCGTGTGGATCTCCATAGAGGCGTTGATCTATTTCTGCGCTTGGGACTCAGAGTACTTCATCGAGATTTCTTCTTGGAGCATTTTGGTTGAGTGTTGACTTAGTCCCCTCAAGGTACTTCGTTGTTGTTACCTTTCTTATTTCTTGACTCATGAAATCGTAAGATCCTTAAATTCTTTTGGGTTGTTCTTTTGTTATTTCCGCTACGCATATATGATATAATGTTCATTTTGAATGAAGTAGAAAACCCAACAATCGACTACCATGTTTGCCTCAACCGGGTACCGGAGTTGTCATACTCGGACAGAGGGAACAAAAAAGAACTGTGCGTAAGGAGTCAGGTGGGTGAGTTGCATCATTGCATTGCACAACATATCATAACATCATTGCATAAACAAGACCTCATCGTATAAATAAGTATGAGTTCTTTTATACGATGAGTTTACGTTAGTGTCGGATCCCTTAACTTATAGGTTTGTATGGACATTCCCATAAGTTAAGGTTATTTTCATAGCTGCTCTTCCTTATTACTATATATGCTCATTTTGTACTGTTTTTATTTGATGTTGATATACCATACATGTGCTAGCATAGAAATCACTATCAATACCTGTTTAGTAGATATACCTTGCTAGTCTTGCCACATGTCACCTGCTTGTTTTTACCCGTTGTTGTCCTCCGCTTCGTCCTTCCGCACGGTGCCTAGGAGTCGTGGCGGGAGGCGGGGACAAAACTGGCTTAGTCTTTATGACTAACGGTCGGTTGTGACCATAGGATTTCGAGGAGCTGGATCAGCAGTACGACAAACATGACGTGATGGCAAAACTCGAGGAGCAGTTTCCACGCAGCACCACTACTTAACGACAGACTGATAAAAGTTTGATAGCTTTCGCATAGATGTAGAGTGAGAGAGTTGTTTACTTTATTTTGGACATGTACCGGACATTAACCCTTACTCTCTTTTATTTGTTGTACTCATTATTGGACTTGTATTCTTTTGGATATATATATATATATTTGTGTGATTGTGGACTTGGTTTATTTTACTTAGTGTTCTTCTTATCTCTTATTAGTCTGTTTGATCGTTCTTGCCGGCAGGATCGGCATTTTGCGGAGGCTAGCTAACTCGCGTGTTAGCGCCGCCTTAAGGTGGCGGTTCTGGGCATAAGATCCAGGAACTCTCCAGGTGCGGGAGAGGGATCTTACAGATGTAGCGTAGTTTGGAGCATAAATTTAAAGGTTGAGAAAACTTCTCCCCATTCATGATGTTGTGCTCTACGTAACAGTTTAAGATGAACATATAATTCTTAATAGTTTCCAAATGCATATATCTTTGTGAGATATTACTTACAAAATATCTCTCGAGGCCCACCACCTATGTGGGGGTAGTCGCGATGCTACAACTTTGGGATCTAGACTGAGTATAGGTTCAAGGTAATAATTCCACATATACCCATTGTATTAGATACAACTTGATGAATCAAATTTGTATTTGATTTTAATTATTAATAGTAATCATTTTTATTTATAAAGTTCATATTTTCATTTTTTATTTTTATGAGGGATTGTTGGAAATTATTATTTTAAAAATATTTATTTTGTAATGTTTTAATGGAGCCTTATTTGGTGTTTGGTGTATGACTCCTCATAATTGATGAAATACTCCAAAATCAAATAAAAGGAACTACAAAAAATTATGGAGGGAAATCTTTTCAAGAAAGGAGGATGACCATTAGTCCCACAATGCCAATCATCACTTCCTTTTCTGCGCGTAACTTTTTTCACACTTTTTTTACACGTTTTTCAGCATAAATTTTTACACGTTTAAAATCAAAGTACTTTCTTATACGATTTCCATTACTAAAATAATCGTTGTAAACTTATTATGTGATTTATTTTCGGGTCATTTTAGGAGACTTCTACATAGGAAGTTTTCTAATAACGAATTTTGTATGCTTTTCTCAATCTCTTTCATTTTCGGCTTTCACTCTTATGCGATTATGCTTTTTTGATGTTTGCTTCATCAAGTGAGAGTTCAGACCCTCTGTGCTTCTCTGGTGTCCGCACACATCGGAATTTTTGGGATCTAGCTAGGTGTTATACCTTGGAGGAGCGAGTGAGCATCAGTTGAAAGCTCTATCAGAGGGCGGTGCAACTTCTTTAGGGCAGTGATCAAACGCCTTATCCATGCTCGGTTCTAAACTATATATATATCGTTCAGATTTCCTTCATTTCTAACACGTTTTTAATCTTTGTTATACATCCATAAAGGCCTTGGGGTGCGCCTAGAGAAAACTCCACTAAAGAGAGGTGGGGGCAATGGGGTCAACGCATGATCGCGGGAGTTGAAGAAACCGCCGCCCAGTCCATTCTCCCCAAGACGTCGCGCGCAGCCATGACGCCCGCAACCACACGCACTACCGTGTGCGGTAGTACTACAGCTGATGCAGCGGCGTCACCTAATAGAGATCTACACGGATTTCACTCCAACTCGCCTCGATCACACGGTGATCTACCGCACTTACACAAGCATTCTATCTCTCACATACGTTGTCATTCGCATCACAATATCAAACAAAAAAAAGGAAGAACGATCGACTCTAAAACAGCGGTCAAAAGAGAGTCGACATAGTTCCCAAATCAACACAAAGATCGCTACTCTTTTAGAGAACAAAACCAAGGCTATATGCCAAGATCCGTTCAAGCAAACGAGACCCACACGGTCCGGACACGAAGAACGCGGGAGAGCGATCTCAAGTTCAGAAAAATACCAACGATCGATATTCAAAATCGCGGAGAACACGATGGTTCTTCCTCCACAAACTAAAGAAAGAAACTCTTTGAGGTTTTAGAGATTACCCAACCCAGAAAATGAAAGCACACTTGATAACTGTGGGAGAATCACTCTCTCCACGCTTTCCACCGGCGTCGCACCGTATGGATCCTTCGGAGTCACACCGAGGGGCTGCCTTCCTTCTTCCTTGGAGTCGCACCAAGAAACCACGCCGGAAACACCCAAGAGGGGGGGCGAAATGGAGAAGAGGGGGAAGAGGCAAGGGGGGCGGCGGCTTGGAGCAAGCCCTTGGCCGAAATTCCTCCTTAGGGTGGAGCTTTTAGGGTTCAAATTCTATTATCTCATTTCTCATAAAAGGCTCCTTTAAATAGGAGTTACAAACACCATCCAACCATCCAAAATTGAGATGAAATCTCATCAACCCGGATGGTTAAATGCACACCACATAAAATGTCTATTAGCACACCCAAAATAAGAAACATGCCGAAATTTAAAATATTACAATTTTAAAATGACGGAAATAAATATAAAACTAAAGCAAGATAATAAAAGGCTTTAAGCATCCTTTGCGCGGCGCGGGCGGAGGTTATAATGTTGACTTTCGGGGCGCCGAAAGTCCTTGTGTTGTAACATCTCCAAGTCATCCACATGTGGGGGAAGTGGTGCGGCATCAATCCTCCCCCCCCCCCCCCCCCCCCCCCTCAACTTCACGTATCACCGATGCGTGGTCCAAGAGGAAACAGTGGAGAAGAGCGGCATCTAGTCTTTGAAGCTCGGACTCAAGCACCCAAGAGTCATCGGAAGGTGGACGATCCCTCCATCGAATGAGGAAGCGGCGAGTATCACCATCAGTAGTAGTAACGGGCTCCATGTCCAATATCCTGTTAGGGTTAGAAAAGGTTTTGGGAAACCTTGGAAACATGTCAGCATTAGGAATAAGATGTGACTCACCATCCGGCGGTATACCTGTAAAAAGCATGGAAGAGAGATCATCTGTCCTACCACTCCCCAACCCATTAGAATCATTTGTGGAAGGAGAAGATGACATAGAAGACAACTCTTGTGGAGGCGGAACAAACATCGTCAAATCCGAAACGTTGAAAATGGGTGAGACACCCCAATCAGAAGGCAAATCCAAAACAAAAGCATTCTCTCATATTTTCTTCAAAATCCGGAACGGGCCGGCTCGCCTCGGTGCTAATTTCTTAACGGTGCCAGATGGCATTTGTTCGGGAACTAAGCGGACTAAAACTTGGTCGCCGACTTTAAAGTTTGACGCTCTCCTATTTTGGTTTGCATGTGTTTGATAGGCGTCATATTGAGAGGTCAAGGTCGCCCGAATATGTGCATATAGATCATGAATGTGTTGGGCAAAGGATTGTGCGAATTGACTGGCCTTATACGACGGTGGTAGTGGGACCAAGTCAAGGGGCACTGGAGCATTATACCCGTGAACAACCTCGTTGGGAGACATACCCGTGGATCGGTTCTTGGAATTATTATAAGCCAACTGAGCGTGGGGGAGAAGTAAGTCCCATGTGCCTTTATGGTCACCCACAAGGCACCTAAGAAGATTTCCCAAGCTTCTATTGACCACCTCAGTTTGCCCATCCGTTTGTGGGTGGTAGGCGGCAGAGAATAGCAATTTAGTGCCCATTAGAATCCATAACGTCTTCCAAAAATAACTTGTAAATTTCACGTCCCTATCCGACACAATAGTGTTAGGCACCCCACGATGGCTAACGACATTTTGAAAATACAGCTTGGCAATATGAGATGCATCATTGGTCTTGCTACAAGGGATAAAATATGCCATCTTGGAGAACCTATCTACAACAACGAATATCGAGTCGTGTCGGTGAAACGTGGGGGGAAGGCCTAGAACGAAATCCATGCTCACATCTTCCCAAGGTTTAGATGGAATAGGTAATGGTGTATACAAGCCAACATTGGTCTTAGAACCTTTGGAGACTTGACACGTTCGGCAACTGCTCACTACACGTCCGACCATGACCTTAAGTTTTGGCCAATAAAATTTCTCTTCCACGAGCACAATAGTCTTGTCACGCCCGAAGTGACCACTCAACCCGCCACTATGCAACTCCCAAATAATGTGTAGTCGTAGGGAAGATTGCGGAATGCATAGTTTCCCGTGCCGAAAGAGGTAACCGTCTCTAATAGTGAAGGCCGAGATAGTGGTGGGGGAGTTGTCCTGTGCGGATAGGTACAACTCCTGGAAATCCGGGCACGTGGCGTACTCATCCTTAATGCGCTCGAACCCAATAACATGCACTTTCATGGTAGACAGAAAGAGGGTGAGGCGGCTAAGCGCATCGGCGACTCGATTCTCCAAACCTTTAAGGTGATTAATGTTAAACGTGTATTCTTGAAGGAACGCAACCCACTTCGCGTGCCGTGGGCTGATCTTATGACTACCGTTTATGAATCTCAAAGCATCATGGTCAGAAAGGAGCACAAATTCCTTGGACAGAAGATAGTGTCTCCAATGATGCAAACACCTCACAATCGCATAGAACTCTCGGTCGTAGTTAGAATAATTGAGCTTTGCGCCTGCCAACTTCTCACTAAAATAACTGATAGGGTGGCCCTCTTGACTTAGGACTCCTCCTATCCCTATCCCAGACGCATCACAAGTAACCTCAAAGACCTTGGTGAAGTCAGGGAGATGTAACACCGGTGCTTCGGTCATGAGTTGCTTGATCCTACGGAAGGCAAAAGTAGCAGACTTCGACCACACAAACTCTCCCTTTTTCATACAATCGGTAATAGGTGCCATGATGCTACTAAAGTCTCGTATAAAACGATAATAAAATGTAGCTAGCCCATGGAAACTGCGCACCTCTCGAATACTAGTCGGCTCAGGCCAATCCTTAATTACCTGGACCTTCCCGGGGTCTACTCGTATTCCTTCGGACCCAACAATATAACCTAAGAATTCTACCTCAGAGACTCGAAAAGTGCACTTCTTAAGGTTCAGATAAAGAGTTTCCTTCCGAAGGGTGGAAAGAACTATCCGCAGGTGTGAGATGTGATCGGCGGGGGTGGTACTATAGATAAGGATGTCGTCAAAGTAGACAACCACGAACTTCCCCATATAAGGCTGGAAGACATGAGCCATCATCCTGGAGAACGTGCTTGGGGCGTTGGATAGCCCAAAAGGCATCACAAGCCACTCATACAGTCCATCCTTGGACTTAAACGCTGTCTTCCACTCATCTCCCTCACGGATCCTGATCTGGTGGTAACCACTCCGCAAATCTAGCTTGGAAAAGATGGTGGCACCCGCTAGGACATCGAGGAGATCATCTAACCGTGGGATTGGAAATCTATACTTGATGGTGATTTTGTTGATAGCACGGCTATCAACACACATCCTCCACGAGCCATCCTTCTTGGGGGCAAGAAGGGCTGGAACAGCGCATGGGCTCAAACTAGTCCGAATGAAACCCTTCTTCAGCAAGTCCTCTATCTGGACTTGTAACTCCTTGTGGGCATCGGGAGGGAGTCTATAGTGGGGCTGATTGGGTAGGGATGACCCAGGGATAAGATCAATAGCATGTTGTATATCCCTAAGTGGGGGTAACGACGACGGAAGCTCGTCGGGGTAAACATCCCTATACTCATCTAGCAGGGCCCGCAACTCTCTAGGCAACCCATCTAACGTGCTCGAATCAGTCTTCGTACTCATAAGAACTAACGCATACATCACTCCATCTAAAAATGGGTCCCTCACAAACTCCGTCCTGCCTACTAGACTCAACGTCTTCCTCTCGACCGGAACAATGGTGTCCTTAGGTAACGCAATTGGTTCCTTCGGAACGGTCGGGCTCAAAGTAATGGTCTTACCCTTAAATTTAAACTCATAGGAGTTGGCCCGGCCATAATGTGTTACATCACGGTCATAGAGCCAAGGGCGGCCTAATAACACGTGGCAAGCATCCATCGGTAATACGTCACACCATATCTCATCCGTGTATGATTTAATCGAGAGGGGAACTAGGCATCGCTTGGTAACTGGAACAGTGATCTTGTTAATCCAAGCTACTTGATACGGGGTCGGGTGTGGCTCCGCGGTCAAGGCCATACGTGTGACGGCGTTCTCAGAAACGACGTTTACACAACTTCCACTATCGATAATCAGCTTACATAACTTCTCACCACTCCTAAAAATCAGGGAAAATATGTTCGTCCTCTTCCAATCATCTAAAGGACGAGGGGTGGTCAAGATACATCGCATCACTCCTAGGTAGCGTTCGTCCTCCAAATCACTCGGGACTCCCTCAGGGTCATCCTCCTCAGTAGCCTCATAAATCAGATCGGCGGGGTCGGTCTCCGCATCCAACAGGGCTATGGCTCGGGTTTTTGTAGGACACTCAAAGGCATAGTGACCCTGAACCCCGCAAGCATAACATGTGGTGTTAGCCTTGCTAACCTTTCCTATGGGGATACGCTCACTCGTGGGATTCCTAGAGTTCCTCGCAGTAATCACTACCGATCTAGACTCGGCGGTCTTAGGTTTTCCTTTATCGTGGGTGGTAGATGAAGATGCTCCAAATGTGGTCAAGCTCTTTGTACGGGAGTAACGAGAGTGGGCCTTCGAAGCCAGATGCTTTTCAATATCAAGAGCGGCATTGAATGTCGTATTCAGATCTGTGTGGCCATATCTCAATAGCTTCCTCTGAATGTCAGGGTGGAGCCCCTTACGAAATCGCGATAGCGTAACCTCAGGGATCTCTCGAAGATCACAACGCACCATACGGTCTTTCAGCTCGCCCATATACTCAGCCACCGAGTTTGAGCCTTGCTGAAGGGTGGCTAGCTCATCGAACATTTGGGTTCGGTGGTAGACGGGGACGTATTGGTCAGTGAGTAAGTTCTTCATCACCGGCCATCCAATGGGTGGGACTCCCTGCCCGGCTCTTAGCCTACGTTCTTCATTCAGCCAATACATTTTCGCTCGACCCGTTAGCTTCATTCTGGCAACCTGGACCTTTTGGGGATCCGTAAGATGGTGCCATTCAAAATAACATTCAATATCCACTACCCAAGTAAGGAAAACCTGGGGGTCTCCCAAACCATCGTAAGTGGGGGCGTCGATCTTAATGGCTCTAGTGATGTCAGTGCCACGATCCGGACGACGTCCACGAGGAGGGGCTCGAGGATAGCCTTCATCCGAATCCGAATCATGAACCCGTTGTTGCGGATTGGGCAACTCATCATTAGCCGGAGGGGGTGGTGTTCCCCTTTGATTCAGCAGAATCTGGGTTAACATGGTCCTAATCTCCGTCATCTCACCACGTAGCTCTTCTATAGCCTCCATATTAGGATCTACTTGATCGTTCGCTGCCATCCTAGAGGTGGACGGTAACTCTACGGTGTACTCCGTGCCTAGTCTCGTGCGCATGCAAGTTTAAACAACTAGAATGAAGATGAATTTTTTTGACGAACCTAACGAGAGCAAAATGAAAATTTTGAAGTTTTAAAGTTGCTGGAAATGAACTCAGGAAGCTACAGAAAAAAAAATCAGATTTTTTTGATAAGTTTTGAATTTTTTTTTTTTCTGATTTTACTAAATGCAGACCAATCCGAAAAATTTCAGATTTTGACCGAGCAACGAACGCGCTGGCAAATCTAGAGAAAGGATGGTGCCGAGATAGAACTCAACACAACCTGGCTCTGATACCAAATTGATGCAGCGGCGTCTCCTAATAGAGATCTACACGGATTTCACTCAAACTCGCCTCGATCACACGGTGATCTACCGCACTTACACAAGCATTCTATCGCTCACATACGTTGCCATTCGCATCACAATATCAAACAAAAAAAAGGAAGAACGATCGACTCTAAAACAGCGGTCAAAAGAGAGTCGACATAGTTCCCAAATCAACACAAAGATCGCTACTCTTTTAGAGAACAAAACCAAGGCTATAGGCCAAGATCCGTTCAAGCAAACGAGACCCACACGGTCCGGACACGAAGAACGCGGGAGAGCGATCTCAAGTTCAGAAAAATACCAACGATCGATATTCAAAATCGCGGAGAACACGATGGTTCTTCCTCCACAAACTAAAGAAAGAAACTCTTTGAGGTTTTAGAGATTACCCAACCCAGAAAATGAAAGCACACTTGATAATTGTGGGAGAATCACTCTCTCCACGCTTTCCACCGGCGTCGCACCGTATGGATCCTTCGGAGTCACACCGAGGGGTTGCCTTCCTTCTTCCTTGGAGTCGCACCAAGAAACCACGCCGGAAACACCCAAGAGGGGGGGGGGGGGGGGGGGGGGCCGAAATGGAGAAGAGGGGGAAGAGGCAAGGGGGGCGGCGGCTTGGAGTAAGCCCTTGGCCGAAATTCCTCCTTAGGGGGGAGCTTTTAGGGTTCAAATTCTATTATCTCATTTCTCATAAAAGGCTCCTTTAAATAGGAGTTACAAACACCATCCAACCATCCAAAATTGAGATGAAATCTCATCAACCCGGATGGTTAAATGCACACCACATAAAATGTCTATTAGCACACCCAAAATAAGAAACATGCCGGAATTTAAAATATTACAATTTTAAAATGACGGAAATAAATATAAAACTAAAGCAAGATAATTAAAGGATTTAAGCATCCTTTGCGCGGCGCGGGCGGAGGTTATAATGTTGACTTCCGGGACGCCGAAAGTCCTTGTGTTGTAACATCTCCAAGTCATCCACATGTAGGGGAAGTGGTGCAGCATCAACAGCACGGCGCTACCATGTGGTAGCGTGCGCGGTAATGCACAGGCAGCACCCCATCGCGGGGTGCAGCCTAACTGCACCCCACGTGGGGTGCGGCCAAGCCGCACCCCCTATGGGGTGCGGCCAAGCCGCACCCCCTATGGGGTGCGGCCAACCCTTGGCGTGTAGCCAAGCCGCACCCCTCTCCGCAATGGGGTGCGGCCAAGCCCCCTCCCCCCTTTTTCTTTCTTCTTCGCAGGGGCGCTCGTAGGGGGCTCGACCGAAGTCGCGCCCCTCGTCAGGTGCGATCGGAGGCCATTTCCCCTTTTGGGGGCGCGACTCCTCATTTTACCGATCGCTCGGAACTCTCCGCACTCACAGCGTACCCAGAACACTTCCGTGTTCGTTGCGCACTCAGAACACTTCCACATTCCGGGCGTGCTCACTTTTTGTCTTTCTAATTTCTCAGATTACAGGAACAGCTTGTCGCCTTTTTCACCTTCAACAAAGCTACCCGAACTGCCCAAACTGCCAGAACTGCCCGAAGGGCGAGACGGTCATTTATGAAAAATGGCGATCTGTGTGCTCCAAATTGGCCAGCGTGATTCGCCCGTCAGGTGGTTACAGTGGTTACGACGGCAAAATTACCGGGCTACCCCCGGCCAAAGCTATAAAAGGAGCCCAGAACCTTCATTTGAGGAGACCTTGCCTTCTGCACCCGGGAGAGCTCCTTTGAAGATTTCCACGGAATTCTCCTTCGGCACTTGAAGATCTCCTTCATGGACTTGAAGGTCTCCTTCGTGGACTTGAATATTTCCTTTCTCCCGAAAGGCGACTGAGCATTCTCACTTTTGTTCTCCCGAAAGGCGACTCAGCATTCTCACTTTTGTTCCCCACCGTTCTCAGAAGGAAAAAGACTTAGTTTTCCGAGAGGTGGCTTGTCATCTTCGGAACTCTCTCTCTCTCTCTCTCTCTCTCTCTCTCTCTCTATTATTGTAACGAGAGGCGGCCTGTCGCGCTCAATTTCTAAGTACCTAACTGTAAACTCTCAGAAGATAGTGAAGTTTGGTCGGCAAGCTCCGGCTGCATGGTTTTTTACCCTTTCCGGGCTTTCCACGTTAAAAAGTCTCAGTGTACTCAACGAATCTCTCTCTTTGACTGTTTGCGCGCTCGGTTCGCTTCCGACCTAATGTGGTTCAATTCGACCGATCTACCAAAGCACCCGAGCGACCCGCAACAGTTTGGCGCCTTCTGTGGGAACGAATTCCCAAAGTTCAGCAAAGACACACTGAAGGTAACACTTGCCGCCAATTGCAATGGCGAGAAGAAGTGCTCGCACCACTGAAGGATCAGTCCCGGAGTGGAGCGTCGACCCAGCTCCCTCCCACTCGCTTATCAATGCGCCTCTCGCAGAAGAGTAAGTGCTTGCGCCTGCGATAGTGCTGGAAGGGCGCATTCGGCAGATGGAAGAGCAACAAGCCGAGATGCTGACTCTCGTAAGAAATCTTGGGGCTCCTTGAGTTCCCGTTCAGCCTCCAGCATCGAACATTCTGAATCCCCTAGCTCTGAATCATGCTCCGGTCCAGGGGGCCGTTCGAGAAGATGAAGCCTCGGAAGACTTCTCCAACGCCACAACTTCCGCTTATCCTGCTCCGCCAGTCAGAGGACCGGAGGATGACCACCATCACCATCGCCAAGGAAGATCTGCTCCTGGCTGAGCAGTAGAAAGAACCACACGAGAGGAGATACGTGACATGATAGAGGAAGAGTATGGCCAGGAGGGGCGACGCGCAGCTCTCATCCGCCGTCCCGCGCGTCACGGCTCCCCACTATCGCCACAAGTCTTGGCCCATCCAGTTCCAAACGGTTTCAAGCTTCCCAACATCGAAACATTCGACGGGACGGACGACCTATTGGAACATGTCAATCACTTCACCACCATCATGAGGATTTATAGCGCCCCCGATCAACTCCTCTGTCAAGTGTTCACGGCAACCTTGAAGGTACAAGCGTGCACTTGGTTCCACTCCCTGCTAGATGGGGCCATCAACAACTTCGCAGAAATGGCGCAGCAGTTCGTGGACCAGTTCATCGCCAATCGTAGGATTGTCCGGGATGCCTCCCATCTCTCGGGAATCCTCTAGAACGACAGAGAAACTGTGATGGATTTTTTCCGATGCTTCACCTCTAAGGCTCGACATATTCCAGGAGTCGACCCTGAGCTCTTGCGAGGAGTTTTCCTCGGAGGCCTCCGCCCAAGTGGTTTTTACTCAGCTCTAATGAGAGAAACCGTGCCAAGTTATCCTGACCTCGTTCACTGAGTTGAAGCTCAGATAGCTGTCGACGAGGCCATCGAAGCGCACCGTCGACAGTTCGAAGGTAGACAAGGAAGGAAGAGGGGGTCGGATCAAGCCCCTCATGGAAGAGAATAGCGGCATGGCGAGGGACGCCGCAATGATGAACGTCACCGCGACCCCCGAAGAGACCTGGGTCCGCAGCCTCCTAGGGTCTACACCCCATTGAATACTGATGCGCAAATCTTAGCACACCGCTATAGGCGGTAGCAAGACTGCGGCACGAAACGGCAGTGTACCGATCATTCAAGTAATATAAAATGGGAATGAATCCCCAAGTATCGATCTCAAAGGAACACAGTAAGGTGGAGCTATCTATCGAGGAAGGACTTGAGATTGAAGTCCTTTAGGTCGGATGGATTGCGGAAACGGGGGATTTGGTTTGTGGAAAATAAAGGAAAATAACTAAAACTCTCCTATGCAATGCTGCTATGCAAAGCTTCGCTAGGAGGGATGGAGACTACGTAGGCCTTGAGCGCGCTACTTCGGAAGGGCGGATGGACGAGTAGGCAAACGTAATGAGGGTCGCAAGCACCTCTTCAACAAGCACGCCACTAGCAATTGCTAGTGCGGCACACAAACGCGACGGCGGAATGGAAATGGACGGCGGCGCACCTCATACACACATATAGATACAAAGATGCATTCACATAGACATGAAATACTTCATAAAATAAGATCTACAGTGCTCATCATCAAATAATGAAAGATCTAGCTATTACAAAACAAAATACAAAGAGAGAGAGAGAGCAAGTAAGAAATCGACCGAATCTGAAGTCTCGTTGAGAGGGTTCACGGTTGGAATCGCTGGGTTGTCAATCCGCGTCCAAGCTCGGTCCTCGACTGCGTCCGGGGTAGAGAAGGCTGTCACTACCTTCCAATGGCCCGTCTTCTTCGTCTCACGATCCGGTAGCACCACCTAGCTTCCATCTCTTTGAATAATGGCGGATAAAGAGCTGGATCCTTCTCCTTGAAGCTCAAGGATGATGGAGGAGGCCTAGGGACAAGCCCTGATGGAGTGGTGGAAGGGGTACGGAGCTGGGATGTCCTTTGCGGCGGAAAAGGCGGAACAAGTATGATCTTTCTTTGCTAGGGCAGAGAACTGCGCTTTTATAGAAAACAGTCAGAAAATTGGTCACGCATGGTCGAATGCACGACCGTGCGTAGACCGTGCGATATTAAGTATGAAGACTTGCGCAGGAAGACGACCTGGAGCGCCCGTGCGATTTACTCACGCACGGGCAAATCCGCCCGTTCGTCAAAACGCACGGGTAAATTCAGAAAAGCTGAGATCAAGGCTAAACAGGCTGATCGTGCGATTCCTTCACGCACGGGCAACTGCCCGTGCTTTAAAGTCGCACAATCAAAATCAGATCATCGTTTTCTACCCAGATGAAGGCGCACGATCATGTCTATCTGTGCGTCAATAAAAACGCACGACCGTGCGTTGTGCACAGTCATGATTTCTGGGTAAAAAGGGGATGAAACAGCACCTGCGAGCATAGCAGCCCAGCTGGGAATACACATCCAGCACCAGCAAAATAGGGAAAAAAACAATGGGGAGCACAAAGTGCTTACCCCCAAAAATAAAGTGCGCACTTGCACACAAAAGCGGGCAAAAATATGTACTTCAAATAAAAGCATGAATGAAGAGAATATGGACAAAAACTGAAGTACAAAAACAGGAAAACTAGCCTAGATGAGTCCGAAAATGTGTATATAA
Organism: Dactylorhiza incarnata; assembly: GCA_033032865.1. NCBI lineage: Eukaryota > Viridiplantae > Streptophyta > Magnoliopsida > Asparagales > Orchidaceae > Dactylorhiza > Dactylorhiza incarnata. The sequence goes on along the minus strand of JAWHQI010000681.1, from coordinate 84,315 downwards.
TTGGGACTCATCACACCCCCAGACTTACCTGTTTGCACGTCCCGAGCAAACAATTCCTAAGCAAGCGGGAATATGAAATAGCTAACTTAAAATTACAAAATAGAATACCATGCGAAGTCGCATGCTCATGTGCATAGAAAAATACGAGAGAAGATTTCTAATTTATACACATAGTTTATAAATTTCTAAAAGAGTAAATAAATATTACTTCTGCTCAATGGGAATCACGGTGAATCTTCCGGTCACACATATGGAGAAAGTAGAATAATCGCTAAGACAAGCATTGCCAAAGCTGGGGTTCCGAACAAACTCCACCGAAATCCATCGGTGTTGGAGACCATAAGCTTGCCCGGTCACATTCTCTCCACGACACTAGATTGGTTCATAGCGCGAGTCGGTAGGACTTTAGGTTTTAAATGGAGCTTGGGTTAAGTTGAGGTAAACAAAGACAAAAACGACGGCTCAAACACTAAACACAAATGAGCTTTAATACAACTCCCGCACACCGACATCGAATGTAAGTGCGCCACACCCCCAGACTTAGACTTTTGCAACATGGGTGTGTGCACCGCCTACTCCCAATCATAAATTTATACAAAAAGATTTTTCACTTAAGCTCATCTCTTTTTCTTTTCTCCTCACTTTTTTTTTTCTTTTTCTTATTTTCTTTTTCTTTTCTTTTCTTTTCTTTTCAAAACAAATTCAGCAAAATGAGCGATGAAGCGCATCCAAATTTTCACAAAAATATCACAACATCAACACCCCAATCATGAAAATAATAAACAACTAAAGCTCAAATTTGGGTGTGCGACTAGGATTGGCTTTTAGGCTTTGGTGAGATAAAAGTGGGGCTGAATCAAAGAAAGGGTAGGCACAACTAGGCTAACGAGGATAAGATGATTGGAATGGCTCAAAAGCTCAACCGGGCCAAAATGATGGCCTACGTCATTCTCGCACACTGGAACTATCTTATGTCAATGCTTCAAGAATTGCTTGGGGCAAGTTCTTAGCCACCGAGAAAGATTATCTTTCCTCCCGGCTTGAGCAATACATATCTAACAACCATTTACACACATTCCTATGCTACCGTTTGATTCACACCGGATTCATCATTTGAGTAGAGTAAACAATATTTACACTAATAGAAATGCATAAAGCTAATAGTATAAGAAGAAATCTAATCTACTTGAATCCCTATACTCACATGAGTACTTGACTAAAATTACCAGAGTCAACATTTTATTCCACCACATAATTTAAAAGCTAGCATAGTCATCTTCACATTTACAAAAAGGAATGAGTTATACTCGTGACGCACTAAAGGTTAAGTACACGCTCAAGTGGGTGCTTTGTGTGCAGACAAAATGAACAAAAATGATTCTTAGATAAAGAAACTTCTAGCATGCTAAATAACTGTGCACGTGAGTGGGTATACAAACAGGTCTCCCCCAAACTTTAACTATGTATTAAGATATTCTAAAACAAAGTTTTAGGGGAAGAGGGTACCCAATGCTCAGCAAGTAAGCATTCCGGAAGCCTGTAGTGAAGCTCTACGAAGAATCACGACCACCACCTTCACAAATAAAAAATACCTGCAAAGGGTGGTCTCCGCACAAGAAAACTAAAATAACATAAAACTAACTAGTTTTTGCAGGTGATAAATTAAAAGACAAGAAAAAGTAAGATAACTACTGGGGTTATTGTCATCCCAGCACGACTTATTTAAAAACATAACAGTTCTAGCTAATGGGCGTATGAAAGAGAAAATGAACAGGTAACTGTTCTAATATGCATGTCGGTAATGGGTACCGATACGGCGATAAAACAGTTACTCCCCTACCTATATAAAAATACATGCTCGTCACGGGTAGAGGGAATAGGAAGTAAGAAGAGGAGGGAGGCTGGTCCTCACCACAAAATAAATCCTTGCCCAGCAAGGTGTCATCTCCAGGGAGGCAGCAGCAGGAGAAGGCAATGAATGAGGCTTCCTCTATGGAGGGGGGATCAACCTCCTCACATGAGAGGATACACTCATCATTGACTCGAGCAGAATGCTCCAAGTCCTCCTGGGGTACCTGTGAAGACTCAACCTGCACAGGCTCAGATGAAGAAGGGGGATCAAGAAATAAATAAGAAGAATGACTTAAATAAAAATCAAGCGGGGAGTGGTCCCGGTCTCACTCCCATCAGATTGGTGAAGTAAAATAATGTCGGCATTGTTGACAATGCCGCAAGGTTCGGTGGGATCGATGGTGGCCTTCTCCAGGATTCGCACTTCCTCCACCGGTGTTGAGGAAAAGTCCTCTTCACCCTGAAGGTTGTACTCCTCCATAGGAATAGGCACAACACAAAGATCGCCCGCCTCCTCTTGCGACGCATCTTCAACAACGTTATCAGAAATAAATGTAATAGGATGCACAATAGGGGGAGGAATAGGGCTTGAAAAAGAATCAGGCACTGATTCCTCACAAAGAATCGAATCTATGCATGGTGATATATGTACAGGGGAGATGGGCTTTGCAATGGCAGAGTCTAGATCAGCCACACATCTGGTGACTGTGTCCACATCATTCCCTTCAAAACTTGAAGGTGAAATGGACACATAACCGGATGTTGAAGGTGTGCTGCCAGAAGTAGGAGTCGGGACGATCCGGATATCCAGCTCGTCATCCTCGTCCATCTGACGAAGGAAAGCAGCACAATCCTTCAAGGCATGATCCATGCTCTGACAAAACGAGCACTGCCTTACAGGCTTCTTTGGCACAGCAGGTGCTGAAGCCGAAAAGAAGTATGACGACAGAGGCTCGGCAGAATAGCCATAGGACTTACGCGCACCATATGGAGTACCAGACGAAGTCGGTGCTCCATATACTGTGTGTTGAGTGCTAGGGTTACTATCTCCCGTTGGACATCTATCATTAGCATGAGATATATCTCCACAAAAGTGGCAGCGAATATTAAACGCAGCCCACATAATGTGAAGATAAAACGATTCAGAATAAACACTACTGTGCAAAATAATACACCCTACAAAAATTTACTAAGCAACCTAATATAAAAAAAACAAGAAAACAGATTAAGAAGAAATAAAACAAAAGAATGCAATACACAAATGAAAAGGGCTTAAATCTCAGATTCTCCCTCTCCAGAAAACTCACACGACCGTGTTCCCCGGCAACGGCGCCAAAAACTTGATGCGCAAATTTTAACACACCGCTATAGGCGGTAGCAAGACTGCGGCACAAAACGGCAGTGTACCGATCGTTCAAGTAATATAAAATGGGAATGAATCCCCAAGTATCGATCTCAAAGGAACACAGTAAGGTGGAGATATCTATCGAGGAAGGACTTGAGACTGAAGTCCTTTAGGTCGGATGGATTGCGGAAACGGGGGATTTGGTTTGTGGAAAATAACTAAAACTACTCGTATGCAATGCCGCTATGCAAAGCTTCGCTAGGCGGGATGGAGACTACGTAGGCCTTGAGCGCGCTACTTCGGAAGGGCGGATGGACGAGTAGGCAAACGTAATGAGGGTCGCAAGCACCTCTTCAACAAGCACGCCACTAGCAATTGCTAGTGCGGCACACGAACGCGACGGCGGAATGGAAATGGACGGCGACGCACCTCATACACACATATAGATAAAAAGATGCATTCACATAGACATGAAATACTTTATAAAATAAGATCTATAGTGCTCATCATCAAATAATGAAGATCTAGCTATTACAACACAAAATACAAAGAGAGAGAGAGCAAGTAAGAAATCGACCGAATCCGAAGTCTCGTTGAGGGTTCACGGTTGGAATCACTGGGTTGTCAATCCGCGTCCAAGCTCGGTCCTCTACTGCGTCCGGGGTAGAGAAGGCTGTCACTACCTTCCAATGGCCCATCTTCTTCGTCTCACGATCCGGTAGCACCACCTAGCTTCCATCTCTTTGAATAATGGCGGATGAAGAGCTGCATCCTTCTCCTTGAAGCTCAAGGATGATGGAGGAGGACTAGGGACAAGCCCTGATGGAGTGGTGGAAGGGGTACGGAGATGGGATGTCCTTTGCGGCGAAAAAGGTGGAACAAGTACGATCTTTCTTTGCTAGGGCAGAGAACTGCGCTTTTATAGAAAACAGTCAGAAAATTGGTCACGCACGGTCGAACGCACGACCGTGCGTAGACCGTGCGATATTAAGTATGAAGACTTGCGCAGGAAGACGACCTGGAGCGCCCGTGCGATTTACTCACGCATGGGCAAATCCGCCCGTGCGTCAAAACGCACGGGTAAATTCAGAAAAGTTGAGATCAAGGCTAAACAGGCTGATCGTGCGATTCCTTCACGCACGGGCAACTGCCCGTGCGTTAAAGTCGCACGATCAAAATCAGATCATCGTTTTCTACCCAGATGAAGGTGCACGATCACGTCTATCCGTGCGTCAATAAAAACGCACGACCGTGCGTTGTGCACAGTCATGATTTCTGGGTAAAAAGGGGATGAAACAGCACCTGCGAGCATTGCAGCCCAGCTGGGAATACACATCCAGCACCAGCAAAATAGGGAAAAAACAATGGGGAGCACAAAGTGCTTAAACCCAAAAATAAAGTGCGCACTTGCACACAAAAGCGGGCTAAAATATGTACTTCAAATAAAAGCATGAATGAAGAGAATATGGACAAAAACTGAAGTACAAAAACAGGAAAACTAGCCTAGATGAGTCCGAAAATGTGTATATAATTGGGACTCATCAAATACCATCAGAACAAATGTGCTCTACGCCATTCAGAACAACCCAAAGCTCAGCGCACCTCGGGAGTTAGCCCCAAACCCAAGGGGCGATCAGTCCAGGTATTGCGAGTTCCATCTAGGGACCGGGCATACCACTGAAGAGTGTACCAGACTTATAGACGAAATCGAACGTCTCGTCCGCCAGGGACTCCTAGGGAGATTCCTGCAAGGCCAGGTTCCCAATCAGCCTCAGCAGCCTAGGGAGGCACGGGAGCAGCCTCCCGCTCCCTGGGGCGCGGGAGGAGGAAGGCCGGTGGTGGGAGAAATCAAAACGATCGCTGGAACCCCCCCCCCCCCCCCCTCCTAGCAACGCAAATCCTCTCGATTGCCAAACCCCCAAGAGACCACGAAGACAAGAAGCTCAAACAGGACATTATGATCGCTTTCGGGGAAGAAGACCTTCAAGGGTTACGACTACCGCATCAGGATCCCCTCGTAATCAGCACAGGGATCGGGGACCCTTGCTTTAACGTAAAAAAGGATATTGCTCGATAACGGAAGCTCACTTGATGTTATGTTCCTTTCCACTTTGCAAAGTATGAAGCTCGCGAAGGATCAGCTCAGCCCTGCAGTCGGGCCCGTCTACGGCTTCGACAACCGATCTGTTCCAATTCAAGGCGTGATCACTCTCCCAATCATATTGGGTGAGTTTCCGAGACAGTCAACGTACAACATCCAGTTCGTGGTGGTGGAATCCACCTCCGCCTATAATGCCATCTTTGGGAGACCGCTCCAATCTATCTTTGGAGCAGTTCCGTCCATTCCGCATCTGGCTATGAAGTTCCCGACTGCCGCAGGAATAGGTGTCGTAAGAGGAAACCAAGAGGCAGCCAAAACCTGTTATCTGAAGCAAGCTCAACCGACAAAGGCAACCGCCCTCAACATCAACAACTTCGACCAAGGGGACGAAACTACTCTGCAGCGGGGTGCGCCCATTAAAGGATTAGTGGAAGTACCCCTCTCTCAGCGGGACCCGACTCTGACAGTTCAGGTCGGATCCCTCTTGTCACAGGAAGAACGAGAAGAGTTCACAACCTTCCTACAGGAGAACGAAGACATTTTCGCTTGGATCCCGGAAGACATGCCCGGGGTAGATCCTGAAGTCATTTTTCACTCCTTAAACATTAACCCTGCCTGCAGGCCTGTGATTCAAAAGAAGAGGAACTTTGCCCCTGAGCGGTTGAAGGCAATCGAAGAAGAAGTAGCTAAACTCATGGAGGCACGGTTCATCCGCGAAGCGGAATACCCCGCGTGGCTCGCTAATATGGTTATGGTGAAAAGGCCTTGGGGAAGTGGCGAATGTGCGTCGACTACATGAACCTAAACCAGGCGTGCCCAAAAGATAGTTTCCCTCTCCCGAGGATCGACCAGCTCGTCGACGCGACGACTGGCCATGAGCTACTCAGCTTCATGGATGCTTATTCAGGCTACAACTAGATAAGGATGAACCCCGTAGATGAGGAGAACACTGCCTCCCGCACCGACAAAGGAGTCTACTGCTATAAGGTGATACCATTCGGCCTTAAAAATGCCGGAGCTACCTACCAAAGGCTGATGAACAAGGCCTTCAAGAACCTCATCGGAGAAACGATGGAGGTATACGTGGATGACATGCTGGTGAAGAGCGTCCATCATTGCGACCACTTGAAAGACTTGGGAAAGTGCTTTCAGCTTCTCCGTCGCTTCCGATGCGGCTCAACCCCAGCAAATGCGCATTTGGTGTGACGGCGGGAAAGTTCTTGAGTTTCATGGTAACCCATCGGGGAATTGAGGCCAACCCCGAGAAGATCAAGGCGTTGGAGGATATGTCGCCACCTCGTTCAATTAAGGAAGTGCAACGTCTGAACGGGAGGATCGACATGTTATCTCGTTTCTTGTCACGGGCGGGAGACAAATACATCCCTTTCTTCAAAATTCTTCGGGGAGCACGCCACTCCGGGTTCCAGTGTACTGACGAGTGTCAAGCGGCCTTCGAACTTCTCAAACAATACCTGGCCTCACCACCGCTTCTTGCAAAGCAGAGAACCTGACGATTTACGCAGATTCCCAACTCGTAGTCTCGCAAGTTGAGGGAGACTACGAGGCCAAGAACGACCAGATGGAGAAATATCTCGCGCTTGCGAGATTGCTCCTTCAGAAGATTTCATCATACCAGATCCTGCACATCCCCCGGGAGCAGAATTCCAGGGCAGATGCTCTATCAAAGCTTGCAACTTCACCCACCAGCTACCAATCCCGATGGCGCCGAGTGGAAGAGATCGTGGTTCCAAATATTCAAGGGCCATGGGAAATCGCAGCCATCCACCAGGAAGAGTCTTCCTGGATGACCCCACTGCGAGCTTACCTTGAGCACGGACACCTCCCCGAGGACCGTCTAGAAGCGCGAAGGTTATAGATGCGAGCGGTATCATTGGCCATCATGGACGGGGAGCGTTACAAACGGGCATTCTCAGGGCCCTACCTAAAGTGCATACCGGCAGGTGAGGCGGACTACGCCCTAAGAGAAGTACACAGGGGAATCTGCAGAGAACACCTAGGCGGGAAAGCTTTGGCCCAGAAGATACTATGCCAAGGTTTTTATTGGCCAACAATGAAGAAGGGCGCGACCGAGCTAGTCCAAAAGTGTATGAGCTGTTAGCTGCGCGCAAACGTACCTCATCAGCCCCCGGTCGCGCTCTCCACACTCCAAAGTGCGTGGCCATTCGCACAATGGGGAATCAACCTCCTCGGCCCCCTACCTCTAGCATCTGGGCAGAGGAAGTTCATCATCCTAGCCATCGACTACTTCACCAAGTGGGTGTAAGCGGAGCCCCTAGCCAAAATCATAGAAGAGAACGCTAAACAGTTTGTTTGGAAGAGCATTATCTGCGGCTTCGGTATCCCAGCAACGATCATTGCCGACAACAGCACTCAGTTTACCGGGAAATCCTTCACCAAGATGTGCGAGGACCTGAAGATCAATCTCCGTCACACGGTCGTAGCACATCCGCAAACTAATGGGCAAGTGGAAGTCACGAATCGCACCATCCTCGATCAAAGGGTTGAAGACGCGCTTGGAAGAAGCTGGGGAACAATGGGTGGACGCACTCCCAAGTGTACTATGGGCGTACCGCACAACAGAGAGGACTCCTACGGGAGAGACGCCTTATAACCTCTGTTACGATACTGAAGCTGTCATCCCCGTCGACATCGGCATTCCAAGCACCTAGGTGCTAACTTTCGATCCCAACAAGAATGACGAACTGCTTCAAGAGAATCTTGACTTAATCCATGAAGTCTGATACGCCGCCGCCCAGCGTGCCGCATCCTACCAAAAGCGCGTAGCCCGGCTCTATGACAGAAGGGTGAAGCCCAGACCAATCAACGTAGGAGATCTCATCCTACGCAGCATCGAGGCAGCCGACAAAGGCCCCCAAGGAGATAAACTCTCACCAACATGGGAAGGTCCGCACGTTGTCATTGCGGTCGTAAAACCCGTAACATACAGGATCAGAACAGCGGAAGGAAAGACTCTACCACGCACCTGGAACGTCCAGAACCTGCGTCGCTTTTATCAGTAATATTAAGTCTTCTATCACGTAGGAAGCCGCGAGCTCAGACTCGTGCAAACTTATCTTATATCATGTATTGTATGCAAAGCCGCAAGCTCAGACTCGTGCAAACTTACTCTATATTATGTACTGTATGCAAGGCCGCGAGCTCAGACCCACGCAAACTTATCTTGTACTACGAAATCCACACACAAAATGATTTTCTACTGTGAAAAATGTGTTTTGACACCTACATTCGATTAAGAAAAATCATTATTATCTTCTTTAAAGAGGCTTTTTATCATCCACTTCGGGGCCCTGCCCCGGGGACTTTGCACCGCCGTCGATTGAAGGTTCACCCTTCTCCTCCGCCATTGAGTCTCAGCGTCGTAAGGGCCTGCCCCTCTTACGTTCGCCCCCGGTTTGAATACACCCACTATTCACCGGCCACTTTGGGGCCCTGCCCCGGGGACTTTGCACAGCCGTCAAATCTTTATTATAAAAGTTGCGAGCTCAGACTCGCGCAAACTAATTTGCTATATTATAAAAGCCGCGCGCTCAGACTCGCGCAAACTAATTTGCTATATTATAAAATCCGCGAGCTCAGACTCGCGGAAACTAATTTTCTATTATGTAAAAGCCGCGAGCCCAGACTCGTGCAAACTCATCTGTTATTTAGGGAAAACCAGCAAACTACACAGGTACCAACGCCAAATAGCAAGCTCGCCGCAACCTCCAAATACGAACATCCTTCACCGATCATCTTGGAGCATCTTCCCTCAATCGACACTTCGACGATAACCAGGACAGCGGAGCCACGAGAGTGCTACCAGAACGCTGTGCAGAGCGAGAAACGCCTAAACGGAACAAGGAAACAAAAGCAACCGCACACTCATCCTTCGACAACAATTCCTACCCAAGGCACCACGAAGATATCAATGATCAAAGTATCCACAAATAAAGAATCAAAACCTTCGAACTCCTCCGCGCAGTAATTCGGACTCCGAAGGTTTGGGAGGCTTATGTTATACATCCATAAAGGCCTTGGGGTGCGCCTAGAGAAAACTCCACTAAAGAGAGGTGGGGTCAACGGGGTCAATGCATGAACGCGTGAGTTGAAGAAACCGCCGCCCAGTCCACGCTTCGCAAGACGTTGCACGCAGCCATGACACCCGCAACCACACGCGCTACCGCGTGGTAGTACTTCCGCATGACACTACCACGTGGTAGCGTGCGCGGAAACGCGCATCCAGCACCCCGTCGCGGGGTGCGGCCAAGCCGCACCCATTGGGGGGTGCGGCCAAGCCGCACCCCCTGTGGGGTGTGTCCAAGCCGCACCCCTCTCCGCAATGGGGTGTGGCCAAGCCCCCTCCCCCCTTTTTATTTCTTCTTCGCAGGGGGGCTCGTAGGGGGCTTGGCCGAAGTCGTGCCCCTCGTCAGGTGCGACCGGAGCCCATTTCCCCTTTTGGGGCGCGACTCCTCATTTTACCGTTCGCTCGGAACGCTCCGCGCTCTCAGCGTACCCAGAACACTTTCGTGTTTGTTGCGCACTCAGAACACTTCCACATTCCGGGCGCGCTCACTTTTTGTCTTTCTAATTTCTCAGATTACAGGAACGGCTTGTCGCCTTTTTCACCTTCAACAAAGCAACCCGAACTGCCCGAAAGGCGAGACGGTCATTTACGAAATATGACGATCCGTGTGCTCCAAATCGGCCAGCGTGATTCGCCCGTCAGGTGGTTACGGTGGTTACGACGGCAAAATTACCGGGCTACCCCGGCCAAAGTTATAAAAGGAGCCCAGAACCTTCATTTGAGGGGACCTTGCCTTTTGCATCCGGGAGAGCTCCTTTGAAGATTTCCACGGAATTCTCCTTCGGCGCTTGAAGATCTCCTTCGTGGACTTGAAGATTTCCTTTCTCCCGAAAGGCGACTGAGCATTCTCACTTTTGTTCTCCCGAAAGGCGACTCAGCATTCTCACTTTTGTTCTCCACCGTTCTTAGAAGGAAAAAGACTTAGTTTTCCGAGAGGTAGCTTGGCACCTTCGGAACTCTCTCTCTCTCTCTCTCTCTCTATTATTGTAACGAGCGGCGGCCTGTCGCGCTCGATTTCTAAGTACCTAACTGTAAACTCTCAGAAGATACTGAAGTTTGGTCGGCACAGCTCCGACCGCGTGGTTTTTTACCCTTTCCGGGTTTTCCACGTTAAAAAGTCTCAGTGTACTCAACGAATATCTCTCTTTGACTGTTTGCGCGCTCGGTTCGCTTCCGAGCTAAGGTGGTTCAATTCGACCAGTCTACCAAAGCACCCGAGTGACCCGCAACAGTCTTGTTATTCAAGATCTGACATTGTTATTAAGATTATGTACTGCATTTTAAAAAACAAAAAATATACATTATTTCGAAATATAAATAAAATATTCCAACATATATAACTTGTTAACTATATTTATTATTATTATGCAGTTAGCGCATGATTGCGTTTGAGACACGGAGCAAATATTCTCGACGCTTATGCAAGAATTGTGATGAATTTGATTTTTTTTACTGTTATTTTATATTAGTTTTAGACTCTTACGACGTTCATATCGAATATTTTGATTTTTTACAGCACACTTATGTTTAGACAGCATGTTAAACAATTTTTGATTTCAAAACAACACTGTAAATGCTCTTCCTCGAAATAGTTTTATTGATATTGTCACCACTACAAATAAATTCACAACTGTTTTTCACTGCTGCTTCTCTCATCACTGCATCGAACCCAAACAAATCCAAGAACTTGCACAACGGCGCTATGTGATATTAGAGTCGTGACATGTTTTCACGACTCTAATACACCATAAGAGTGGTGGATTTTTGTACTGCACATGTGAAATTATGCAGGGGGTCGATTCTCTCCATTACACGTGAAAAGGAGAGGATTCATTTCACGGTCCAGATCTATTTATGACAGATCGACGGGTTCACTAATCTAAACCTATTTGAGCTCCAGCACACAGCAACAAAACAGCTCTGCCAGATAGAGCTAAATTAGATCTTTGAAATAAAAGCCTAAAATTATAATTTATTAGTAGCCAAACCCAATTTACCAATATCAGCACACAAAATTTTCAGGAATGGATATCAGACAAAAATATCAAGCCTTAACGTCCTGCAACTCTGCAAGGCTGCAATTGACGGGAAGCCGGCCGGAATCACATGATAATTAACAGCTATAATTTCACTAATTACAATGGTAGCCCGCTTAGTATTAAGCCACCCCCACCAATCCTTGGTTATTTCTCCATGGAGGACAAAACAGGGCACATCAGAATGGCGGTGTCGCGAGAGAAGAAGCCGGTGGAGCTAGTCCTCGGTAAGTACGAAGTCGTCCGCCTCCTCGGCCGCGGTACCTTCGCCAAGGTCTACGAGGCCCAATCCCTCGCCGATGGATCCGTCGTCGCCATCAAAGTCCTCGACAAGCCGGAGATCGTCGGCGGGGGTATGGGTGCCTGCATCCTTCGCGAGGTCTCCGCCATGCGCCGCCTCTCCGACCACCCCCACATCATCAAGCTCCACGAAGTCCTTGCCACCCGCTCGAAGATCTACCTCGTCATGGAGCACGCCTGTGGAGGCGAGCTCCTCGCCCGCCTCGCCCGCCGAGGTCGCCTCCCAGAGCCAACCGCCGCCCGCTACTTCCACCAGTTACTCTCCGCTCTCCGCTTCTGTCATGCCCACGGCGTCGCGCACCGCGACGTGAAGCCCCAAAATCTCCTCCTCGACCGCGACGGAAACCTTAAAGTTTCAGATTTCGGTCTCTCGGCTCTCCCGGAACATTGCCGCGAAGACGGGATGCTGCTCACGGCTTGCGGCACTCCGGCCTACGCCGCGCCCGAGATCGCCCGCCACCGCCCTTACGATGGTGCCCGCGCCGACGCATGGTCCTGCGGCGTCATCCTCTTCGTCCTCCTCGCCGGATCTCTCCCCTTCAACGACTCCAATCTGCCCGAAATGTACAGGCGGATCCACCGCCGCGAATACCGCTTCCCGACCTGGTTTTCCCCCGCTGCGAAACGGCTCATCTCCCGCCTGCTCGACCCCAACCCGACGACCAGAATAACCCTCGACGCTGTAACAGAGCTCTCCTGGTTTCGGCGGGCCAATAGCCTTGGAGATCACCTCAGCCTGCTCAGCTGCCCTGCATGGCCGCCTCCGCCGGAATCGGCGGCACCGCTGTCCACGCGCTCCCTCAACGCCTTCGACATAATTTCGCAGTCGGCAGGGCTGGACTTGTCGGGGTTGTTCGACGAGCCGGGTAAGGCAAGGAAGGAGAGGGAGAGGAGTTTTACTTCGTCGGCGACGCCGGAAGCAGTGGTGGGGAGGATTGTGGAGGTTGTGGGCAGGCTAGGGTTTGTGTTTGAGAGAAGGAAGGAGGGGGGAGAAGCCAAAGGTTTTGGGCGGTTGGGCGCGGTGATGACTGTGGAGGTGGGGGAGGTGGTGCCAAAGATGCTTCTTGTGGTGGTGAAAGTGGAGGGCGGCAGCTGGAAGAAGGAGGAGAGGCCTGGAGGTGTTTGTTGGGAGGAGTTGAAGGCTGAACTAAGTGACCTTGTTTTAGCTTGGCACCACAGGGACTGAGGGAAGCCATTAATAACATTATTAGGTGAGTTTTTGTTTATTTAGTTTGTGTTGATGCAATTGTTGTATATTATCGCTATATAATATTTGAAGTATTTATGATTAATGGAAAATTATACTTGGACTATCTCTTCTTTCTTTATCTCTCTATATATTTTCTTGTTGTTTTATTAGTAGTACTTGATTTTTTTTATTCTCATCCTAAAGTTGGAGCATGTATCATGCATGCTCAACTTGATACAAATAAATTATACAAGACTCTTTGCAAAAGCTAGTTGAATAAGTTTGCAAATTGATAGTTATATTTTACCCGGAGTATATCCATGATCCCTTCCTTCTTCAACCTTTTTTTTTGCTCGGCATCATCGCCGCTCTACAACACGCTGCTCACCCGCGAGGTGTAGTCGTCGCCCAATGGTTACCTCATATCTTGTAGGCCTTGGCGCTAGCTAGAGGCTCAGAGATCGTGGGGGAGACAAATCATCAAATCTCAATGATATCGCCATTTAGGGAATATGCTTTGGTTGTCATCCCCGGTTACAGGACGGACGGTAATCATAACCCTTAATGGATCCCCAACCATGTTTCACTATATTTTGGGTGCTTTACTCTTGGCGGCCATCCTCTTCAGCTGGGATGGCTACATATACCCCTCTGAAGGAAGAAGGGGGGTTCGAGCTTTTTTGGAGGACAATGCAGAGAGGAGGTAGTGAGAAGGACTCCAGGTTTCCTGGATTAGTGGTGGGTTCTCTTCTCACACTATGAAGTAAGGTTCTGCTCATTCTTCTCCATGGACAAATCAGAGTTCAACACTTAGTGTCGCAAATCATCTCACAATTTAAACATTATGAACACCTCAACCCCTTCCTTCAAAATCCCTTGACCTCCTCTACCGCGTCCATGCATACTACCTCGACATCATCCTCTATCATCGTATGACGAAACAAGGGATTGACACGAAGAACAACTATAATCATCCACGAGAGATATAAGCGTCCGTGAAAGAGGGGACTTCTCTGATTATCCTTAAATACGTGGATGTATATTATCAAATTCGGGACCAAGTCTACCATGAAATGTCATCACCATCATGTATCACGATAGCTCTTCCATCGTTTCTCTGTACTACTAAAGCGAAAGGAGTTCTTATACTTATTTATTTTTATCAAAATAAACGGAGACACATTCATTCTGTCACTGAAGTTTATTTAGAGTTCTCGGAGCTTCAAAAGCCCGTACCAACATTAGTTTTTCTTTCAAACTTTATGAACTCTAAATAGAGCTAGTTGTTGAATATTTAAGTACTCGCAAAATATTTTTTTTCCTCCATGTTCTCAATCATGAAATGATGTAATACGAAATCATGTGGTATGCAATCTTCATAAGGATCTGGAGGTGACTCGGGGTCTGTTTGGCACGGTGGTGACGGTCGTGAACACGGCAGTTATGAACCGACTTTCGTGAACGCTCAAACTCACCTGATGAACTTCATCCACTTTTATGTTCAAAATTAGTTTGTTTTCTTGATGGCGGTCATAACCGTTGTCACGTCAAAGATATTTTATGGCAGTGACGTTTTTGTCCAAACTCACTGGAGCAAAAATGTCGTGCCAAACAGACTTCAATGTGATAATTAATTAACCTATGTTCCTTGATAAATATTTTCACAACCTCTTTCCATTGAGGATAGTTGTCGATGTTCAATTGGTTTCTTGTAATATAACTTAGATACAAGGAATTATTGTATCCTTCAGAATGTTTCTCTATATCACCCATTGATCAAAGTCTTCTAACTTCTCAGTAAAGAAGATGATACATTTTCCAACTCGAAATACGGAGCAGTCGTTAATTCAAATCCAATAACAATAAATCACAATCCACAGGAGGATAGTACCCTCTAAACACAAATTATGAACTTGATTTTAGCGACAGATTTTGATTAGGAAACAAGATGTTCTCGGTGACATCAAGGTACACAAATTAGATAGTGTTGGAATCTGAAGTCACCTCTTTCCGTGCGACAAAAATCTCATAGATGAAGATAGGACCATTGACATATCCAAAGAAGAATAGTCTTGGATACCTTTGCTTCAAGGAGGTAATCGACGCAAAGTAAACAACAACATTAAGTGCATGCCAAAAAGAAGACGTATGTTATGGTAGCGGGTTATGTAAGTGTCGGGGTGGCAACCAGAGTTCATGGTTGTGCAGATCTGATGGAAGCAATGACAACAACACAGGACTATCGGGATGTGGCAATGCTCGAGTTATTACGACGACATCACGAAGAAGGTTAAAATACTGCTACTTTCATTAGTTCAGTAGAATTAGATGTTTCCCCTCGATACCTGAATCTCCGCAACTCTTAGGGTAGTATAGCTTCACAGGGCAGATGATGGCGATGGAGACAACGACATTGGAGAATAAGCTTGGGTTCCATAAGCCGGCTTTGATACCATGTTGTTTAGGTAAAATTTTCCTTCCTTTTGGGGAATACTCTCTTCTTGATATATATATAGACACATTATTGTTTCACTTACATCTCAATTACATATTTAACACATTTCTTTCTTCAAGTTTTATTTAGCAATACATTAAATGCAAGTAAATTTACCTTGTTTTGAGCAGATAATAATCTCTGATGCTACTGATGGACTGGGAACCCTGCACCTGCACTCCTGCAGTGGTGACATTTTGTAAATAGAAGGAGGTAGGTTTGGAGGAATAAATGTATGTTTTTTTCCTGTTTTCTATGTGTGTGTAATGGTTTAGGTTTAGGTTTAGTGGCTTAATCTACTGGAACTGATTTATTCTAAGCAATGCAAGAGTTACTTGCAAATGTAGACTATTGCGCTTCGTTAAATTTCAATATCTTGAAGGTTTACATAATGAAGTTTTTATCTTTCATGACAGATCTACTTGTGCTTCATTAAATTTCAGCATCTCTTTCCACCCTCCTCTCTCTCCCTCCATTTCCCTCCCTCCAGCCACACCACTATATATGTTGGTATCAATGAAAGAATATGATGTTTGTGGGTTGCATGTATTTTAGGATGATAAGATGCATTGACAGGTGTAATCGTAAAGAGAAAGAGAGGGAAAGAGGAGGCCAAACGTGAAAGAATGTGGTCGATGATCTTTTACGAGTGAAACTTTGTTTTTTTTTTCTCTTCTAATATTCTTTCATAGAAAATGCTATGTTTGGGGCCTTAGAGCTCTTTCTTTTATGGTTCTCAGCCATCTAGGGTATTTATAGAGAAAAACATGAAGATTATGTTAGGAGAGAACACTTACCCCAACAATTATGTTGACATTTTGGAATCTTCTTTTCGATAATGGTCCATGTTGCTTCACTTTTTCTGTTGTCTCCACGCTAGTGGAAGTTTAGAAGTTGTGCTCACGTGCGGAATATGTCTGTATCAATAGATTCAATGAGGTGTTGTGAGTTTGATGGTTTCTTGGGCCACGATATGAGGGTCTTGTAATCATTTCGATGCGGTGATTTATATGATGTTTTTTGTGCATTTTTATTATAGTAGATACGTTCGAAAGGTAATTCAGAGGAGTAGTTGGCCATATTTATTTTGATCTTTTTGGCTATTTACCAACTCCAGGACTTCGATTTGTAGGCCACAATGATCTTTTAGGGTTTAGTTTTAGTATGCACATCTAATCCTCAGGGTAGAGTTTCGACCCCTCAAAATTTTGATGCCATGTAGGTTGACCTGGAATTAAGACACGAGAAAGAAGTTGCTCATTCGTCCTGATGGGCATACCTTTGGCATGATACGTGATGACAATGTGGGATGCATTGAGCGAGATGAACTAGATTTGTTCCCACGATAAGATTGAAGTTATTCTCTGAGATTCAAGATGTTGAACTAATAATGTCAATCAACTATTAGGATAAACTCAATTATACATGGGTTGTATAACGACATGCCCCACCGGGACAATCCAGTGGTACAAGGTTCACACTGATGAGTCGTGTTGGGCTGAATGCCACCACGCCCCACTGCACGTGGATAGCCACGTGGACTATGGTAACCTCGCTCTGATGCCACGTAGAAAATCAGAAAGCATCCACATGGACTAGAGGTGTGGGCTATGAGAACCTCACTCTGATACCGCAGAGATAATCAGGAAGCATCCGCGTGGACTAGAGGTGCGGGCTATGAGAACCTCACTCTGATACTATGTAGAAAACTAACTAGTTAGAATGAAGTTTTTAACTTTTTTATTTATAAGTAGTTGTGCATGTGGTTACCAACTCTCTCTCTCTCTCTGCAGTCCCTTTTTCTCTATCCTTAGGAATAAAAAAATTCTATAAAATAGAGAGTAAACCTGGAATACCCGATCTTTACACATGCTTCCCTTTTTATATAAGTAATAGGTATGACTTTGACTCATATATTTGCTTCATTCAAGTTTCATTTCCCCCCATTTTTGGTTCGAATTGAACCAGATGCTTATCATGATTTTAGACTGCGAACATATGTTACGTGTTAGGAAATGGGAACGAAAGGGATATTATTGAAGTTGGCGTGGTAAACATCAACTATCAAACTCATATTCAATGTAAAAAATTCAAGCCCATTGGTGATGGTCAATCACATGATGCTTCTACATCAATCTGTTTTTCACCCACCCAATGTGTGGGACTAAACCAATGTTCTTTCTTGCCTCAACTCTACCTCTATTTGAGAGCTCTCTGCACAGCAATCATTCTCTGCATACAAAGTCTCTTTTCTTTAACATAATCAAGCAAGCGCACTCAATAATATGGACCCACTAACCGCCGGAACCCACCTGACTGGCTGACCACGACCGAACCATTATCTCTGATACCACTCGTCAAGGAGTGGGAACCAAAATCGAACCAAACGTAAACCAGATAAACCAGCTGCTAAACTCATACTAAACCCAAACACATGCGCATTTGGGCAAGGGCCAATCCCCTAATATTTTTTACGCCAACATACTTTTCATATATCGAACGCGGCATTAAACTAAAACTCGCCTGCCTTAACATTGCACAAAACATTGCTATCTATGCAGATGAACTTCATCAAAATTCAGTTGTTGCTACCATTAATCTTATCTGCTTGTTCTATCTCCTTTATTGCTTGATGTATGAGTACTACAGGAGCTGAGAGGCACTCGCTCTCAATGCCAGTTTGCAGATCTTAGCAACTTAAATACACGCCCACATGTTACTTTTTTGTTCTTCAAACTCTTTTTTTCTCCTTTTCTAATTTTATTTCTGGGGTCTGTGCTGTGGACATTTTTGGATGCAGATTGATGCATGACAATGTTAGAATAAAGTTGTTCAATTCAATTGAAATTCAAATTAAAGGAGTTTCTGAACTTTCTCCTGTCAATTATTCAAATTAAAGGAGTTTCTGAAGTTTCTCCTGTCAATGCTAGAATATAGTTGTTCACCTTCCTCCGGCTTATCACCGGCAGTCTGTTCAGGATTTCAAACTAAATGGGTTGCGCTTGTTGCGGGACTTAACCCAACACCTTACGACACGAGCTGACGACAGCCATACACCACCTGTGTCCGCGTTCCCGAAGGCACCCTTCTCTTTCAAGAGGATTCACGGCATGTCAAGCCCTGGTAAGGTTCTTCGCTTTGCATCGAATTAAACCACACGGTCCACCGCTTGTGCGGCCCCCCGTGAATTCCTTTGAGTTTCATTCTTGCGAACGTACTCCCCGGGCGGGATACTTAACACGTTAGCTACAACACTGCACGGGTTGATACGCACAGTGCCTAGTATCCATCGTTTACGACTAGGACTACTGGGGTATCTATTTCCGTAGTATTTTGTGCCTGAACCCGGTAGCTCACTTTTTCTAAGGAATGGGGAAGATGACAGAAACATGCCATTGAATGACTCTACTGAGACAAAAAGATGGGGCTATCAAGAACGTAGAGGAGGTAGGATGGGCAGTTGGTCAGATCTGGTATGGATCGTACTTGGACGATAGTTGGAGTCGGTGGCTCTCCTAGCAATCTTATCATAAATTCTAGGCTCTTGTTCTTGTGATGGCTTAGAGACGGAGAAGTTATTGCCCCGGATTGTGCAACGAACCATTTGTTGACCTTGCTCCTGCCCGCTAAAGAGAGAAACAAAGGCGGCAAAGAAAGGATAGACCGTCACTATACTTTATTTTCCACTCGTTATCATTTAGTTATAAGTAGACAGTTTCGGGATAACTTTTAGCTATGGAAAAGTTTACTTAGCACTAATTTTTTGATGATGATTTTTCAAGATTGAAGAGAACAATGGTAACCAGAGCTGCATGCATTGAATGATCTTTGAACCATTTGAAAAAGAGAAAATTTTCTGTAAGGGCTCGCACGATGCCATCGTGCGAGAATAAATAGGCTATTTTACGCCTGGGGCCCACGCATTCGCCTTCTTCCCGGAAAGAGAATCAGTTCCTAATTCTTTGCATCGCCCTTTCAGACAACGAAACCACTCCGAGCTTACTCCTGCGCCTGGAGCTTCCTCTTCGTTTTGCCTATCTTCTGCTTTCGTAGGTTCGTCTCAGCTTCTACGTCGACGAGCTTCCTCAGGTGCAATGTCATAGCTTCTACGTCCACGAGCTTCGCCGGAACGGAATCCCCTACTGAGCTAGGTCTGAAGTTCTTCCCACCCTTCGTGGCACTGGAGCGAGCTTCCTCCAGCTCCTTGATCTTCTTCTCAGCTTTCTCCAGCCTACGGTAGAATCTTGTGTTTATTTACACTCTTATCCGCAGTTTTTACCCATCTGACCTTGTCCCCTCGGTAGCTACCATCTTCTCGAAGATTATAGAACAACGACTATCAATGTCGTCCGAGAAAGTTGATGAAAATATTGTTAATGTAAGTAAATCCAACTGGAAATTATGATTAATTTCCAACTGTAATTATTCTACTTCATTACAGTCGTATTTTCGTAATATAGTACGACAGTATTATTTCTTGAAATTCCAATTGGATCCTGTTCTCTAATTTCAGTTGTCTTACATCATTTAACAGCAGGCCCAGAAGGACCCTATTGTATTCCCCATTGTGCACTCGGAGGATGAGGCATGGGCAATGTATTGTAATTATGCCCACACAACAGGATTTAGTGTTCGTAAACAACACTGACATACTGGACTCATCAAGAATTATTAAAATGCGAGAATATACCTGCGCAAAAGCGGGTGTTAAAACAGCAAGGCCTTCGCCAAAGAAGTATCGCAAATTAGAAACGCACACGGGATGCCTTGCCTACATTGTGTTTCACACTGATAAAGATGACAAGAATTGGGCAGTAACGAAGTTCGTCAAGGAGCACAACCATCCACTAGCAACCGAGAGTGAGAAGCATTTATTGAGATCTAATCGAATCATATCTGAAATGCATGGTAACTTAATAAATAATATGACCGGAACCGGAATTAAAGCGGTGGATGCATATAATTTCCTTTCTGAAGAAGCTGGTGACGTTGAAAATATTGGGTTCAGTAAGTTTGATGTCTTCAACTTTGTTCAACGAGAAAGAAAAACATTAATAAAAAGTGGCGACGCCTCAAGCTTGCTAAAGATATTGCAAGGGAAACAATTGGAAGACAATATGTTCTCGTATGAGGTACAAACTGATGAATTGAATAAGTTGACTAGTTTCTTCTGGATGGATGGTCATAACAAGATAGATTACGACTGATTCAGCGATGTCCTTATTTTTGACACGACGTATAGACTTAATAAATACAATCTTGCATGTGCGTCTTTCATTGCCGTGAACAATCATTGACAGAATATTTTTGTTGGAGGTGATTTCATAGCTGAAGAAACCATAGAATCGTTTTGTTGGGTGTTCGAGACCTTTTGAAAATTCGTTGGTGGGAAGCAACCATTTTCTATTTTTACTGACCAAGATCAAGCCATGACCGTAGCTCTTCGAAGGGTATTCACTACCAGTCGCCACCGTCTTTGTCAATGACACATCTCGAAGAAAACACCTGATAGTGCATTATTTATAGTTATGTTTATATAATATTTTGGTAGTAATTAATTAGTTTTCATATACTTTTAGTTTAATTTATATCTAATTTACTTTATTTTGTGTTTTCAGGTAATCTGCGGATGCTAATAACAAATTCAAGCCCACAGCCGTGTTCAGGGAAAATTCCAGAACAAATCTGCAAAAATCCTCATTACACGCCCCAGGTCACGGGCGTGACCTGGGGGTGTGACCATGGTCACGGCCGTGCTCTGCCTTCAGCTCCCGGAAGACATTGCCACGTCGGATTATGATTACACGCCCCAGGTCACGGACGTGGCATAGGGCGTGACCTTCAGGTCATGGGCGTGACTCGCCCGACATGCCTTCATTGCAGGCAGTTTTCGCCGCCGAGCCATTCCAGCTTACACGCCCTTGGTCACGGGCGTGACCAAGGGGCGTGACCTCTCCCGCAACTGCCAGATTAACTCCAGATCGCGCCGTTTACCGCCGTTTCCTGACTCGGTCAAGACACGCCCTAGGTCACGGGCGTGACCTAGGCCGTGACCCGTCGAGATGATCAATTTTGGCGGTTTCTCTTCCCCAACGTTCCCGGGCTTTCAATACGCAGTTACGCAGCTTACACGCCCTTGGTCACAGGCGTGACCAAGAGCGTGACTCACCAATTTTCTGCCTATAAAAGCCAGCTCCTGCCAAAGTGATAGGAATCCAGTCCTTGCTTAGATTGGTTCATTTTTAGATTAGATTTTCTGCATTTTATTTCTCGTTTTATGCAATTTTACATTATGCTTTGTAATTTCAATTCGTAGTTTAAAATTTCCATTTCCAGCAATTGTAATTCTTTCTTTCATAGTTATAAAATGTTCATTTTCTTTAATCATGAGTAGCTAATTCTATTACATTTGATCGGATGAATTTTTAAGTAGTGTTATTTTGTAATCTCTTTTTCATAGTTTGGATTTTGAAAACTAGGATTTATCTTTGAATTTAATTGCTTCGAATTCATATGTCGCGAATATGTTTCTCGATCTAAGATCCGTATGCTAGTGATCGAGAGATCCATGCGAACAAGGAGATCACTCAAAGATAAAAAGAGTTTCACGCACTCCTCGAGAGAGGGTGACGCAAATCTTCCGGATTTGAGTCAAATCCAATAGTGGGGCTCACCGCATAAAGCAAGTTAGGGGTTTCGACTGGCCGAGGAGTCTTAATCGATCAACCTAAGGTTAGGTGGTAGTTCTCCCGAGAGAGGCTCTATCATATTTTGGGAACCTCCACGGTCAAGTTTGTCTAAATCGATTTCTTTTGAATTCTAGATTTACGAAATATTTTACTTAAGGATTCCCGATCAAATGTTTATCTTCTTTAAATTATTTTCAAAACTCTATTTTATTTCCGATAAAATAATATTAATTTACGTGAGTAAGAATACTCGTCATGCCTCGGGCAAATACGACATCCTTCCTATACTATATTTTCGATAGGTACACTTGCCTACATCGGGATGTTAGTTAGAATTATTTTTAAAATTATATAAAATCTCTATCAAGTTTTTGGCGACGTTGCCGGGGAATATTTTTGTTGATATTTTGAAAGCGTAAATTTTATTATTTTTATTATTCTCTTTCTCCTCCCCCATTTCTGTTTTTGTTTTTTTCTTTTAAAATTCTTTTCTATTAAGTGAAAGTTGTTTAATTTTCTTTTTCACAAAAAATGATATTATCGCAATTGGCCGCAAAAGTTGCCGAGCTTCAAAATAAAGTCATTCTTTTGGAAGCCGCACGAATGCGCCAAATTATTTGTCTTTTTTGTGGTGCAAATCATTCTAGTGAGGAGTGTTATTTTTTATTTCAAAAATTTTCTAATGACAATCAAAATAATTTTTATAATGAAAATTATAATTTTTATGATGAAAATAATTTTTATTTAAATAATGCTTTAGGTGAATTTACTTCTTGCACTGATGTTGATTATTCATGGTGGCAAGATCACCCAGATTGTTTTCAGTGCGAAGAAGAAAATTCCTTCAATCATGATTTGCATTCCTCGCCTTTTCTGCAAATTTATTCTTCTTCTGATCTTGAGAATTTTTCGAATTTTATTTCTCATACATTAAATGCTTATTCTCATGATCAAAAAGAACAATTGTACCAAGAATTTCGCAAAGTCATGGAGACACTGGGCGAATTAGAAAACGAAAATTTTTCTTCTTCTCCTTCGCCCGCCCTTTCTTCTCTTTCTCATGAAATTATAATTTGTGAAGAAATTGTGTCCCGTGAATTTAATGTAAGACCCTTTTTTTGCTTTGAAAACCGGGTCTTACCGCCCAGAACCGCCGTCTTGCGGTGGTACCGTTTCACTACATGGTCGCCACCACAATACGTCGATCCTGCCGGCTAATCAACATTATCCAGGCCAACCAAAATCATCATGAAAAGATTAAACCCGATGCAGGAGTCCACGACCGACAATCACATAATAGAAAGATAACATGTCCAAAATGAGAGAGTTACACATAAATAGATGCTACTAATCAGAGTGCGGAAATATAACATAGAAAAACAACTAAGGCACTAAGCCTGATCAAACAAAGATTTCTTCGCCTCTCGCCTGGCAAATATGTAGCAGTCCAAACATCCACATGGCTCGACACCCTCAATGGCATATAGCTCTGCCCTCTGTCCTGGGTAGATGTGTAGAGTGGGTAAATGCGAGGTCTTGCTTACCGGAGCTCTCCCAGCAGCACCGGAGAGTCCGACTCCAGGTCTGGTCATCGTCTCACGTACCTCCCTCCGGGGGATGTCCTGCACGTCCGGGTTCTCCTATAATAATGAGGTCCACCGACCGTCAGTCTAAAAGACTTACCACATTCCTCCCCGCCTCCACCCGCGACTCCTAGGCACCGTGCGGGAGGAGGAAGCGGAGGACATCAAGGGGGTAATGAAACAAGCAGATGACAGGTGGCAAAGAAAAACTAGCAAGAATACAAAACCAAGTCTGTACTAGCAGTTCTATTATCAGACACAACGTAGAGTAACAACATAAGGAAAGTTGTACTAGCAAATATCAAAAGTTAAGATTGTTCTAGCAGTTCTACTATCAGACACAATGTAGAGTAATAACATAAGGAAGACTACACTAGCAATAACGAGGGCAAGTAAAGTAATATGTAAAGCAGCTAAGAAAACTAACCTTAACTTATATGCGTACACACAAGACACATAAGTCAAGGGATCTGGCAGGAAGTAAACTCATCATATAAAAGAGCCCACACTAATTTATACGATGAGGTCTTTGTTTGTGCAGAAATGATATGCTATGATGTGCAATGCAATGATGTAATGTTTGTATTATTAGTTCATACACATGCAACTCACTCACACGACTCTGTACGTACAGACCTTTAGTTCCCACTTTTCAGAGGTAGCTAACCTCTCGGGCAACTCCCGTCGTGGTCAAACAGTGGCAGAGGAGCGGGCGTCTCCTCACCTAGGTGGGTATGTCACACTACCAGACCTAGGCCCTAACGTATGTTGTGTTACCGGTGCCCAGTACCCACGAGCTCCTGCGTACTCTTGCTGGATCCGAAGAAACCAGACCTTTATTTGGCCAGGCATAGTTTGGGGAAACCGTCCCGTCGGACGCGCAGTAGAAACAACCTGGCCCCTCTGTAAACCTCTAGCACTGCCGAGTCAACGAACTGCTGTCGGTGTGACAACTAAGACAGAACCAAAGACCCACCACAATCTTTGCACATGCTCTATATACAAATATCTTATCTTACTGTCGAGCCTCCAGATCGTATTACTGATCTGACCGAATAAATTGCGAGCCCATCGCTCGCTTGACTATACCAGTCTTATATTAGAACTACGAGCCTACCGCTCGCTAGACTATACTAGTTTTACATCAAACTACGAGCCTACCGCTCGCTAGACTATACTAGTCTTACATCAAACTACGAGCCTACCGCTCGCTAGACTATACTAGTCTTACATCAAACTACGAGCCTGCCGCTCGCTAGACTATACTAGTCTTACATCAAACTACGAGCCTACCGCTCGCTAGACTATACTAGTCTTACATCAAACTACGAGCCTGCCGCTCGCTAGACTACACTAGTCTTATATCAAACTACGAGTCTACCGCTCGCTAGACTATACTAGTCTTACATCAAACTACGAGCCTACCGCTCGCTAGACTATACTAGTCTTACATCAAACTATGAGCCTGCCGCTCGCTAGACTATACTAGTCTTACATCAAACTACGAGCCTGCCGCTCGCTAGACTACACTAGTCTTATATCAAACTACGAGCCTGCCGCTCGCTAGACTATACTAGTTTTACATCAAGCTACGAGCCTGCCGCTCGCTAGATTATACTAGTCTTATATTTCACTCCTTCCTAAGTCTGGGGGCGGGGGGGGGGGGGGGGGGGGGGGGGGGGGGGGGGGGGGGGGGGGGAGGGAACTAGGTTGGGTTTCGAGTTCTCCTACTTACTACTCTTGTCTATTGTTAGTTGACCTTAGGAGCTTGGGGGTGAATCATGGACTTCCCGTGAGTTAGCTGGTGAAGGGCTCGCAACGGCACTAGGGGATGTGATGGTGACTGAAGCCCAAATCCCCCTTTCCAGGATATTTATTTTATTTAGTTGCTACCCATTCTAGTACACCCATATACTCTCTCCAATTGCTCTAAAATCCTAAGGTGGATTTCCATTTGACTCGAGCAGACATGAGCCGGTGTTCTATTGATCACCGGACCACGTCGATCCTAATAGCCGACTATTTCCTTGTGTTGTCTTCCTATCACAGTTTTCACTTCTAGCTAAGTCATCCCTTGCCTCCCTCAATGGGTCCTTGTCAATTCCCTGAATCGCTAGTTTCGCTAAACACACCCCGCCTTTATCCTAATGACTGCACTTGGTGAGTAAAACCTTAACTCAATTGGGCATCCGCAATTTTCCTAGATTTAGTAAGCCTGGGGGTGGTGACCATAAGGAAGGGGTCTGAATCTATGTTTTCAGTTTCTACTGTTCGCAGACCAGGGTAGGATTGAACTAAGTTGACTTCCAAGGCGCAATCTTAATCCTATCATGTCCAAGTGAGTCCCAGGTTTTGTCATAGATTCTTATGGGTATCAATATGAAACCTCAAGCCTTAGTCTTCATAATTTTCTAGGGGGGAGGGATTACTCATGAACTCTTTTAAAATGGATGGTGTGCGAATAGGGTTTGAACGTTGAGTGTTATTTAGGGATCTCTATAAGTCATGATAGCTTCACTACATCATAGTATTGGTCTAAAACTCTAGATCCTATGTCTCCTATTAAACCAAGGTGTATTTGTCCTTAAATTATCAACTATTGCATTTTTGCTAAACGCACCCAATTTTCCTACACTCCTAAGTCCAAAATTTCAACTTGGAGATCAGAGGAATCCACTCATGCACATGAGTTGAATTCATAACTAGAGGTGGTTGGTATCATGTCCAAGGCATGGGCAAATATTCGAGGTATTCGCATGAGTCAAAACCACTAAACGCACCGGATACACTTTTATACATGCCTCTCTAAAAGTGACCTAAAGGGGGCTACACTTGACTAAATGACATGAAGTCAGTGACATTTTAAAGGTATCCTAAATGTCTACAATACTTATGTTGGTCACTAACTCCAGAAGTGAACTTAACCTAGGTGGAAATAACATGCAAGTGCTGTACAAAATATTTAACATAACAAAACACTATTATAGACATATCACACCAAAAATGGAATAGAATGAGTTATACTTGGCCAAATGACATGAAGTCAGTGGCATTTTAAAGGTAACCTAAAGATCTACAATACTTATGTTGGTCACTAACTCCAGAAGTGAACTTAACCTAGGTGGAAATAACATGCAAGTCTTGTACAAAATATTTAACATAACAAAACACTATTATAGACATGTCACACCAAAAATGGAATAGAATGAGTTATACTTGGCCAAATGACATGAAGTCAGTGGCATTTTAAAGGTAACCTCAAGATCTACAATACTTATGTTGGTCACTAACTCCAGAAGTGAACTTAACCTAGGTGGAAATAACATGCAAGTGCGGTACAAAATATTTAATATAACAAAACACTATTATAGACATGTCACACCAAAAATAGAGTAGAATGAGTTATACTTGGCCAAATGACATGAAGTCAGTGGAATTTTAAAGGTAACCTCAAGATCTACAATACTTATGTTAGTCACTAACTCCAGAAGTGACATTAACCTAGGTGGAAATTATATGCAAGTGTTGTACAAAATATTTAACATATCAAAACACTATTATAGACATGTCACACCAAAAATGGAATAGAATGAGTTATACTTGGCCAAATGACATGAAGTCAGTGGAATTTTAAAGGTAACCTCAAGATCTACAATACTTATGTTGGTCACTAACTCCAGAAGTGACATTAACCTAGGTGGAAATAATATGCAAGTGTTGTACAAAATATTTAACATAACAAAACACTATTATAGACATGTCACACCAAAAATGGAATAGAATGAGTTAAACTTGGCCAAATGACATGAAGTCAGTGGCATTTTAAAGCTAACCTCAAGATCTACAATACTTATGTTGGTCACTAACTCCAGAAGTGACATTAACCTAGGTGGAAATAATATGCAAGTGTTGTACAAAATATTTAACATAACAAAACACTATTATAGACATGTCACACCAAAAATGGAATAGAATGAGTTATACTTGGCCAAATGACATGAAGTCAGTGGCATTTTAAAGGTAACCTCAAGATCTACAATACTTATGTTGGTCACTAACTCCAGAAGTGACATTAACCTAGGTGGAAATTATATGCAAGTGCTGTACAAAATATTTAACATAACAAAACACTATTATAGACATGTCACACCAAAAATGGAATATAATGAGTTATACTTGGCCAAATGACATGAAGTCAGTGGAATTTTAAAGGTAACCTCAAGATCTACAATACTTATGTTGGTCACTAACTCCAGAAGTGAAATTAACCTAGGTGTAAATAATATGCAAGTGCTGTACAAAATATTTAACATAACAAAACACTATTATAGACATGTCACACCAAAAATGGAATAGAATGAGTTATACTTGGCCAAATGACATGAAGTCAGTGGCATTTTAAAGGTAACCTCAAGATCTACAATACTTATGTTGGTCACTAACTCCAGAAGTGACATTAACCTTGGTGGAAATAATATGCAAGTGTTGTACAAAATATTTAACATAACAAAACACTATTATAGACATGTCACACCAAAAATGGAATAGAATGAGTTATACTTGGCCAAATGACATGAAGTCAGTGGCATTTTAAAGGTAACCTCAAGATCTACAATACTTATGTTGGTCACTAACTCCAGAAGTGACATTAACCTAGGTGGAAATAATATGCAAGTGTTGTACAAAATATTTAACATAACAAAACACTATTATAGACATGTCACACCAAAAATGGAATAGAATGAGTTATACTTGGCCAAATGACATGAAGTCAGTGGCATTTTAAAGGTAACCTAAAGGGCTACAATATTCATATTGATCATTTTCTCCAGAAGTGAGTCTAACCTAGGTGAATTCAACATGCAAATTCTGTACACAATGTTTAACATAATATATTCACCTTTATATTCATGTCACACCATTCACTAATTTTTAATGAATCTTGCATGTGAGATATTTCCACATGCATTGATCCAACTTGCTCAAAACCTTAGTCAGAGACATTGTACAACTAGGTCTACTATCCTACCAAATCTTTGAGTGGATTTGACTTCACAAAACACTAGATCTAATATTTTCAAGGGAAAAGAAATGATGATCAAGACCTTAGAAAAATCACCTCCACAAGTTCTCAATTTTTGGTAGGGTGTACATAAGGGCATGACCCATGCATGCACCAAATTTCAAGGTATTTAGAGTCAATTACCTCTCTAAATTAATTTATAAAAGACAAAGGGGCTCATATGTACATGCTTCACAAAAAATGATCTACAGGGAGCTACAGTGCTCCTTTGGGGGTGATCTAAATTTCTAAAAATCCTAGAGCCCAAGGGATACAACTTTGATGTTCAAAGTTTTCTCATAAAATGAGTGTAGGTATTTTTAATAATTCATGCAAGGGCTGCTTGAAATGCAAACATTTAAATTAAATAATAGCATTAATATAAATTTGGGCTGCGGGTAGAAATGTCACGCGAAATCAACGGTGTAGATTTCATCTCCTTCATCGCGCCTGCGGCCTGAATTTCCCGTTCCTGGGCGGTTTTGCGGGCGGATTTCCGGCGAGCTCCGGCCATCCCTGGCAAAACTGCCAAGCCCGCACCTTCACCGGACCTAGGGCTATCGAATGGCGGTGAGAGCACGGCCGGAGGTGGCCGAAGTAGGCTTGCGGCTATTTCCATTTTCGATCCCGAAACAAAAGAATGAAATCGCGAAATCTCGCTATTTCTTCACGGATTTCGTAAAGGAAGAGAGTGGGAGACTAGCACAGATGGAGCGGGGAAGGAACGTTGCCTGAATTCGGGTTTGGCGGCGAGCATTGCGACGGAGGAAAATTTGGTTGGTGTTTCCGGCATGCATGGCGTTTCCTGTGCGGCTGAGCTCAAAAACTCTATCTGGAAGGGGGGCTCGACTGCTTGAGGGTCCCTGAAGGTGGTGAGCGGGAGAAAAGAGAGGGAGGGGGTGTATATGGCCAGCTGCCATTAAGGGATCCTCGGCCACCCCATTGCCGCCCATGGCTGCCAATCAGGACCTCCTCCCCAATGCCCAAAACTGACGGGAATTCATTCCCCAAGTTCAGAGGATGCTTGGGGAATGAAGAGGGGGTGCCATTTGGCACCCATCCCCTAATTCCTCCTCTTGTCTTCTTCCTCCCTTTCACACACTTGAACAAGCCAATTAATCCCCCAATTTCGAATTTCAGATGGCATGGGGGATGATACACATGTGGGCTGCCTTCTTGGGCTATGGGGTTGGGTTTAGCCCACTTAGTTTGGGTTTGTGGCTCACTTGACCCATTTAGGCTAAAATGGGGAATTTGGATTTGAGCTTGACTCACACCCAATACATTCAATATGACTTGTCCAAATTGATGCCTTAGACCCCATGGGTCTATTCCAAGAGAGATTGAGTCAAGGTGGGGTCAAATGGGGCTTGATTGCACTTAATTGCCTATAGGGGCAATTTGGGTATTTTGTTGATTTTGCCCTAATTCTCCATGGTTGAATGCACACCACGGTTCATTTAGGTCTCATATACTCCCCTTAGGTTCAAGAAGGGTTGTGCTAAGTCAAACTGGTCATCCAAAACCTAATTGACCTTATTTTGGGAGGTTTGACTTTATAAAGCTTAAAGTTGACTTTTGGTAAATTTGACCAATTTGGTTGACCCCAAGGGTCCCTAGTGGCCTACTTACCTCCTTGGATGGTCATAGGGATCATAGAGAGGTTATGTTGGCTTTTTGGAGTCTTTTGGTCACCCCTAGGCTTAGGGCATCAAAATTGCTAAATGCACACCAATGTGTATTCCTTCTTAACTTGTGGAGTTCATGGGGCCTCCTTGGCATATTTTGTGTACTTGATTCATCCTAGGTAATATACATGGCTATGTGTGATGTATGAGATATTTTAGCCTCTTTTTAGTTCACTTTTCATTAGGGTGGTGCATGATGGCTAAGTGCACGCCATGTGTTCTTCACTTCTTTCACTATCATTCTAGGGCTCTGTGTCACTTATCATATTTTTGTCATGACTTGTCATGACAAAAATTCTCTAGGGGCCTAGCAGTTTGGGGGATGTTACATTTAATTCCCTTGGTATTGATTTTTCAGATAAAAAATTTATTTTAGAAAATGAACAACCGATCCTTAATCATGAATTTTCACAAGAAACTCCTCCTTGTGAAAAATTTTCTGACTCGCATAATCTTGATTCTTTTTATTCTAACGATTTTCATATAGAGGATGAGCCGTTGCAATCACACATTTTCACTGATCCATTTCCGCTCATCTCCAGCAATCCAAATTACCTAAGGTATGTATAGGTAATTTGGATTCACAATTTCGAGCTAACGGACAACAAAAGAGTTAAGAGTATAGCGGAGGAGTAGTCGGGCGACCGACTTCGGCATGCTCACCTGAGCGTAAATTAAGGGAGTTGCCTGTGTACCTTTATTTTTTTTTCCTTTTTCCTAACAATAACCGTCTAGCTTAAAGACGGGAAAAAGAAAGCGCTCTTGGGAGGCACCCCTTGCTTATCTTTATTTTTCTTGCACTTTACTTTTTTTTTACTCCCCCCCACTTGACTTATAAACATTGGGGACAATATTTATTTTTAAGTATGGGGGTGTATTCTCCTATATTCAGTTTTTATTAAAAATCCAAAAAAAATTAGAAAATCTTTTTCAAAAAATTGTAAAAAAATTGTTTTTCTTTCTTTATTTTCAATTTTGTTATAAGAAATATACGAAATTCAAAAAAATGTTTTCATTTAAAATTTTAGGTCTTTGTGTGTTGTTTTCTTTGTATGCAAACTAAAAATACTAAAAAATATATATAAAATTAAAATTTTAATTTCTTGCGAAAGGGCCGTGTTGGGCTTTCATCCCACAAAACCGCCTAGTACCTTGCGAGCCCGTCATGGGGTAGCCCTTAGGAAGTCCAAGAATATTAAAAAAAAAAATTTGTTGTAATATAAAAAAAATCCAAAAGGTTCTAATAAGATCAATTTTGTAATATTAAATTTCTCCAAACTTCTTTTTGACAAAATTGATTTTAATTATGAGTTTTCTTTATAGTCTTTTTAAGGAGTTTTCTTTTCATGTATCTCTTTATTTTATGTCTCTTCAAAATTCGTTGGATTTAATTTTTAGATGAATGTGATTTAATGAATTTTTCATTATTTTGATTTGTTTAGAATATTTCTTTGTTTTACTTTCTCTCTTTAAAATATCATAATTCAATTTTGTAGTAATTGTGTTAAATATCTTTAGATTTTACTTATATTAACTTGAGCTCATAGTTTCTTATAGATTGCTCAATTTGTTTTCTATGCTCTTAAAATGTATCTTTGGAATTTGTTTAGCCTTTAAACCCTAGCCCTTCCCAACCTTTTTGTTTAACCAAATTATTGGCAATTAAAAAAATTATTAAAAGATCATATGTCATGGAATGAGAGGATAAAATTATTCATTCCTAAACATATGCACCCAAATTTATTAAAAGATTATATGGCATGGAGATGCGAGGATAAAATTCATCACTCATAAACATATACATTTGGGATATAAAAAGAAGAAGAAATTTTTAAAAAATGGAAATGAGAGGATAAAATTCATTATTTCCTATTTTCAAAGTAACTTCTTTAATGCCAATTTTGCTCCATCTAGCCAAGTTTATTTGCTTATCCAATATATTTTTGAGAGAGCATAGTTAATATTTTGTAGTTTTTTAAAAGTTTCTCATGATTGTAAAGTTTCTATAATTTTAATCTTGGATTATTTTACTTAATTCAATGCAATTTTGTTTATGAAGATTTAGTTAGAGAATTTTGAAACTAATATTTATTCTACTCATTTCAATTTATGAATTATAAATTATTTCTTATAAATCTGAATTTTAATTTCTTAACTTATTTTGACATGAGTCTTATAAAATTAGAGGAGTACATAATTAGAAGTAAATCTTTTTGGAATGTCTTATAATTTATTCTCATACTTATAAATTAGTTTTGCTCTGGAATAGCAAAAGCATAAGCATGAGGGTATTTGATAATGCATTATTTATAGTTATTTTTATATAATATTTTGGTAGTAATTAATTAGTTTTTATATACTTTTAGTTTAATTTATATCTAGTTTACTTTATTTTGTGTTTTCAAGTAATCTGCGGCTACTAATAACAAATTCAAGCCCACAGCCGTGTTCAGGGGAAATTCTAGAACAAATCTGCAAAAATCCTCAGTACACGCCCCAGGTCACGGGCGTGACCTGGGGGCGTGACCATGGTCACGACCGTGCTCCACCTTCAGCTCCCGGAAGACATTGCCACGTCGGATTATGATTACACGCCCCAGGTCACGGGCGTGACATAGGGCGTGACCTTCAGGTCATGGGCGTGACTCGCCCGACATGCCTTCATTGCAGGCAGTTTCCGCCGCCGAGCCGTTCCAGCTTACACGCCCTTGGTCACGTGTGTTAGTTATGAAACGTTCACCTAGAGGGGGGGGGGGGGGGGGGGTTAGGTGATCTGGGTTCTTTTTGAATTATTTGGGCGAGTTCCGAATATATAAGCACATCACAGAAAATATCGCACAGATAAACAGAAATAAAGCACACCAGACGACACAAGATCTATAGAGGTTCCTCAAGACAGGGTGTCTTAAGTAGTCCTCTGTCCATCTGCGCCTACCCAGCAGTGTGTTAGGGTCGGCAAACTCTGCCAAAAACTTCAAGCCCTCAAGCCTTACAACACGGACCCGCAAGTCCAACATCCTAGGCCCGCAAGCCCCTACTGCCCCCGAGCCCGCAAGCTCGACACTCAGGCCCTCAAGCCCTACACAGCTGACCCGCAAGTCTAGCCTCTACCCTGGCCCTCAAGCCTCACAGGTCTCAAGCCCTCAAGCTTGACAATCAGGCCTGCAAGCCCTACACAGCTGACCTGCAAGTCTATCCTCTGCCCTGGCCCTCAAGCCTCAAAGGTTTCAAGCCCTCAAGCTTGACAATCAGGCCCGCAAGCCTTTACAAAGATTACAGTAAAGAGACTGTTACTTCTGCCGGATGAAGATCGGCAACTTTAGCCTATTGAAGATCGGCTTCTTAAGGTTGAAAAAGATGCTTTTTGATTTGATCTTTCAGCACTGGATCTTCTTCAATCTTCTCTTAGCCTGATGTGGATTGGCTTCTTAACAGTCGATGGAGATGACTGCTTCTTCTTTCTCTCTTTCTTTCTTGCGCCGCTTGTACTGTTCTATTTTCTGTATGCGCAAGTTCTTTTCGATTGATTAACCTCTTTAGGGCGACCTCTTATCTCTTTTATAAGACAACGAGCCTCCCAACGGTCTTCTGAAAATATTCCTTAAGTGTCAGACGCTCCATTCCTTAAGAGCACGCGTTGATTGATAACAACATTAATTGCTGATAGACAATCAGGCGGCGGAATTAAATCAACAACTTTTGAAGCTGTCTCGACGATATTTCCATCGTTACGACGTCATGGACAATATCTCGACGACAAAACTTTGTCGAACCCTTACGCCTTGATTGATCTTCAGTTGTTCTTTCTTCTGCCTCTCATACTGGTATCTCGACGATACGAGATATTCTTGCTCTTCTGAACAGACGACGATACGCCATCTCTTACTGTGTCGTCGTGATCTTCCTTCTTGTAGACTGTCGTCGTAATCATGTTGTTCTCTCGACGACATGAGTGATACTATGTCGACAGATCATACTTCACCAATTGCTTGTCTTCTGCTGTCCTTCTTCAGTCTTCTCGACGACATTCCTTCTTTGCGGCGATGTTCAACGCCATCAGTCATACTTAGCCTTTTCAGTGACAAGGCTTCTTTACGACGATGTTTGTTCTTTCTCGACGACAAGGCCACTTTGATGAAGTCGATGATACTGCGTCTTCTCTGCGTTCGACGATCTTGCTTCTGCGTTCGACGAATCTTGTTCTACTAACTTCCTGAGATTTATAAGCTAGAGAAGCCATCAAATACAAAGTGAAGTAGTCTTGACTTGGTGACTTCTTCAAATCAGGAATCATGTGGGCAAGATTCCCAACAACGGGCGTGACCATGGGGCGTGACCTCTCCCGCAACTGCCAGATTAACTCCAGATCGCGCTGTTCCCCGCCGTTTCCTGACTCGGTCAAGACACGCCCTAGGTCACGGGCGTGACCTAGGCCGTGACCTGTCGAGATGATCAATTTTGGCAGTTTCTCTTCCCAAACGTTCCCGGGCTTTCAATACGCAGTTACGCAGCTTACACGCCCTTGGTCACGGGCGTGACCAAGGGCGCGACTCACCAATTTTCTACCTATAAAAGCCAGCTCCTGCCAAAGTGATAGGAATCTAGTCCTTGCTTAGATTGGTTCATTTTTAGATTAGATTTTCTGCATTTTATTTCTCGTTTTATGCAATTTTACATTATGCTTTGTAATTTCAATTTGTAGTTTAAAATTTCCATTTCCAGCAATTGTAATTCTCCTTTCATAGTTATAAAATGTTCTTTTTCTTTAATCATGAGTAGCTAATTCTATTACATTTGATCGGATGAATTTTTAAGTAGTGTTATTTTGTAATCTCTTTTTCATAGTTTGGATTTGGAAAACTAGGATTTATCTTTGAATTTAATTGCTTCGAATTCATATGTCGCGAATATGTTTCTCGATCTAAGATCTGTATGCTAGTGATCGAGAGATCCATGCGAACGAGGAGATCACTCAAAGATAAAAAGAGTTTCACGTACTCCTCGAGAGAGGGTGACGCAATTCTTCCGGATTGGAGTCAAATCCAATAGTGGGGCTCACCGCATAAAGCAAGCTTAGGGGTTTCGACTGGTCGAGTGGTCTTAATCGATCAACCTAAGGTTAGGTGGTAGTTCTCCCGAGAGAGGCTCTATCATATTTTGGGAACCTCCACGGTCAAGTTTGTCTAAATCGATTTCTTTTGAATTCTAGATTTACGAAATATTTTACTTAAGGATTCCCGATCAAATGTTTATCTTCTTTAAATTATTTTCAAAACTCTATTTTATTTCCGATAAAATAATATTAATTTACGTGAGTAAGATTACTCGACAGGCCTCAGGCAAATACGACATCCTTCATATACTATATTTTCGATAGGTACACTTGCCTACATCGGGATATTAGTTGGAATTATTTTTAAAACTATATAAAATCTCTATCAGCACCCTCAAAAGTCTCATGCTTCAACCAAGACAAAATTGTTCAGTCCTATTTTTATCAGTGCATGAGCAAGTGTGATGGCGAAGATGAGTTCGAAAGATGTTGGATTGTGATGGCGACGAGAGGAAATTTGCAGGTTAACAAATGGCTGGCTGATTTATATACAGTCAAGAAGAAGTGGTCTACTGCCTTCAAAAGATATCTTGGATCTCGGCATTTTGTCAACGCAAAGAAGCGAATCAGCTAACAATTGTTTGCATGGGAGTTCGAAGACTACGAGTATACTTGTTGAGTGTTTTATCAGTTTGGAGAAGCTTGTATTATCGTGGCGTAGAAACGAGCATGAGGAAGACTTTAAATGCAAGCATGGTGTTGTCACCGTGCGGTTCAGAAATTGTTATTTATTAAAACATTTGTTGAAGCTGTACACACGCAAGATTTATTCATTATTTGAGGAAGAAAAGAGATGGTTTGTGAGCTTTAACAATGCAACTATGGATGCAGAATGTTCGTGCATGGGTTTTGAGACAAAAGGTATATTATGTCAACACATCATGAGAATATACAATATTCGAAATGGCAGATCAACCCCAAATATATAAATAAAAGATTCACCCTTAATGCGAAGATTGACATCTACCTACCCAATACCCATACCATGACCGAACACGATTCAAATGATATTTAGAAACCAATTGATGCGTTTTAGCTACGATTTAGCTAGCCGGATTGAAATTTGCAAAATTGCAAAGGAACATGTTATAAGCGTCATGAATGATTTGTCCAAGACAACCAATAATATGGTGGACTGCGACGAGATGCAGAAGAAGGGGTTCTTGGAGGAGAACGACATGAATTCCAATTGTGTTAAGGATCCGGCAGTGAAGAGGCCGAAAGGTGCTCCTAGTGCGCGCATGAAGGACCATTGGGAGAAAGCAACCAAAAACCCACGTAAGTTTTTGCTTATGAATTTACCAACGTACGTGTTAGCTTTGGCTAAACTTGCCAAATTCACTATGCAATTGTAAGCAGGGAAGAGAACGGATGGGAAGAAAAATGTAAAGCCACCTATTTTTGCTGACAAATCTCCGAAGGTGAAGGAGTTCAAGTTCGTTGATGACTACACAAAAGAATCAACGTCTGTAACAAATGAACTTAACTTCGTTGATGGGTTCACTAACGAGCAACCGTCTACTCAAACAGACAATCCATCCACCTTATTTTTACCCAAAGATTTTGGTCTGGATATGTCATTTAGTTTTTCTGGTATACCAGATGTATTTAAACCTTGAAGGGAAGCGATTGAGATTATTTGTATGTTCTGCTAGTCATAAAAATGGTAGCAGCATTATAAAAACCTTGACCAGTGATGTATGTAAACCTTGAGCAGCAAGAACCGAACTCCATTATAAACATATCTGGTTTTTCAGTTCTGCAGTTCTAATTAATCAGTCAGAACACCACATTATAAAAACATACCTGCATAAATGTTTAGTCATCATTTATACTTCATCAATTAGATAAATATTTACTAATAATTTAGCTAACATAAAAAATGTTTAGTCATCATTCACTATCATCCATTAGCTAAGAAAGTCTTAAGAAATGTTAGCACAAATTAACGGAGAGAATGTTATAAAAATTGCAGCTGCAATTTCAGCCCTAAATTTCGGCATTTCATCCTGCCACCTCTGTAAACGATCCCAAGAGATCGTATTTGTAGATAGAACATTCTCCATGAACTTGATTATGAAAACACCGCAGTCATTCCCATTCTCCTGCATTGGTATACCTGGGACGTCAGTTATTGGCCAGCATAGGAAATCCGGTGGCATTGCATCACTGATATCCTCATATAATGTTGATACCTACAAGAACAGAAGAACAACAACAACATATTAGAGTGACACGACATTATATCTTGATAAATTTTAAAATACAACCCAATGAAAACCTACATACCAATGCGGGCAATGATGTACGATGTCGACTAGTTAGGAGAGATTCGTAGTACTCCCACCGACCCTCTCTGATATGACATACAAGCAAAGCCCAGTGACACTGGAAGTGGCAGGGCATTAATATTATCTCCGACGACTGAACACTTGCGGCTGTTATATGACTAAGAAGAG
This sequence comes from Dactylorhiza incarnata, assembly GCA_033032865.1. Classification (NCBI taxonomy): domain Eukaryota; kingdom Viridiplantae; phylum Streptophyta; class Magnoliopsida; order Asparagales; family Orchidaceae; genus Dactylorhiza; species Dactylorhiza incarnata. The sequence goes on along the minus strand of JAWHQI010000681.1, from coordinate 46,300 downwards.
TTTTGGAGTTTTGAAAATTGCATCTCTTGCAGTTCTGCATTTGAATAGGTAAACATGGTTTAAATCAATACGAATAAATTGTTTTACGTGTGCAAAAAGTGCTTACAGCGTAGTCCGGAGACACGTATAAAAATGTCTTCATTTTTAACAATGTTCGCTTCCTTTTTGCGCAAAGAACGAGTGCATAAGCATTCAAATGCGTATCCTCTAGCCATCCATCAGTCAATAGCTCATCCACTAATCGTCTAGTTAATAAAATATTCCCACTTTAGAAAATAGTACTATTACTGTAATTTCAATATTATAAAAAGTTAGTGAGAGCAAATAAACATAAAAAAAATAAGGCCACCACACAACATAATTACCTCTCCAAAGAATTAGTGAGAACAAATTCTATAACTTCACGTAGTCATTCAGTTATCAAAACTTTGCCTGGGTAGTCATTGATTTTCTTGGCAGGGGTACCTAATGTCTTCTTCTTGTGTCCTTCTCTTTTCTTTACATTCCTAATGAAACTACTGAGTTTTCTTCACTCTGGAACCCTGACACCTTTGACGGACTTTTTTGCGGGAGTGGACCCACCACTATGTACTCAACTTCTGATTTGCTTTGGGTTGAGTGAGTTTGTGGAACACAAGTTTCATGGGGTGAAGCGGGAGTGGACCCAAAAGGGTGTTGGCCTTGCAGAGATTTAAACCCTATCTCAATTGACCTTCAAATTGATTCTAACTTTCTAATAACATCCTTTCTAAGGGAGTCAACCTGACACGTCACTTGATCCTTAATAAATCCCCTGAGCCGACTCTCCATCCCTCTCCACCCTTCATCTGACTGCAGATATTCAGACTTGTCTACTTCCAACTTCCTATTTCCTTTCCCAAACTCAATCTCCCTCAACTTTCTCAACTTAACCATCTCACTTTTTTAACCCTGTATCTTGTCTCTCTTCCAAATCTTCACTACCTCTTCTTCCCTCAAAATTAGAATCATCTTCCTCTGCACCGAGTAGTGCCCTCTCACACCCTCCAATCTTCTGGAATTTTGTATACACCTTAAAAAAACAATTTTGCGGATTAGCTTTGTCAAATTTCAAAAAAATTTAATTTACCATACAATTGTTGAACTTATTTGTGATGTTATCCTAATGTCATGAGCTGCTTGTTCAAGGTGCAACCGTGACCATAGTTTCATGTGTGAAAGGCGTAATAAGCCACATGTTGAGGCGATAAGGAGTCAAAGTGGTCGAAGACTTGGGTGTGGGAGCCCTTGGCATAAGTATGGCTCCATACTCAAGATGATCATGCATTTGGGGAGCATGCCAAGAATAAGAATTAAGCGTAACCATAACATCTTATGGCACAGAAGGATACGGAAGTCTCCAGTACACTGGAGAGAAATCTTGAAGATGACGGAAGGTTCTAGAATGATGTGGAGACTTCTAGAATATTCTAGAGTTGTGTAGAATGCTCTAGAATATTGTGGAATTTTGTAGAGATTTCTAGAATATTCTAGAAGAGTGTAGAATATTCTAGAAGAATGTGAAACCTTCTAGATAACGTTAGATGTGTGTAGAAGTATCTAGAAGTGTAGAAGTTGAGAGTAATCTAGAATAGTCTAGAATACTCTTGAATATTATAGAATAGTTTGGAGGCTTGTACATAGTCATGAGAGGAGTGTAGAATAGTTTAGATAAGTCTAGAATATTCTATACTTTGGAGGGAAACCTCTTTTGGGCATATAAAAGGGGATGGCCCCTCATTTTGTAACTATCCAAGAAATCCAAGTTATCATCCAAGTTTTGGACAAGCAATAGAGTTCTTTCACTTGTGTTGTTTCCCACTTTTTTCTTCATGACCACCTTGTTCTTGCAGGGAGAGGCTGACTTAGCTTGGCTACGCGGAGTGGCACGGAGGAGCTAAGGTCGCACGGGAGCTTGTAAGAAGACAAGTCCGTGACAGTTGGTATCAGAGCTAGGTTCACTCAAGTTCGTGGTGCATAAGAAGACTAGATGTTTGGTGAAATGGGCAACTCAAGTGTGGATGATCATGATAAGGGGGTCATGCAACAAGTTGAAAAGAAGAGAAGCCAAAGAGAAATTCATAACAGATGCTTGGATCAAGTTGTGGTGAAACCAGTAGAACAATGCACTCGTGCACGTAGTAGGCTACCATCCGTTCGAGAAGAAGATGAAACCAATAAAAGAGTGATGGAGCCTAAAGGTGGGTGTTTCTTATGCAAAGGAGACCACCACTTAAAAGATTGTCCATGGTTGGGTTGCCTCTTGAGTCTTAGAGGCCATGACTCTACTGGTTGTCCAAGAGCACATCATTACCATGCAGTCGAAGATAAAAGTGACTTCAACACGAAGCGTGAGCAAGATGTGAAGGCATGTTTCCACGAGGACAATACTTATGTGGAGGTATAAATGGTGTCATGCAATGTGGATCGGGATATGAACGGAGACTCTGAGTGTCGAGATGGTGAACCTCACGAGGAGGAACAGATCGAAGGAGTCGAGGTGCAGCCAGTTGAGGGTGTGGAGTCCCGACGCCAAGGGGGCAAGGCTGACGAAGAGGACCCAGTCGAAGAGTTCAAAGATGAGCAATCAGTGGAAGAATTGTTCGAGAGTCGCAGAGGCAATGCTTATACAAGGGCACCATTTACATCGATCTGTATGGAGCATGAAGAGGACGTGGAGTCCGATATTCAATGGAGCAATGCTCATGTGGAAGATTGGATTGAGGGTAAGCCAAAGGAGGGTGCAAAGTCCACAACATGTGAAGTAATCGAAGAGTCACTACTTGATGCGGAGTCAGTGACACTACTTGATGGAGTTAAAAATAACCAAACCGCGCTGGATTATTGGTGGCCAGATGTTCTCGACGATAGGAAGGAAAAGGTTCAAACAATTTTGCTACCCGATGTATGGTTGCGACGAGGGCGTCACAAGAATGGGTGTGGGAGATTGTCACGAGCTGCTTGTTCAAGGTGCAACCGTGACCATAGTTTCATGTGTGAAAGGCGTAATAAGCCACATGTTGAGGCGATAAGGAGTCAAAGTGGTCGAAGACTTGGGTGTGGGAGCCCTTGGCATAAGTATGGCTCCATACTCAAGATGATCATGCATATGGGGAGCATGCCAATTAAGAATAAGAATTAAGCGTAACCATAACATCTTATGGCGCAGAAGGTTACGGAAGTCTCCAAAACACTGGAGAGAAATCTTGAAGATGACAGAAGGTTTTAGAATGATGTGGAGACTTCTAGAATATTCTAGAGTTGTGTAGAATGCTCTAGAATATTGTGAAATTTTGTAGAGATTTCTAGAATATTCTAGAAGAGTGTAGAATATTCTAGAAGAATGTGGAACCTTCTAGATAACATTAGATGTGTGTAGAAGTATCTAGAAGTGTAGAAGTTGAGAGTAATCTAGAATAGTCTAGAATACTCTTGAATATTATAAAATAGTTCGGAGGCTTGTACATAGTCATGAGAGGAGTGTAGAATAGTTTAGATAAGTCTAGAATACTCTATACTTTGGAGGGAAACCTCTTTTGGGCATATAAAAGGGGATGTCCCCTCATTTTGTAACTATCCAAGAAATCCAAGTTATCATCCATGTTTTGGACAAGCAATAGAGTTATTTCACTTGTGAGCTTTCTCTTGTGTTATTTCCCACTTTTTTCTTCATCACCACCTAGTTCTTGCAGGGAGAGGCTGACTTAGCTTGGCTACGCGGAGTGGCACGGAGGAGCCAAGGCCGCACGGGAGCTTGTAAGAAGACAAGTCTGTGACACTAAGCTTTCCTTGCAAGGTGAGGCAATACTTTGCACTATAACTGACCTTGGGAGACCAACGAAAAATTCTAGGCCTTACAACCTCATCAACAGCTAACTGAACCTTTGTATGCTCGTAGAACCACACATACACATAAAAATTATTTAGGTATTTAACTCTGAAATAAGGTTTTTTTAAAATATGCATTCTCTTACCAATAACACCATTGTGCAGCCTTCGAAGTACCCCAAATTGGCACCTGCTTCTCTTAAAACACTCATTCTACTTAAATCAACCAACTGCAAATGGAAGAAGTTGTGGACGGCCTTTGGCCAGTTGTACTCTGTAAAAATACTGAGCTTGGCGACCTTCTTAAGAGAGGCCGGAGTCTTTACACCCTTCAAAGGAAAAAAAAACAACTACAAGATATTTAACTAATGCATCAATTCTCCTACTCTCCAATGTAGGAGAAAACTCCTCAACATCAAGCCGTTGTAGTTCATCAGTTATGTTCTTGTGAATTAGGTCCAACAATGGTAGCCTAAAGAACTTCAGAACACGGCCTCTGTTAGGTAGCCCCAATATCATCGCCACCTCATTCACTGTCAACTGTAGGTAATAATTTCCTAATAAGAATGCTTGCTTATCTCTATTTTAGCATCGAACAAGAAAATATAATAATGGAATATTTTGGGGAAGACTTGACATTTGAAAAAAGGTAGCACTTTAGCATCGGCAAGTGCAGACTTTGACTCTGCTGTTAGGACATCCAACAACGGACGGGCATTGGATTTGAAGGTGGACACAACACACCAGGAACTAAGATATTGGGTACCAGTCATTCTCAGGTCTGCAAAGAGTAGTATCCAAATTAGTAAAATGACAGTAAAATAAGAGAATTACAATAGAACTTTAAGAGGGCTGTGGTAAAATACAACTGTAAAAGCACTGTAAAATATAATAAAAATACAGTTGTAAAAGGACCATAACATTAAAACAACACAACTCTCAACCTATACAATACAGTTGTTAAACAACAGTTCAACACAACAACAACACAACAGTGAATTGACTGTAAGAAAATATTAATAGGGATGTGGTAAAATGCAACTGTAAAAGGACAGTAAAACCTCATAACAATACAGCTGTAAAATGACCGTAACACTAAAACATCACAGCTCTTAGCCTATTAACAATGCAGTTGTTAAACAACAGTTCAACACTACAACACAACGACAACACAACAGTAAAATGACTATAAGAGAACTTCAAAAGGGCTGTGGTAAAACACAACTGTAAAATGACTGTAAAACATAATAACGATACAACTGTAAAATGACTGTAACACTAAAACAGCACAGCTCTCAACCAATGCAGTTGTTAAACAACGGCTCAACACTACAACAACGCAGCAGTAAAATGACTGTAAGATAACTTTAAAAGGGTTGTGGTAAAATGCAACTGTAAAAGAACTGTAAAACCTAATAACATACTCCATGACAACAACTTTAAAAGGGTTATGGTAACATACTCTATGACTACACAACCATAACTCCACAACTATAACTGCAGTAACATACTCCATGACAGTAGTAACATACCATTTTAGGGCCTAAAATACGAGAAGAAGAGGGTCGGTAAATATCATACCTGCGGGAACGAGGGTATGAGAACGGTAAGGGAGGAAAGTACAATAACTATGAAGTTCGCCCCTAACTTCCGCGGTGAACGTCGTGTAAGAAACGATCGGGATGTATTTGTCCAAGATCGTGAAGGGATTGAGAAAATCTGGAGGGGTTTGAGAAGAGATCGGGAGGTGTTTCGCCTTTCGCCGGAGAGAAAATTTACGAATCTCTTCCTTGGGAGGGCGAATACGTGGGCCCAGGCGTAAAATAGCCTATTTATTCTCGCACGATGGCATCGTGCGAGCCCTTACATAAAATTTTCTCTTTGAAAAATGCCTACGAAAAATTGTGAAGAAGAGAGATGCGGAAGAATGCTCAAAATGGACCGAGAGTAACCTCACTATTTAATTGTAAAATCCATGGGGCCATGGGACACGTACAGGACGTCTCACAATACAATTGGATAGTGAAAAGAGTTCCTCCCGTGTCTCCAGCCAATAATATTTGCTTATGCTCTGTTTGGGATGGTGATTGTCGTGAGAAAAGTTTTACTCTCACCGGCATTTGATTTACCGTTGTTGGGAAGAGTGCTTACACCAAAAATGTGTTTTTGAGAACTTTTTGGAAAGCATTGAACCTAGCCCTGCAAGCGGTGCGGTTTGGTGCGGTTTGGGGACAAACCGAAACCGCACCGCAGCCGACCGGCCAAAACCACACCGCACCGAAACCGTGCGATGTGGTTTCGTTTTGGTGCGGTTTGGCGTCGGTTTGTGCAGTGCGGTTTCAGTTTTTTGACAGCTTTTTTGTTCCTTTAACTGTAGCGCGCGTGTCAGGTTTTTGACACTTATTGATAGTCATTTAACATCATATCATCAACCCTCTATATGTTCTCATTTGGGATAAATGATTGGCGAAAAGCCGATAATAAATCCATCAATCTGTTGGGTTTTCTATACATCAAATGAACAACATATCATATATGCGCAGCGAAAATAACAAGCAAGAACAACCCAAAAGAGTTTAAGGATGTTACGATTTCATGAGTCAAGAAATAAGAAAGGTAACAACAACGATGTACTTTAAGGGGATTGAGTCAACACTCAACCAAGATGCTCCAAGAAGAAATCTCGAAGACAAACTCAGATTCCCAAGCGCAGAAATCGATCGACGCCTCTATAGAAGTCCACACGAGTGAAGGAGAACCCCACGACTCTTGCCCAACAAGATTTGGGATGGAGAAAGAATTCCCTCTATGTCTCCCACAGACTGCTAGATCCGACGACGGGGAGAGGCGGCAGCGATCTCGCGAAATGCGGACGAAACTGGCGAAACCTATGCGGAACCCTTCCGTTTTGGCTCTATCAGTTTCGAAAAGGAAGAAGTCATACTGCTGGAAACCTAATCGCTTCCTTTTATACCCAAGGCATAAAACACGCTATCCGCAGACCCGAGACTTTATTGGAGTTAACACAGAATTTCGTCGAGTAGACCAAATTCGTCGAGACAATTGGACGAATTCGTCGAGTAGAGTATAATTCGTCGATTCGACGTGACGAATCAATACGTGTTTCGTCGAGACAATCTCGACGATTCATCGAGTATATCTAATTCGTCGAGACATTTCGATGAATTTCGACGAGACGAATTAACACATATTTCGTCGAGACAATTCGACGATTCGTCGAGTACAACTCAATTCGTCGAGACACTCGACGATTCGTCGTGTACTTCCCTTCCCATCGAGATGTTCTCGACACAACTCCAATATGTCATAGGATTAGTCCTCCACTCATATCCAATGTGAGTAAGACCAACACAATCCATCATCCAACTTCTTCAACACTGTTATGTACGACCATATAAGCTCAAATTGTGTTGACAGTAAGACTAACTATTTGATTCTTTGAGATCACCTTGGAAACACCAACATAATCATCATTGCAAATTCCGTTCGCATGATTACAAACAAAATACACTCACTCATTCAGACATTCTGTCCATTCTGTCTAAAACTATAAAACCTAAAATAGAACATCACCAATTCACCATTCACATGAACTGCATAAATAGAACATCACCAATTGCTGGAAGAAACAGAGAAACGCTGTTACACAGATAAATTTAATATGGTAGAGAAATAGAGAAACGCCGCAAATAGCAATCACAGATAACATATCCAAAAATCAAAAGCCCTAACCTTGGCTGGAAGAAAAAGTGAAGCGCAGTTACGCAAATTTTGAATGAACACAAGCTCTAAATTGGCTAAACACCCCAAGTTAAATGACCATGGACCGTGGACAAACCGAGAAACACAAACCCTAACAATCACAAGATATGAAGTGCATGTGCATACCTTTGTTGGAAGCCTGGACGGAGACTGAGAGTGAGAGGCAGTCGGGCCGTCGGCGGTCGGGGTGAGTCGGCGGAGGCAGACGGCGGAGGGAGAGGCAGTCGGGAGATGGCCGAGACTCGAGAGGCAGACTCACAACAGTCGGGCTAGGGCAGCAGCAGGGCTTAACTTGCAAACCTTGCGGTTTCACGGTTTGCAAATTGCAACAAATTGATTAATTAAATCAATTATATAATATTAATACGTGGGTCCTGCCGTCGTGGGCCTCCTTTATCTTTGCTGTTTTTGCTAAATATCGACTTACCAATACGGCAATACCTGGGCCATCATTCGTGTGTATGACAGCGGTGCGGTTTGCGCCAATTGCGCAGAATTTTTTAAATTATACCTGAAATAAATTTTATAGGTGGTGCGGTTTGCACGGTCTGGAGTAGTACAAAACCGCACCGCACCAACAGACCGCCGGTTTGAAAGCACAAAAATCCGCACCGATACCGAGCGGTGTGGTTTGAAATGAGGTGCTGTGTGGTTTACCGGTTTGGTGCGATTTTCGATTTTTCTGCACGGGGCTAATTGAATCCTCTCATTTTCAGAAAAGCTAAAGAAGTTTTCCTCATTTTCATGTTTTTCCCGTAAGTGAGCGTCCCTTTCTAACCGCTCTAATCTCAACACTTGTTTCACATCATTTTTTTTCCTACTACCATTGCCAAGCAGAATCTTAGTGTAGTCGAGCAACAATTTCAAATAGTTTGACACAACCTTTTATGCAAAAGAATATATTTTAGGTTTCTTATTATTCTAATTTTATTTCTCATCCTATATCCCAATACCATTCTATATACCTCTTTAAGAGGGAAGCCTTTTTTGTCATGGTTGTAAACATGTAATGGATAACAAAAATGGGAATTATGACACCTTGCAAACATTGCTTAAAATATCTTCTCATAATTCATATGAGAATGACCCTATATATAATTTTGTAGAGAATAAATATACGCAAAGATTTGTTTCTCTGCAGATTCTTACTATATGTAGCTCAGACCAAAATGGAAATTGTTATTCAAAGAAAAATATAAAAATTGAGATATGTAATTATGTAATTACTCAGAATGGTATTGGAGCAAAAGAACATGTTTAATCAATAGAAAACATTTTCAGTGTAAGTTCCTCGAGTCAATTCTAACCATTATAAATATTGCCACCGGTGGTGAAGTTGAAGTCGCCGAGGGGGTCCGAGGGGGTTGCAATTGTTTGGATGAGTTACCACAGGGAGGGGCTGGGGCGGAGGATCTGATGACCAAGAGTCGTGAAATGAGGGAGGAAAGAGACAAACTTCAGTTTTGATTTTGGGTTGCATATAGACTTTTTGTTATGTTTATAATATTCCTTGCTCAAATGAAACGAAAAAAGTTTGGTCTGTAGATGCAGTGCGCATATAACAAGTTTGGCCTCCCTTGATCTTCTTCTATCTCCTCTGATTTTTCTTCTTCATATTTTCCGCCCCCTTCCCTTCTCCTACTTCTTCCTATTTCTCATTCTTCTTTCCCTATTTATAATTCTTCTACTTAGTAAATTTCTTATGTATACATTTATTAACTCTGATAGCTGAATATATATATGAAAATTAGAAGAATTCTTGGAACTATGCAGTTCAGGAAATCCATTGTATCGTGATATCTGAATATTCATTTTGTATCAGGACATACGATAAAGGTTGAGGAACATATTAGACTTTTATCAAAATACAATTGATAAATTCCAATTTATATTTTAGGAAACCATTACTACAGACTAAAAGTATTATAAAGAATTCGAATTCCTATAAACCAGACAGACCCTAAGTGATGGGTACTCATGATAAGAGTCTCGTATTTATAAAGGTGTCTGACGGAAATGTTCATAAAAGGCAACAAATATTTCCAAAAGACGGGTCGTTTCCAAAGACGGATCGTTTCCAAGGGCGGATTATTTCCAAAAAACTCTCCCCCTCCGAAATTGGCAGGAAAAGCAAGGCACGCAAAACCGCCGCGGACACGACGGAGTTTCTCCCTCCCGTCGCGGGAGGGATCCTCGCCCCCACGCCACGCCCCCTGGGGGTGCGGCCAAACCGCACCCCGCGAGGGGTGCGGCCAAGCCGCACCCCACGCGGGGTGCGGCCTTGGCCGCGCCCCCTTTGGGGTGCGGCCTTGGCCGCGCCCCCTTTGGGGTGCGGCCTTGGCGCACCCTATACGGGGTGCGGCCTAGCCGCACCCCATACGGGGTGCGGCCAAGCCGCACCCCCTCGGGGTGCGGTCAAAGTCGCCCCCTCTTGGGTGCGCCCATGCCGCACCCCCTCGGGATGCGGGCGCGCCGCACTCCCTTGGAGTTCGACCGCGTCGCCCTCCTCTCCCCGCGCGAGGTACGGCCGCCCGCCTCTCCTTCTTTCCCGGCAGAGGGGACTTGCGGGAAGCCCTCACGGGCGTACTTTTCATCAGGAACATCACGCCCTTATTTTCTCCTTAAGGCCGCGGCTTGCCGTTCCACTATTCACACAGGAACACCTCGAGGCGTAACCAAGACGCCCTCGCATCTCGTCGCGCACTTGAAACACTTCAGCGCTAGCACGCGCTCAGAGCGTTTCTGAGCGCGATCAGGAAACCTTCTCACATTCTGTCTTTCCGGCTTCTCACTCTCTGGGTTTCCGGCTTCTCACTTTTTGTCTTTCCGGCTTCTCACTCTCTGGGTTTCCGGCTTCTCACTTTTTGTCTTTCAGGCTTCTCACTTTTCAGGAACGGCCAGTCGCCTTTTTCACCTCCAACGGAACTGCCCGAACTGCCCAAGCTGCCCGAGGGGCAAGGTGGTCATTTGCGAAAAATGGCAATCCGAGGGCCCCGAACTGGAGAATATGATTCGTCCACCGAGCATTTATGGAAACGGCAAACGGCGAGATTACCGGACTACCCCCGGCCAAAGCTATAAAAAGGGGCATGGGGCTTCATTTGAGGGGATCTTGACTTCTGGACCCGGGAGAGCTCCTTGCAGACTTTTGTGGAATTCTCCTTCAGCGCTTGAAGATCTCCTTCGGGACTTGAAGATCTTCATCATCCAGAAAGGCGACCGGCGTTCTCAGAAGGGAAAGACGACTGGCCTTCTCACTTCCGAAAGGCGACTAGCAATCTCAGAAGGGAAAGGCGACTGGCTTTCTCACTTCCGAAAGGCGACCAGCGTTCTCAGAAGGGAAAGGCGACTGGCCTTCTCACTTCCGAAAGGCGACTAGCAATCTCAGAAGGGAAAGGCGACTGGCTTTCTCACTTCCGAAAGGCGACAAGCATTCTCAGAAGGAAAAGACGACTAGCCTTCTCACTTCCGAAAGGCGGCAAACATTCTCAGAAGGAAAAGGCGACTAGCCTTCTCACTTCCGAAAGGCGACAAGCATTCTCAGAAGAAAAAGGCGACTAGCCTCCTCACTTCCGAAAGGCGACCAGCATTCTCAGAAGGAAAAGGCGACTAGCCGTCTCACTTCCGAAAGGCGACTAGCATTCTCAGAAGAGAAAAAAACTTAGTTTTTCCGAGAGGTGGCCTGTCACCCTCGGAGCTCGTTCTCTCTCTCTCTCAAAATATTGTAACGAGCAGCGGCCTGTCACGCTCAAGTTCTAGTTTCCAAGTTGTAACCTCCAGAAGATAGTGAAGTTTGGTCGGCACAGCTCCGGCCGCGTGGTTTTTTACCCTTTCCGGGTTTTCCACGTTAAAAAGTCCCAGTGTACTCAACGAATCTCTAATTGACTGTTTGCGCGCTTAGTTCGCTCACGAGCTAAGGTGGTTCAAGTGAACCGGTCTACCAAGAGCCCTAAGCATTCCGCAACAGTTTGGCGCCGTCTGTGGGAATGGATTCCCAAATTCGAAGCAAAGAATTCCCGAGCGCAATACCTACTTCGCCGGAATTCTCGGGGCCAGCAAGAGTGGACACCTCCCCTGAACTGTCCGACGCATACAGCTCCTCGATTCCAGAAAGCCAGGCGAAAGGAGCGCTCACTACTGCACCCATCCGGCCCCCTTGGCCGGAATCGGCTGGCAATCCGGCCCCTCCGGCGGGAGGGCAGGATCCGAGCAATGACAAACACCAACAAAGGCGATCCCCCCTCTCCAAGTCAGTTTTGGAATACCCAGTTCCGTCATGGCTAAAGCTCCCGTACAACAAGGAATTCCACGGAGCAGAAGATCCATATGAGCACGTTAATCATTTTCTGATAACGACACGGAGGCTCGGACTTCCCGACCCAGTTAGCTGCAAAATCTTCACCAAAACGCTGCGTGGAGACGCCCTCCACTGGTATCAATCCCTGCCTAACGGAGCGATCCATAGCTTCACTGAGTTGTCCCGACTGTTCATCGAGCAACACGAGTCCTACTCGGCGAAGATCCAGGAAGGAGAAAAGCCCGGTGCAAGCAAACAACCCCTCCTAGGAGAGGGGGAGCGGAACGTGCAATCAGAGAAAGTCGTCCCAAATTTTCACCGAGAACGCCCCTGCGCATGGATGGATTTCATCTTGGATGCAAGCATAGGGAGTCCGCCCTGTGAGCTGAGGAAGGCGCTGATAACCCACTGCATCTCCTTCAACGTCCTATTCCTGGCAGCAATAGTTCGGCTCAAGCTCCTAAGCGGGAACCTCAAGCTTAGGGCTAGCGAAGCAGAGCTCCCGGATGGAACTACGGTACCCACTATAGGCGTCATCACCCTCCCCGTCCAAGTAGGAGCACACGCTGAACCGATCCAGTACGATATACAATTCGTCGTCGCCGAAGCAGACTCCCCCTACGACGCAATATTCGGGAGCCTCCTACTGGACGCCATGGACCACGACGTTTTCATGTCAGGACGCATGGCCAGCAAAGGAAGTATCCTCAAGAGCGCAATGCATAGTCTCGGCACGTCCGCCCCATGGCTCCCCTGGATCAGCAGCAACCCGTCGCCAAAATCAAAGACCGAGATGCAGGGTTCACGAGAAGGCCAAGCAGCTCCTGCGATGGCTGGAAAAGAAAAACTTCAGACACTGACAGACCCGCCCCTCGATACAAGCCGCAAGAGAAAGGGACAGCAGCAGCAACCCGAGGAAGCCGAACGGCCCACTCAGAACCAAGCAAACCGCCCCCAAGATCTAGCAAGTCTAGGCCCCCGGAACTAGACCCCGCTAAACACACCACGCGAGCATATATTGTCCGTAATCTGTCATAGCAAGCTCATCCACTGGCCCAAGAAGCTCTCCTTGCACAGGGGAGATCAGTCTCAGTTTTGCCACTTCCACAAAGGCCGAGGACACCAAACGGAGCAATGTGCCCGACTGAAAGAAGAAATCGAACGTCTTGTCCAACTAGGATACCTGGAGGCCTTCCGCAAGAAGACACAGAAGAAGGCCAGCGAAGGCCAATCGCCGGGCCGTCGTTGCCCACCAAGCTGAACGACCGAAAAGATTCGGGCAAACGCAACGCAAGCAAGGCTCGACGCTATCTTCTCTGAAGCCTGTATCAGAAACTTATCGCAAGACTGCACTTGCGAATGTATCAGTATTTATTTTCTAATGAAATCCTACTTGCTCCAATCCATTCTACTGCAGGTACCGCTTCGGGGCCCTGCCCCGGGGACTCTGCACCGCCGTCGATTGAAGGTTCGCCCTTCTCCTCCGCCGTTGAGTCCCGGTGTCGTAGGGGCCTGCCCCCCCTGCGTTCACCCCCAGTTTGAATACCCCCGCTATTCACCGGCCAAAGCCGCGAGCACAGACTCGTGCAAAAAGCCGCGGGCTCAGAACCGTGCAAAAAGTCGCGAGCAAAGGCTCGTGCACTAAAGCCGCGAGCGCAAACTCGTGCACCAAAGTCGCGGGCAAAGGCCCGTGCAACGAAGCCGCGAGCACAGAATCGTGCACCAAAGCCGCGAGCATAGACTCGTGCGAGAAAGCCGCAAGCACAGACTTGGGCAAGCTAACTCTTTATATATGTATATATTTGAAAGCCGCGGGCTCCGACTCGTGCAAAACTCATTTTGAAAACAACCAAACCATGCAGGTGCTAACAACCAGATAAACAGATCGAACAAAGAAGTAAATACGATAAACTCGATAAGAGGGTACAAACGCGTCAGCTCAACGCTGCGCACCAAGCGGACAACAGTATGAAAAGCGGAAAAGCAAAATACCAACAAGCCGACTCAGAGCGACACACAAGCAAACAATAACAGGGAAGTCAAGAAAACAGAGGGCAATCGGCATCAATCCTCGGCTGCGTCCGAGCACTCATCCTCCGAAAGATCTCCCGCTCCAAGACCGGCGGTGTCACACCCGAACCTCTTCCCCACTAAGCGGAGAGTCTTCTGAACACTGCGCTGGAAGGCGACCTCGCGCTCATCATCCAACAGGGGATCGACCTCCTTCGTCATGACCTCAGCACGGATCTCCTCCGCCATCTGGAACCGCTCCTCGACAAAAGCAAGAGAATCTCGGAACTCAGCCACTTCGGCCGCCTTGGCATCCTCAAGGCTGCGCTCGACCGACGACAGCCGCTCCACCTCGCTCCGCAGAAATCCCAGCTCCCCCTCCATACGAAACATCACCCCCTGGGCCTCAGATAGCTGACGAAGTGCGTCCTGGGCAAGCGCCTTATCTCCACCGTACGCCTCCTGCAGCTTCTCAACCTCGGATTGGGAAGAAGAAAGATCCGCCTCCAGCTGCTTGATGCAGGACAGTTCGCGATCCCTCCTCCTCTGTAAAGCAGACATGTCCCTCTTCATCACGCTCAGCTCCTCCTGGAGGGAGATGTAACTGTCCTTGAGGCCCACGTAACAGTCGTTCCACGTGAGAGCAACATTGGTCAGAGCGTTCACCTGCAAACACGAAGGAAACAATCAGGAAACACGAATAATAAGAGCAAAGACAAGTCAAGACCCAAGAAAGGAGAGATTGACTTACCGCAGAAGTCATCGCCTGGAGGGACGAGGAAACTCGTCTCGACGGTGGATGAGGAGGAGGTGGCGGCAAGTCTCCCTGCGCAACCTGCTCAGCAGTAGGGGAGGCCAGAATCTCGACCTCCGGGTCGGAAGCAATCGGCTCCCCCCGACTGCGGCTCGGACCGGCTTCATGATCATGGCTCCTAGGCTCCGGCGGAGCAGAACACGAACCAGGAGTTCCATTCCTGAAAACAATCTTTCTCTTTTTCCCACGCTCCAGGGGAACCGCAGCCTCCCGCTCAGGGTCCCAAGAAAGACCCACCGCGAGCAGCCGACTCTCCTCCACACAGTTGTACATGCTAAACAAAGCCTTCGACAGCCCCTCTCGGCCAGGAAAGCCGGGGAGGGGAAGGAACTCGTCCTCCCGACCGGTCAGTCGGCGGCAGCGTCCAGGAAGTGACCTCCAAAGCTCGGGCAGCTCCCAACGATTCTGAACGTATCCATAAAGGGTATTCCCGTGGCGATAATCCGTCTTCTCGCCAAAATGAAACCAACTTTTGTTGCTCCGCACCTCAATCCGTCCGCCCAAGTAAGTGGTAGCCTCGCACCAATCCTTGAAGAGTTCGAGTGAAAAGCGCGTACTGTGCTCCCGGAAGAGCACCACCAGCCCCATGATATTTGACATCCCAGCGGGCGTAAACTGAGTAATCGGGACGCCGCAGAACCTGAATATTTCAATAGCCTCCTCCGGTGGAGGAATACGGAATCCAGACTTTAGGCAACTCTCAGAGAGTGTCATGTAACCCGTGGGCGGATTCTGAACGCGCTCCTCCGCCCCTGGAATCTTAACCTCGACATTCGGAGGCAATCCGAACCGCTTGCGCCACACCTCGATTCGCGCACCGTCTAGAGAAGAGCGTAGACGCATCGGCCTCGATTGGCCGCCCCGCTTCGAAGCCTGCAAGGAAAAGCAAACGCGCATAAGAACGAGCGCTAAAAGGCGATCGTATCAAAAAATCTGAAATATTGCAAGCTACCTACCCGCGCACCAAGCGCGCGAGCATGAAACAGTCCCGCGCAAAGGCGCCGTACGCGCGCAGGAGCCCGCGCGCAGGCACCCACGCGCAGGAACGCGCGGCTCGGCATCCGCGCACGGGAGCGCGCAGCGCGGCACCCGCGCACCGGAGCGCGCAGCACGGCACCCGCGCGCGCTGACGCGCGGGAACAGCACCCGCGCGTCCCGCGTGCGGGAATAGCGCCCGCGCGCGGGAACAGCGCCCGCGCGCGGGAACAGCGCCCGCGCGCGGGAACAGCGCCCGCGCGCGGGAACAGCGCCCGCGCGCCCCGCTTGCAGCACGGCACCCGCGCGCGCGGGCGCGCGGGAACAGCACCCGCGCGTCCCGCGCGCAGAGGCTGCCCGCGCGCGCAGGCGCGCGCAGCGCGCCGCCCGCGCGCGCAGAGGCCGCCCGCGCGCGCAAGCGCGCGCAACACGCCGCCCGCGTGCGCAGGAGCGCGCAGCGCGCCACCCGCGCACACAGGGGCCGCGCCCGCCCGCGGGGGCGCGTTCGCCGGGCGCCCCGCTGCCGGCTCCGGCCGGACGCAAGCGCGCCCGGGCACCGCCCTTTCGACCGCTCCGCCCGCTCGCCCTCCCGTCCGCCGCTGGCCGTTTGTTCCCTCCGCTCCTATTTCAAAAAAGCAGAAAGCAAAATCAACTTACCCCAGCCATCGTTCAGCGCGTCCTGCCGAGTTAACGACCGGATCCGCCACACAAACGTTCAAAAAACCCTCCCACTCCTTCACAAGTTCTGGACTCCGACGGTTTTGGGGGGCTTATGATGGGTACTCATGATAAGAGTCTCATATTTATAAAGGTGTCTGACGGAAATGTTCATAAAAGGCAACAAATATTTCCAAAAGACGGGTCGTTTCCAAAGACAGATCGTTTCCAAGGGCGGATTATTTCCAAAAAACTCTCCCCGTCCGAAATTGGCAGGAAAAGCAAGGCGCGCAAAACCTCCGCGGACACGACGGAGTTTCTCCCTCCCGTTGCGGGAGGGATCCTCGCCCCCACGCCACGCCCCCTGGGGGTGCGGCCAAACCGCACCCCGCGAGGGGTGCGGCCAAGCCGCACCCCACGCGGGGTGCGGCCAAACCGCACCCCGCGAGGGGTGCGGCCAAGCCGCACCCCACGCGGGGTGCGGCCTTGGCCGCACCCCCTTAGGGTGCGGCCTTGGCCGCGCCCCCTTTGGGGTGCGGCCGCGCCGCACCCCCTTGGGGTGCGGCCTTGGCGCACCCTATACGGGGTGCGGCCAAGCCGCACCCCATACGGGGTGCGGCCAAGCCGCACCCCCTCGGGGTGCGGTCAAAGTCGCCCCCTCTTGGGTGCGCCCATGTCGCACCCCCTCGGGATGCGGGCGCGCCGCACTCCCTTGGAGTTCGACCGCGTCGCCCTCCTCTCCCCGCGCGAGGTACGGCCGCCCGCCTCTCCTTCTTTCCCGGCAGAGGGGACTTGCGGGAAGCCCTCACAGGCGTACTTTTCATCAGGAACATCACACCGTTATTTTCTCCTTAAGGGCGCGGCTTGCCGTTCCACTATTCACACAGGAACACCTCGAGGCGTAACCAAGACGCCCTCGCATCTTGTCGCGCACTTGAAACACTTCAGCGCTAGCACGCGCTCAGAGCGTTTCTGAGCGCGATCAGGAAACCTTCTCACATTCTGTCTTTCCGGCTTCTCACTCTCTGGGTTTCCGGCTTCTCACTTTTTGTCTTTCCGGCTTCTCACTCTCTGGGTTTCCGGCTTCTCATTTTTGTCTTTCAGGCTTCTCACTTTTCAGGAACGGCCAGTCGCCTTTTTCACCTCCAACGGAACTGCCCGAACTGCCCAAGCTGCCCAAGCTGCCCGAGGGGCAAGGTGGTCATTTGCGAAAAATGGCAATCCGAGGGCCCCGAACCGGAGAATATGATTCGTCCACCGAGCATTTATGGAAACGGCAAACGGCGAGATTACCGGACTACCCCCGGCCAAAGCTATAAAAAGGGGCCTGGGGCTTCATTTGAGGGGATCTTGACTTCTGGACCCGGGAGAGCTCCTTGCAGACTTTTGCGGAATTCTCCTTCAGCGCTTGAAGATCTCCTTCGGGACTTGAAGATCTTCATCATCCAGAAAGGCGACCGGCGTTCTCAGAAGGGAAAGACGACTGGTCTTCTCACTTCCGAAAGGCGACTAGCAATCTCAGAAGGTAAAGGCGACTGGCTTTCTCACTTCCGAAAGGCGACCAGCGTTCTCAGAAGGGAAAGGCGACTGGCCTTCTCACTTCCGAAAGGCGACTAGCAATCTCAGAAGGGAAAGGCGACTGGCTTTCTCACTTCCGAAAGGCGACAAGCATTCTCAGAAGGAAAAGGCGACTTGCCTTCTCACTTCCGAAAGGCGACAAACATTCTCAGAAGGAAAAGGCGACTAGCCTTCTCACTTCCGAAAGGCGACAAGCATTCTCAGAAGAAAAAGGCGACTAGCCTCCTCACTTCCGAAAGGCGACCAGCATTCTCAGAAGGAAAAGGCGACTAGCCGTCTCACTTCCGAAAGGCGACTAGCATTCTCAGAAGAGAAAAAGACTTAGTTTTTCCGAGAGGTGGCCTGTCACCCGCGGAGCTCGTTCTCTCTCTCTCTCAAAATATTGTAACGAGCAGCGGCCTGTCACGCTCAAGTTCTAGTTTCCAAGTTGTAACCCCCAGAAGATAGTGAAGTTTGGTCGGCACAGCTCCGGCCGCGTGGTTTTTTACCCTTTCCAGGTTTTCCACGTTAAAAAGTCCCAGTGTACTCAACAAATCTCTAATTGACTGTTTGCGCGCTTAGTTCGCTCACGAGCTAAGGTGGTTCAAGTGAACCGGTCTACCACGAGCCCTAAGCGTTCCGAAAGGAATCTATCAATTTTGTTCGTTTGTTAGATAAAATTAATCTTAGAATTATGCGCGCTAGAGCAAAAAACGTGCGCCCGGGCAAAAAAGTGCGCGTTCCAGCGAAAAATGAGTGCCCATGCGAAAAATGCGCGTCTGAACGAACAAGTGCCTGGGCGAAAAACGTGCGCACATGCGAAAAATGCGCGCCCAGGCGAAAAAGTGTGCGCCCGGGCGAAAAATGAGCACCCGAGCTACAAATGCGCGCTCGAGGGAAAACACTCGCCGATGTGAAAAATAAGCGTTGTGGCGAAAAATGCGCGCTCGGACGAAAAAAGTGCGCCCAGGCAAAAAATGAGCTCAATGCGAAAAACGTGCTCCCGGGTGAAAAACGGGTGCAAGAGCGAAAAAATGCACGCCCGTGCGAAAAAAGCGGCTGGGCGAAAAAAGCGTGACCGGGCAAAAAATGCACGCCCAGGCGAAAAAAACAAGCGCCCGGGTGAAAAATGCACGCCTAGGCGAAAAAATGCGCTGAGCAAAATGTTGGAAATATTGTCCTTCAATGTTTCCTAGATTTGAAGATGCACCACATACAATGCTAAGTGCATATTGTATTTGATAAGTCTTTTTGTCTCATGATTATACAAGCCTATCTTCAAATTAAGTGTTGACTAATACACTGTATTGATCAGCTGAGATAACAGTCTGATCTCAGCTGAGTCGCTGAGACGCAGCTGTTTAGTCGCTGAGAAGGAGTTTATCTCAGCTGAGCTGCATATAGAGGAAACTGCTAAGAAGAATAGATGTCTCAGCGGATCCGCTGAGACGCAGGTTAATTATGCCGCTGAGAGTGAATCCTGTCTCAGCCCATCCGCTGAGACAGATTCAAATATGAATGTTATCAGGCGGGCTCCATTTTGGCGCAAGTGTCAATAAAGCAAGATATTATTTTCTATTCTTGTCCATACTGTGACTAGGCATTGCTTAGAGCCTTTGCAGATTGCAGAAGGTAAAAAAGTGAATCTTAGGTCAATAAAACAGTAAGCTTGCACATTTGATAAAGAGAGAGATTGATGGCGACAAAGAGCAAGCTCAACCTGTTGTTCTTGCTGGTAAAAGCTTAGAAGAACAAGTGGATCTTTTCCTTCAGCTGAAGAGGAAGATCAAGTGGAGCAGTATTAAAGCCTTAGCTATCTCTGCTCAAGACTGCATCTGCTGTGATACTACTTCAGATGACCCAAAGCTGAAGGTATGTATATATATTATCTTATGTTGTAGAAACATAATATCTTTCAACTATGTAAGAACATAGTGTTCTGAGTGTGTATGACTATAAGCCTGAGTTTGTAGGGTTGTCTGCCTGAGTGTAGGGCTGTGTGCCTGATTGTAGGGTTGTGAGCCTGAGTGTAGGGTTGTGCTCCCAGCCTGAGGTAGGGTTTCTTGATAGGCCTGAGGTAGGTGACTAGGAGAGTCATTGAGTTGTAGGAGTTGGAGAACTCTGAGGTAGGGCAGTTGGCCTGAGGTAAGGTTGTAAAGTAAACCTGAGAAATCCTGAGAGATTTGAGTTGTAAGCTCTTTGAGCTGAGTGGTTGGAGGAGTTTGCCTTGTTTAACACACTGTTAGAAAGGTGTAGAGGGAAAGTGGACTACACATAGACAAACTGTCTTGGGGAACTACTATACATAACTGTGTGTTTTCTCTGTGCTTTATTCTAACTTACTAAAACTTCCAAAAGCAGTCTACAAAAGTAGAAAAAGCAAAGGAACCTATTCACCCCCCTCCAAGTGAGTTAGACTACTACTAAGTAAACTATCAAGTGGTATCAAAGCTAGGTTGGTCAAAAAGGACTTAACAGCCTGACCAGATCCTACCTGGTGTAGTCTACTACTACTTCATGGGTGCCCCTGGAGTTCATAAGGAGTTGGGCTCCATGAAGCTGCCCATATGTAGGAAATAATCATTTGGCATATAAAAGCAAAGTGTGAGGCTATTTATGGAAGCCTCAGACCCTAGGATCTACATCACTGTGAAGGATGGTCCTTTTGTCTTCCAAAAAGCCTCCACCATAGATCCAACTCTACAAGTGGCCAAGACCTATGCTAAAATGACAAAGGATGAAATTGCACTTGCAACTATGGATAAAAGAGCTCAGAATATCATAGTAAGTGCAATTGGTGATTCCACCTTCCAAAAGTTGGTGCACTGTGAGACAACCAAGGAAATGTAGGATACCCTCATTGTGTACATGGAGGGTACTGCAGAAGTGAGGGATGATAGGAAATCCCCCGTCAACCAAGAGTATAAAGACTTCAGGCAGCACAATTTGGAAAGCATAGCTCTATGATATGAAAGGTTCTTTATGTAACATCCCCCAAACAACTAGACCCCTAGAGTAGTTTTTTCATGACTAGGTCATGATAAAACCCTAGGAAGCTTGAAGAGACCACTTGGCCTTAGCCAAGAAGAAGGAAACCGCAGTGGTCTGCAAATAGCAATTTCTAGTTAACAAGCATAGGGTTGGACTTAAAGGACTCACCTTGACCCTTTGACCCCACCATAGCATACCTAGTGCTTTAGGGGTCCCAGAGCACTAAGGACCCATTAGGGTCAATTAAATATGCCAAATTGATCAAAGTCAACCCTAAACCCAAATTGGTCAAAGTAACCTAATTAGGGTCAATTGACCTCCACCATGCCAAATTGACCTTGCCCCCTACCCTTATAAGGATATTAGGGACCCAATGGACTAAAAACCCTCATCATGGGGCCACCAATTTGGCCAATTTGACCTAAGTCAACTCTGGCCCTGTTTTGGTCAAACCAACACCTTTTGGATAAATTGGCCCAATTGGGGCACCACCATGCCTCAACCAACTTTGGGTGATGTAAAGGGACTCAAGACACACCACTTGGACTAGTCAACCCATCAGTTGACCAAGTCAACACCTCAAGTCAACACTTGGTCAACCTTGCCCAAAAAGAGGGGAAAATGCTAACTCAAGCTCAATCCACTTGGGCTAGGCCCAATTGAAGTGACACTCTAGCCTCATGAGGCTGAAATTACATGGAATGCCATCCAATTTCTGGAGGGGGTGACTAGGAGAGAGAAATTGGGAGTTTTCCCCAATTTGAAGAGGGAGAAAGAGAGGATTAATGGCATTCATGGCCAAGGGAGGCCAATTGATCTCCCAATTGATGGGGATTCATCTCCTATGGCTGTTACAATAAGTTTAGGAGTTTTTCCAGCCCTCAAGGTGGCTGAATTCAATGGATTTCACCATGGCCGAAAATTAGGTTTGATGGTCATTAATGGTTTTCAAGGTTGTAACCTCCCCCTCTCCCAATTGATGCCTTTAACACCTTCAAAAGACTGAGAGGAGTGAAACCCCCAACATTCCAGAATAAATCATGCACCTTAGTCTCAGATCGGCATGACATCCAAGCTCCAAGGTCGGCCATGGTGATGGGCCAAACGGCAAGGCTTCAAGGCTCCATGAAGGTCTGGTTCTTCTCCTCTTCTCTAATGGATAGATCCACATCTATTGCTTGCAAGGTTTAAGGCCAATTGGCCCTAGATCATGTGGCTGAAAACTCAATTTTTGAAGGTAATTTTCCTTGCCTAAACCGCCGGTTCCGGCCACCACCGTCCGGCCAACACCTCCAATCGTCGGCCACCACCTTAAGGAAGGTGGTGGTGGCATTGGCCGGGCGGGGAGGAGCATGGGTGGCCGAGAAAACCAAGGTAGATAGGATACTGGTCGGGTAAATCTCCACCGTCGGCTGGAGGAGGAAGATGAATGGATGCCCCACGTTTTTGCTTCAAGATCTGTGCAAGATCTTATGTATTAAATGATATATGTTGCATTTCTGTCACAGTTTTTGCTGTACATAGATTAGTTTATTAAAAATACTTAGGCAATTGCTGAATAGTCGATCTGAGTTCAGAGAAAATAGATAACTGATCCTTCAGAGATTGTTAAACTGGAGAAGAAATTCGTCGACCTGAAGGCTTAGTTCGTCGAACTGAAAGTTGAGTTCGTCGAACTGAATCTGGAGTTCGTCGAACTGAATTAATTCGTCGAACACAATCTGGAGTTCGTCGAACTGAATCTGGAGTTCGTCGAACTGAATCTGGAGTTCGTCGAACACAATCTGGAGTTCGTCGAACTGAATCTGGAGTTCGTCGAACTGAATTAATTCGTCGAACACAATCTGGAGTTCGTCGAACTGAATCTTGAGTTCGTCGAACTGAGAGATAATCTGCTGAACTTGCTGGAGAACTGAATTCGTCGAGCTGAGAAGCAATTTCGTCGAACTGAAGCATGACGTTCGTCGAACGCAGCACGGATTTTGTCGAATGCGGATTGAAGTTCGTCGAACGCAGAGACTTGGAATTTTCCTAGGTTCTATCTACTCAGCACACTTTAAACCTTGACCCTTAGACTATACAATGGGGTGAACTTAGTCCTGATTAGCAGATAGTGATCCTAGCCCAAATCAGTAATAGGGTTGTTCCAACATATTTTGTCACACTTCCTGCAGAATTTTATTTTAATTATTAAAAATACTAGGACCCCTCTGAAAGTGAGGTTAGATCTTATATTTACTCTAGAGGGGGGGGGGGGGGGGGGGGGGGGGGGGTTGAATAGAGTATTAAAAACTTTTCCCTTAATTTTATTGTGGATTTAAAATAGTGTTATATATGTGTATAGCAGAGTGATTTATAAAAACTAAATAAAGAAAACAAATCAGCACAGCACAACACATAGAAAATCACACACAGAGGACACAAGGATTTTTATAGTAGTTCCCCAATAAACCTGGGTATGTCTACTCTTCTACTTGGTAGGATCCACTAGGTTTTTGATCAGGTGCCATATCACCAAGGGTTTTTTGTTCAGGTGTCCACACACGAAGTGAGCTTTTGATCAGGTGCTCTAACCAAACCACTGGTTTTTGATCAGGTGCCCTGCCACTAAGGAGTTAACTTTTGAAGGGAGTTAGAACCCTATACAAGATGGGGTAAAGAAGGGTTTGAATGTTCTTCTCTGTCAATATTCTGAGAGAAGACTCTAGTGAATGTTGATGCAGAAAAGCTCCCTCTGTCTGATATGAAATTGTTTGATAGTAGATGGCTGGAAGCTTTCTTTTGAATGAAATGATCTTCCTGTAGCTTATTAATCTGGAAGAATAAGTTCTTCAGATTTTTTGTTGCTCTTGAAGATCTGATCCTGCAGCAGATGACTGAGAGAGTAGAGTTGATGATGTTCTCAGTGAATGAGTGCTGCTTGAGGAAGAAGATGAAGATCTGTGTAGCTTTTTTTTCTTTCTTTCTTCCTGCTGTAACTTTTTCTGTCGGCTATATTGCTATTCTGTATTGCTGTTGTGTAATTAACTGTAATATGTTCTGTATATTCTATTCTATAATAATCCTGCAAATCTTCTTTCCTTATTCCACTTTTGAAATCTCTGACAGATTTGAAATTCAAATCCCTTATTTTAAGGAATAAAATATGCTGAAGATATAAGTACTGTACTGTAGATCTGACGACTTGAGTTCTGCGTTCGATGAACGGCTCTCTGCGTTCGACGAACACGCCCTTTGTGCCTTCTCAGCTGCTCCTTCTCTGGTCTCGTCTCAGCGGTCGGCGAACTGAGTTCTGCGTTCGACGAACGTCACTCTGCGTTCGATGAACACGCCCTTTGTGCCTTCTCAGCGGCTCCTTCTCTGGTCTCGTCTCAGCGGTCGACGAACTGAGTTTTGCGTTCGACGAACGACAGTCTGCGTTCAACGAACGGTAGTCTGCGTTCGACGAACACGCTGATTCGTGCGTTCGATGAACTTGCCAGCTGAGACAATTTCTTCATCAACTTAGGAGAAGATTTCTCCTAACCTTAGGTCTTGATTAACCCTTTCTCTTGAGTCACCTAAGCCTGTTTAACTTACAAAAACAAAGCTTTATCAAATACAATATGTACTTAGTATTGGAAGTGATGCCTCTTCAAATCAAGGGAACATTGAGGGCAATATTCCCAACAATTCCTTAGCATACTTGGATTGTGATATGAATATGCCATGTGCAGTTTGCTTCACTTGAAGACTAAGGAAGTATGATAACTCACCCATACTACTCATTTCAAATTTAGATTGCATCAGGTTAGAAAACCTTTTGCATAGATTTGAATCAGTAGAGCCAAAGATAATATCATCTACATATATTTGAACTTGTAGAGTTTGATTTTTATATATCCTGAAAATTAGGATTTTATCTAATATGCCTCTACAGAAATTGTTCTCCAAAAGAAAACTAGTTAAGGTCTCATACCATGCTCTGGGAGCTTGTTTGAGACCATAAAGAGCTTTATTAAGCTTAAATACATAGGAGGAGTGAGTTGGAGAGATGAAACCTGGTGGTTGTTCCACATAGACTTCTTCTTTGATGTCTCCATTAAGAAATGCACTCTTCACATCCATCTGATATACCTTGAATTTCTTGAATGCAGCAAAGGACAGAAAAATCCTGATAGCTTCAAGTCTTGCAACAGGAGCAAAGGTCTGATCATTGTCTGTTCCTTCTTCCTGTGAATATCCTTGAGCTACCAATCTTGCTTTGTTTCTGACTATGTTGCCTTGATCATCAAGCTTGTTCCTGAAGACCCACTTGGTGCCAATAACTGGATGGTCTTTTGGTCTTGGACCCAAATCCCAAACCTTGTTCCTTTCAAATTGGTTGATCTCCTCTTGCATTGCAAGAATCCAGTTTGGATCTTGTTCTGCATCTTTTATGGTTTGAGGGTCAACTTGTGATAGGAAACAAGTGTGCATCTGATTTTGATGTAGTTGATGCCTTGTTTGAACACCTGCTGAAATATCACCAATGACTTGGGATATTGGATGATCTCTAACTATGATGTGATCAATAGTTGGAGTTGGTTCAACATTGATATCCACTTGGGGAATTTGTTAAGCTGTCACTTGATTTAAACTGGTAGCAAGATCTGGATGATCTTCTTCTTCACTGTCTTCAAGATTTTGAGTTGATGGAAGTAGTGATTCTTCTTTCTGTAGATCTAGTCCATTAAGCTCTTCACATAGAGCTGGTACCTGCAAAATATTTTTGGTAGAGGTGGTGTTCCTCTCCTCAATTAACATGTTAGTCTCATCAAAAGATACATGCGTGGACTCTTCTATCTTAAGAGTAGATTTGTTGTAAACTCTATATGCCTTACTAGAAAGAGAATATTCAAGGAAAATGCCTTCAGCAGCTTTTGCTTCAAACTTCCTGAGACACTTCTGATCATTGTTATGCACATAGCATTTACAGCAAAATATCTTAAAATAGTTAACCTTAGACCTTTTATTCTTAAGTAATTCATAGGGAGTTTTGCCCTTAAGTTTATGTATCAGGCTTCTATTCAACACATAATTTGCTGTGTTCACTGCCTCTGCCCAAAAGGAGAGTGGCAAGTGAGCATCATCAAGTAATGTAGTTGTTGATTCAATAAGGGTTCTATTTTTCCTTTCAGCTACCCCATTTTGTTGAGGAGTTCTAGGAGCAGAGAAACACTGCCTTATCCCTTCTTTTCCACAGAATTCTCACATCAGAAGAGGCTCAAACTCAGCGCCATGATCAGAAGAACACTGAAGGTTTCAGACTTGTTCCTAAGAAAGAACACCCAAGTGAATCTTGAGAAGTCATCTACAATACCTAGAGAGTAATGCTTCCTTCCTAGGTTTTGTATTGCAGTAGGTCCAAAAAGGTCCAAATGCAGCAAATATAAAATCCTAGGTGAATCACTCTTGGATAAAGATTTAAAACTACTTCTAGTCTGCTTACCTAATTGACAAGCCATGCAGAGTCCTTCCTTCTTGTATGAACCAGAAGGCAGTCCTCTAACAAGATTGTCCTTAAAAAGCTTAGAGATAGTTCTAAGGTTAATATGTCCAAGCCTTTTATGTCATAATTCATTTGTTTTACTTATAGAATTGAATAAGCAAATATCAGAATTGGCAGAGTCAAAGTTGACTAAATAAATATTTCCATGTCTAATACCAGATAATACAGTAATATTTTTATTATTGGTAATAAGACATAAGAAATGATTGAAAGTTACCTGATAACCTTCATCACATAACTGGCTTATGCTTATGAGGTTGTGCTTCAGACCCTTGACATAGGCTACTTCTTTGAAAGTCACTGCTCCAACTTTGATCTGTCCATAGCCTTTGGTTTGTCCACAGTTGGAGTCTCCAAAGATCACCTTGGGTACAAGCTTTGCCTTGTAGTTGTTCAGGTTGGCCTTGTTTCCTGTCATGTGTTTTGAACAGCCACTATCCAAATACCATTGTTCATTCTTGCTTGGATAGCGGTATACCTGTAAAACAGAAAAATAAACTAGTTGTTTTTGACCCAGACTACCTTGGGTCTTTTTGTATTACCACAAAAATCTGAAATAAAAGACATTTCAGGTTGGTCCTTATAACCTTGTGGATGATATCTCCTTGGAGGTATTATCCATTCAGTGAAAGGATTGTTAGTATGTGAAGAATAAGAATTGTTCAGATTTTTTGTATGATTTCCGTTCGACGAACTGGGCTGAGTTCGTCGATCGCCGTTCGACGAATGGACATGCTTTCGTCGAGCGCCGTTCGAATAATGACTATACTGGAAATCTGTCTTCAGAGATCGTCGATCTCTGCTCGACGAAGTGAATTCATTTCGTCGAGCTCCGTTCGACGAATTCTGCTGAATTCCTTTATTCTTGACAGCCTTACTTGAAATGTTTTTATTTGCATCTACAACCTCTTTGCTCTTAGCAAAAATGAATTTTATAGGTGTAGACAGTATGCTTTTCTTAATCAGAGGTGGATCACTTGATGATGCACCCAAGCCTAGTTTGCCACTTAATCTGGCATTTACTGTGCTTGTAATGTCCATCAATTTGATGCTTCTCCCATTTAGGGATTCTTCAAATTTCTTGGCATCAGATAGTTTATTCTCAATGAGAATAATTTGCTCTCTAGAGGCAGCCAATTCTTTCTTAAGAATAGCATTATCTTCACTTAATTTGTTCATTTCAGCTAGCTTATTTCTGAGAGAGATTATTTCCTTCTCAGATTTGATTAAGTCTAAGCAAAGAACTTTGAATTCATCTTTGAATCCAACTGAATTGAAATCAAAATTAGAGATTACCTGATCAGCATCATTTTTAGCTTCTGATTCTGATTCTTCTTCATCTGAGTTGTTTGATGAGGCATTGATAGCCATCATGCAGAAATTCTTCTCTTCTTCATCATCTTCATCATCAGAAGAGCTGGATGAAGATGCACTTACTGACTCACTGCTTGAGTCAAAAATGGCCATCAGGCACTGGTCATTCTCCTTTGATTATTCTTCATCATCAGAAGAACTGGATGAAGATTCTGACTTAGTTTCACTCCATGTTTCTGCTACAAATCCTCTTCCTTTGTGTTTGTGCTTGTGGGAGGAAGACTTGCTGGAGTGTCTTTTATCTTCCTTTTCTTTTCACTTCTCCTTCTTCTGATTCTCTAGACAGTCTGGCAGAATGTGTCCAGGTTTCCTGCATCCATAACAAATAATTTTTTTAGGATTTGACTTGTCATACCTTGGCTTTTCCCTTGATCTGGAGTCTTTCTTTCTGAAGTCCTTCTTAGCCATCTTGTAGAACCTTTTGGCTAAAAGGCTCATGAACTCCTCATCTCTTGGAGCCTTTTCTTCTTCTTCAGCTTGAAAAGCTATGCTTCTCTCCTTCTTGGATGTTGGAGATGAAGTAGATTGCTCAGCTTCCCTGGATTTGATAAGCTGCTCATAGGATTTGAGTTAGCCTAATAAGCTCTCAGTTGAGATCTCATTAAGGCTTCTGGCTTCCTTGATTGGCCAGATCCTAGAGTCCCATATGCTGTGGAAGCACATAAGGATCTTATCATTGATCTCAGTGATGGAGATCACTTTGTCCAAGGTCTTCAGCTCATTGATTATTAGGCTGAGCCTGTTATACATGTCAGCCACTGTCTCAGATTCTCCCTTTTTGAAATTCTCATATTGAGAAATAAGGTGGGATCTTCTGTCCTTTCTTTCATCAGCTGATCCTTCAACCATATTGTTGAGAGAAATCCAAATTTCTCTTGCTGAGGTGCAATCCACCACTTTCTGAAAAATTTCATCAGACATTGTTTGTGCCAGAATGTTCGTAGCTTTGGCATTTGCACTTCTTTGCATTTTTTGGACTTCATTCCACTCAGGAGGTGGAACAACATTGTTGTTAGTTGTGGTTTCAGCACTTGTTGCTGCTGTAGGTGTTGGAG
Source organism: Dactylorhiza incarnata (assembly GCA_033032865.1). Taxonomy (NCBI): domain Eukaryota; kingdom Viridiplantae; phylum Streptophyta; class Magnoliopsida; order Asparagales; family Orchidaceae; genus Dactylorhiza; species Dactylorhiza incarnata. Next base: position 17,411 of record JAWHQI010000681.1, on the reverse strand, counting down.
GCCCTGTCAAAATAACATTAAAAATTTCTTCATCAATAGAATTCATGTACAACCTAATCCTTGCCTTCCACAGTGCAAACTTACTGAGATTGCACATAGGAGGTCTTGTGCTAGAATATTCTTTTTTCTGTGCCATGAGTTTTTAACAGAAAAATAAAATAAAACTCTAAAATAAATTTCAGATCTAATTGATCTTTATGATTCAGGTATTAGCTTGTATATAAAATCAACTACCCTCTGATACCAATTGAAAGTGAGGTTAGATCTTAGATTTACTCTAGAGCAGGGGGGGGGGGAGGGTGAATAGAGTATTAAAAACTTTTCCCTTAATTTTATTGTGGATTTAAAATAGTGTTATATATATGTGTATAGCAGAGTGATTTATAAAAACTAAATAAAGAAAACAAATCAGCACATCACAGCACACAGAAAATCACACATAGAGGACACAAGGATTTTTATAGTAGTTCCCCAATAAACCTGGGTACGTCTACTCTTCTACCACACTTGGTAGGATCCACTAGGTTTTTGATCAGGTGCCCTATCACCAAGGGTTTTTTGTTCAGGTGTCCACACACCAAGTGAGCTTTTGATCAGGTGCTCTAACCAAACCACAGGTTTTGATCAGGTGCCCTGCCACCAAGGAGTTAACTTTTGAAGGGAGTTAGAACCTTGTACAAGAGGGGGTAAAGAAGGGTTTGAATATTCTTCTCTGTCAATATTCTGAGAGAAGACTCTAGTGGACGTTGATGTAGAAAAGCTCTCTCTGTCTGATATGAAATTGTTTGACAGTAGATGGCTGGAAGCTTTCTTTTGAATGAAATGATCTTCCTGTAGCTGATTAATATGGAAGAATAAGTTCTTCAGATTTTTGTTGCTCTTGAAGATCTGATCTTGCAGCAGATGACTGAGAGAGTAGAGTTGATGATGTTCTCAGTGAATGAGTGCTGCTTGAGGAAGAAGATGAAGATCTGTGTAGCTTTTTTTTCTTTCTTTCTTCCTGCTGTAACTTTTTCTGTCGGCTGTATTGCTATTCTGTATTGTTGCTGCGTAATTAACTGTAATATGTTCTGTATATTCTATTCTGTAGTAATTCTGCAAATCTTCTTTTCTTATTCCCCTTTTGAAATCTCTGACAAATTTGAAATTCATATCCCTTATTTTAAGGAATAAAATATGCTGAAGATATAAGTACTGTATTGTAGATCTGATACGCCGCTTATCTTTTTCCTTTTCCATGAAGTGTCCTTTTCCGCTAAATGTCAACGGTTATAATCTTGGAATAATAAAAGAAATATATTAACCTTACTTGTCAGGATGAATAGAGCCGTTGCAGAAGATGATCTGAGTTCAGAGAACAGAATAATATAATATGCCTGAAATAAATCTGCTGTCATTTAATTCGTCGATCTCAACAAATTTCGTCGATCTCAAGATTTTCGCCGAACACAATTTTTAGTTCGTCGACCTCAAATGAATTTGGCTGGAAGAATTAAATTAGTTGAGCTGAGAATATATTTCGTCGATCTGAACATCTGATACTTATTCTTCGAACGCAGAGCTGAGTTCGTCGAACTGAAGAATTCGTCGATCACTGAACTGAGCAAATTTCATCGACTGCTGAGACTGGATAATTTCATCGATCGCTGAGCCGCTGAGCCGCTGAGATTGAAGATCGTCGACCGTTGGGAGCAAGCCATTCGTCAAACGTAGAGTGTAAGCCGTTCGTCGAACGCAGAGAGCAAGTCGTTTGTCGAACGCAGATAGCATTTCGTCGAACGCAGAACCTGAATATTTTCTTGAGTTCTAACAGCCTAAAACCTTGACCCATAGACTATACATTGGGGTCAACTCAGTCCTAATCAGCAGATAGTGATCCTAGCCCAAATCAGTAATAGGGTTATTGTATGACCTTGGTAAAAATCTCAGCCCAATTGGGACTGATTTGGTTGGGTAATTTGTCAACCCAAGTTAGGTCAAATTGGGTCAAAATTAGGGCATGGTGTTTATCTTGGGGTATGGTGGTCAAAACTCATCACCATGAGTTGAAACCTTGGCCACTGATTTAGGATCCCTAAAACACCTTCATGAGTAAGATGGGGTGGTGTAGAGGTGGATATGCCCTAGGACCCTAGATTTACCCCTTGGGGTGCATATAGAACCTTGTGAAGGCCATGTAGTCAAAAGCCCTAGAATGGCCATGAAATTTATGATATATGTTCATGGGTGTGATTATGCTCTAGGGAATTTTGAGAGAATTTTAGGAGTACTTATTTCCCCTAAATTAGGTCATAACCCCTTTAGGAAAATTTCTTATAAGAGACATTTACATGTTCAAATTGACATGGATGGTGATAAAACCTTGGTAGTGCCTTTATATTCATGTGATGGACCTCTGGTAATTTTTGTGAAATTAATTAGGTGATTTAGCCAGCAGTTCATTTAAAAGGCACTTATTTTACATTAATCTTAAGAAATATAATTAAGGGTCTAAAACTCTCTGGAAAAATGTGCAACTTAGTGATAGGACATTTCAGAGCCCTAGGAATCTCTATAAATTTTTATATAATTTTTGGAGATTGTTATATGTAGACTACTTCACAACATGCTCACATTAGGATTTCTTTGGAATATTTATTTAAGTGGTTAGTATGCCTTTATAAATTCTAAAATTTGGCCTGAGAACTTTTCTGATCAATATAAATGTCTGGTAATATTCCCATAATTTTTGGACAAGTATTGTTGGTGGTTGCTTATTTAATTTCTAATTTTGGTTAAATATTCAATATTATAATTAGAGGACAATTCCTGATTGTAAAATTGTGACACTCTGGATTTACTGTTATTTGGGTATAATAGATTTATCATAATTTTATGAGAGTCATATCATAAGAATCCCTTACACTTCATGCTCATATTCATACTTGACAAATATTGGAGAAATTTAAATAAATGCTAAAATGTCAAGGAAAATTATGAATCTCTGGAGTTAGTCTTATAATGTCATGATAGCCCTCTAGTAATAATCTTGTGTCATGCATGAGGATGAATATTTGGAGTACTTCTACTTATTAGCTTCATATAGTCAGTTTGGCCTGCGTATTGCAAAAATGTGAAATTTGGGTATTTAGGGGCCTACCAAGTGGAAGTGGCATGTAGTTGGTGTACATGGTCAGGTTGAATAGATTGAAGGTCACCAAAAGGAGTTTAGATGATGAGGGTGTGCTTGGTGAGTTAAGGGTAAAGTTGTGCTCGGGATTGTTGAAAGATCGTCTTTCCCGTGGGGAGTCATAAAATACTTAGGGTAATCCAAGTGTAATGATAGGAAGAGTATTCTTATGGGTAGATACCAATAACACTAAATGCATTGAGAAAGGGAGCCTTGGGGTGTCATCCTAGTATAGTTCCTAGTACCGTAGCGAGCTCCTTACAGGGTAAACCTCGGTAAGTCCAAGATTAACCATAAATTATAGGGATAAGTTGATGTACATGACTAACTTAATAACGCACACACCCACACCCCGTGGTTACGGTAGGTTAGTTGGTTTGGTTTTACGAGCGGTTGGCTCGTGGTTGAAGTAGCAGACTAGTTAGTCCGGTGAGCTTGTGACTCAGTAATGCTTATTGGTACGGACGGGTTGGTCCGGCAAGCCGTTGGCTCAGAAGGTTATGATGACGGGCAGGTTAGCCCGGGGAGTTTATGGCTCGGGATATAGTAGAACTTGTTTGCATGTGCATGAAGGTGGTGGGTCTTTGGTATTGGACGGTCGTTCACACCGACGTTAATACGTTGACTCGGCAAGTGTGGACATTGCACTTAGCCATGAAAGTCTGGTGGTCCATCCAGTAAGAGTATGCAGATGCTCCGCAGTTTTGCGTTGAGGCGTACGATATGTCTAGGTTAGGTAGTGTGAATACCAACCTAGAGGTGGGCGAGGCCCAACCCACCGCTTCCGTTTGGCACTACGAGAGTATCCTGGGAGTCTTGCTAGCTCCAAAAAGGGGGAACTAAAGGTCTGTGCGCATAGAGTCGAAGTGTGTGAGTTGCACTTGTGTGAACATAGCATAAACTGCATAACTCTGCATGTCATGGCATAAGCATTGCATTTGAACCCCTACCCCTATCGTATAAATTGGTTATAGGACTTTTTATATGATAGGCCCTGCTAAACGACCCCTTGGTCTATAGGTTTGTATGGGCATTCCTATAAATCAACGGTTACTTTTATATTATATACTTGTCTTTACTTACTGCTCTTTAATTGCTCTTTACCATGCTTTATATTACTGCTTCAATTATTTAGATGCACAAGTGTAGTTGCAGACATTTCCTATAGACAAGATCCGTCGTCATATGCTTTGTTGTATATCCCTTGTTGTCCTCCGCTTCATCCTCCCACATGGTGCCTAGGAGCGATTGGGGGTGGGGTGGGGAACACAAGGCTTAGTCTTTTTGACTAACGGTCGGTGGACCATACCATTTTAGGGGATCGAGGAGACACAGCAGCACCAGAGGCCGGTTCAGATGGAGGCGGGCCAGTCTAGTATAGGAGCACGAGTTTCAGGATCAGTGAGTGATTAGTAGTTAGCTTCCGCGAGTGATCTTGTAGTGAGGATATGATGTACAGGGCATGAGCCCTTTATTATTGTAACTTTGTTATTTCAGTTATACCATGTGGACATTTATACATATAACATGTGATTTGTGGACTTGAACTTATATTGTTCATTTATACTTTTCTTCTTCTGTGATCGATATGGCCGGCAGGATCAGCGTTTTGTATTGGCGACCCTACCGAGTGATGGTGTCACTGCAAAGCGACTGTTCTGGGCATAAGACCCAGGTTTTCAAAAGAAAAAATGGGGTCTTACAAACTGGTATCAGAGGAAACCTCGATCCGAAAAAAAGAAGTCCACAAACCCTGTGCCACCCCCCGCGAGTTTAGTTTGAGGACAAACTAAGCAGTGGGAGCAATGGTGTGCCCATATGAGAAATCACATGGAAAAGTCCACTTTTAACTGAATCTTTTTAACCAAAAACTCCTTACGAGTGCCAACTTCTCTTTTGTATCCTGCGGCAAACCCTGCCCCCAGCAGGGAATACCTCCGGCTACAAATTTCTCTTTAGATATTCCCTTAGTCAACGAGTTAGATTTAAACTCTACTAGGACACATGACTTACCATGACAATTTATACCATGCCCTAGTCTGAAATAGACTGTAGGTATAAGTTTGATTAAGATACAAGGATACCCCAAAGAGGTTAGAGGAGGAGCTTAATACGGGAACCTAAGCCATAAACTCGGATGTCCCTACTTCACATACCAAAGATTATCCAAACTGATAGGACTACCTTAAGGAGATTCGCACATAAGCAGAATGGTAGGGGACTCGTAGACTCAACCATTGTATCAGTGACATGATTATATTGAGACAACCACCACGACAAACACTGAGGGTCGGATAAGAATTCAAGTTCAGAAGAGACCCGTTTGGGATTGGGACACATGTTGACCCTGATAAGGTTGTCGTAAAGAGGACCTTGAAGAGTCTAAAGTATAGAGTATATCAACAAGTTTCAAGATAGAACCCCAAGTCTAAAGTTGTATGCCCTAAGGATTGTTTGCATACCTAGGACGAATATAACATAGTGATATTGAAGATACTTAGCCCAAAATGGATAGTGGCTTATCTTTTGTTTATTGGGGCTTACTTTTTGCTTATTGGGCAAATTGGTTACTGACTTGGGTTTCCCCTTAGATTTAATTTTAAAAAATGTTGGGTCGCGAACATAATAATTTTTAAAGTCGATCTTATTCGATGTTACTCGGGCAAGGATGAGATAGTGTAAAAGTAGGTCTGGAATGATGATCAGAAGTATTACCACGACAATGAAAGGACATCGTAGATCAAGCAACGACTTAACCTTAGTTGAATAATTGGAAATGTAAAGTCGCCAGGATTAATCACTTAGGGATGCCGATGTCCCATTCTAGAAGTTATGGACGGAAACTAGGCTATACAAGTCGTAGTTATATTTGAGGTTCTTGTGACTTGGGGCATTCAGAAGTGATTAACTCATGACTTGTTAAAAATCACGCCCTATTCTGGTAGAAAATTTTAACTACGATAACAATCCTCAAACCTTGGAAGCCAAGATGATGAATAACCGGAGATCTAAAATGATGAATTATTGGATTTAGAATATAAAATTTAAGGTTGCTATGGTAAGAACGATCTAATTCTTACCTTGCTTTGGAACATCGAGGATAGATTGACCAAGGTAGCTAGGGTCACCCCGGGCTGGAACGACGCTCCCATGGGTGTTTGATGGGATTTGATGAGATGTTTGTCCATTATCGTGGTGTACCCAGGACGATCGTGTCAGATCGGGATGAACAGTTTATGTCTAAAGAGTGAAGATCAGTCCAGGCTTATCTCGGCTCTTGGTTGACGTTCAACACAACTTTCCACCCTCAGAGGGACGGAGGCACAAGACTCCACTATCTTGGATCCAGGATGAGGATCCCAAAGGAACTCGGCTCGGAATTTATGGAGGACATAGATACCCAGGTGCGACTGATTCGAGTTAGGATGCTGGAGGCCAGAGCAGCCAGGTCAGGTATTACGATGCGTGGTATTGTTAGGTAGAGTTCTAGGTTGGAGACCGGGTGTTCCGTAAGATACGTCTGATGCAGGGAGTCTTGCGGGTTTGCAGGCGGAAGAAGCTCAGTCTGAGATAGATGGGGCTCTACAGGATGCTAGAGTGGATCAGCCTGTTGGCTTATAGACTGGAGTTGCCGCCAGAGTTAGCGGGATTGCACGACGTCTTCAATGTCTCCTCCTTTAGGAGAGCTCTACTACGGCCGGGGCAGTGGATTTATACTATAGATGACCCAGTAGCCTCCGATCGATTGATTCACTTGGAGTCGGTCAGGATAGACGACACTGAGATGAGAGCCTTGCGGCGCAAGGAGGTCCCGCTGGTCAAGGTCCTGTGGAGAAATCATGGATAAGAGAAGCTTATCAGGGGACCACTAGAACTGATGTAGCAGAAGTATCCGGAGCTTTTGCTTCAGGAATAATTAGTCTCTTATGGGATGTTACATACAATCACTTGCAGTAGAAACCTCGCAGGCCTAACCTGAATTCAGAGACGAAATTATTTTTTTGTTTATTGGGATTTGTAACATCCCCCAAACAACTAGACCCCTAGAGTGGTTTTTTCATGCTTAGGTCATGACAAAACCCTAGGAAGCTTGAAGAGACCACTTGGCCTTAGCCAAGAAGAAGGAAACCTCAGTGGCCTGCAAATAGCAATTTCCAGTTAACAAGCATAGGGTTGGACTTAAGTGCCTCACCTTGACCCTTTGACCCCACCATAGCATACCTAGCCCTTTATGGGTCCACTTAGAGCACTAAGGACCCATTGGGGTCAACCAAATATGCCAAATTGATCAAAGTCAACCCTAAACCCAAATTGGTCAAAGTAACCTAATTAGGGTCAATTGACCTTCACCATGCCAAATTGACCTTGTCCTTACCATTATAAGGATATTAGGGACCCAATGGACTAAAAACCCTCATCATGGGTCCACCAATTTGGCCAATTTGACCTAAGTCAATTGTAGCCCTGTTTTGGTCAAACCAATACCTTTTGGATAAATTGACCCAATTGGGCCACCACCATGCCTCAACCAACTTTGGGTGATGTCAAGGGACTCAAGACACACCACTTGGACCAGTCAACCTATCAGTTGACCAAGTCAACACTTGGTCAACCTTGCCCAAAAATAGGGGAAAAGGCTAACTCAAGCTAAATCCACTTGGTCTAGGCCCAATTGAAGTGACACTCTAGCCTCATGAGGCTGAAATTACATGGAATGTCATCCAATTTCTGGAGTGGGTGACTAGGAGAGAGAAATTGGGAGTTTCCCCCAATTTGAAGAGAGATAAAGAGAGGATTAATGGCATTCATGGCCAAGGGAGGCCAATTGATCTCCCAATTGATGGGGATTCATCTCCTATGGCTGTTACAATAATTTTAGGAGTTTTTCCAGCCATCAAGGAGGCTGACTTCAATGGATTTCACCATGGCCGAGAATTAGGTTTGATGGCCATTAATGGTTTTCAAGGTTGTAACCTCCCCCTCTCCCAATTGATGCCTTTAACACCTTCAAAAGACTGAGAGAACTGAAACCCCCAACATTCCAGAAGAAATCATGCATCCTAGTCTCAGATCGGCATGGCAACCAAGCTCCAAGGTCGGCCATGGTGATGGGCCAAACGGCAAGGCTTCAAGGCTCCATGAAGGTCTGGTTCTTCTCCTCTTCTCTAATGGATAGATCCACATCTATTGTTTGCAAGGTTTAAGGCCAATTGGCCCTAGATCATATGGCTGAAAACTCCATTTTTGGAGGTAATTTTCCTTGCCTAAACCGCCGGTTCCGGCCACCACCGGCCGGCCAACACCTCCTATCGCCGGCCACCACCTCAAGGAAGGTGGTGGTGGCATTGGCCGTCCAGGGAGGGGCGTGGGTGGCCGAGAAAACCAAGGTAGATAGGCTACAGGTCGGGTAAATCTCCACCGTCGGCTGGAGGAGGAAGATGAATGGATGCCCCACGTTTTTGCTTCAAGATCTGTGCAAGATCTTATGTATTAAATGATATATGTTGCATTTTCTGTCACAGTTTTTGTTGTACATAGATTAGTTTATTAAAAATACTTAGGCCATTGATGAGTAGTTGATCTGAGTTCAGAGAAAATAGATAACTGATCCTTCAGAGATTGTTAAGCTGGAGATGAAATTCGTCGAGCTGAAGGCTGAGTTCGTCGAACTGAAAGTTGAGTTCGTCGAACTGAATCTGGAGTTTATCGAACTGAATTAATTCGTCGAACACAATCTGGAGTTTTTCGAACTGAATATAGAGTTTGTCGAACAGAATTAATTCGTCGAACACAATCTGGAGTTCGTCGAACTGAATCTGGTGTTCGTCGAACTGAGAGATAATCTGTTGAACTGGCTGGAGAACTGAATTCGTCGAGCTGAGAAGCAATTTCGTCGAACTGAAGCATGAAGTTCGTCGAACGCAGAACGGATTTCGTCGAACGCAGATTGAAGTTCGTCAAACGCAGAGACTTGGAATTTTCCTAGGTTCTATCTACACAGACACACTTTAAACCTTGACCCTTAGACTATAAAATGAGGTCAACTTAGTCCTGATCAGCAGATAGTGATCCTAGTCCAAATTAGTAATATGGCTGTTCCAACACATTTTGTCACACTTCCTGCAGAATTTTATTTTAATTACTAAAAATACTAGGACCCCTCCAATGCCCTCCAAATTTTGGTGGGTGCTCCTTGGGGTTATTGTATGACCTTGGTAAAAATCTCAGCCCAATTGGGACTGATTTGGTTGGGTAATTTGTCAACCCAAGTTAGGTCAAATTGGGTCAAAATTAGGGCATGTTGTTTATCTTGGGGTATGGTGGTCAAAACTCATCACCATGAGTTGAAACCTTGGCCACTAGTTTAGGATCCCCTAAAACACCTTCATGAGTAAGATGGGGTGGTGTAGAGGTGGATATACCCTAGGACCCTAGATTTACCCCTTGGGGTGCATATAGAACCTTGTGAAGGCCATGTGGTCAAAAGCCCTAGAATGGCCATGGAATTTAGGATATATGTTCGTGGGGTGTGATTATGGTCTAGGGAATTTTGAGAGAATTTTAGGAGTACTTATTTCCCCTAAATTAGGTCATAACCCCTTTAGGGAAATTTCTTATAAGAGACATTTACATGTTCAAATGGCCTTGGATGGTGATGAAACCTTGGTAGTGCCTTTATATTCATGTGATGGACCTCTGGTAATTTTTGTGAAATTAATTAGGTGATTTAACCAGCACTTAATTTACAAGGCACTTATTTTACCTTAATCTTAAGAAATATAATTATGGGTCTAAAACTCTCTGGAAAAACGTGCAACTTGGTGATAGGACATTTCAGAGCACTAGGAATCTCTGTAAATTTTATATAATTTTTGGAGATTGTTATCAGTAGGCTACTTCACAACATGCTCACATTAAGATTTCCTTGCAATATTTATTTAAGTGGTTAGTATGCCTTTATAAATTCTAAAATTTGGCCTGAGAACTTTTCTGATCAATATAAATGTCTGGTAATATTCCCATAAATTTTGGACAAGTATTATTGGTGGTTGCTTCTTTTATTTCTAATTTTCGTTAAATATTCAATATTATAATTAGAGGACAATTCCTGATTGTAAAATTGTGACACTCTGAATTTACTGTTATTTGGGCATGATAGATTTATCATAATTTTATGAGAGACATATCATAAGAATCCCTTACACTTCATGCTCATATTCATACTTGGCAAATATTGGAGAAATTTAAATAAATGCTAAAATATTAAGGAAAATTATGAATCTCTGGAGTTAGTCTTATAATGCCATGATAGCCCTCTAGTAATAACCTTGTGTCATGAGGATGAATATTTGGAGTACTTCTACTTATTAGCTTTATATAGTTAGTTTGGTCCGTGTATAGTAAAAATGTGAAACTTGGGTATTAGGGGCCTACCAAGTGGAAGTGGCATGTAGTTGGTGTACATGTTCAGGTTGAAGAGATTGAAAGTCACCAAAAGGAGTTTAGGTGATGAGGGTGTGCTTGGTGAGTTAAGGGTAAAGTTGTGCTCGGGATTGACGAAAGATCGTCTTTCCCGTGGGGAGTCATAAAATACTTAGGGTAATCCAAGTGTAATGATAGGAAGAGTATTCTTATGGGTAGATACCAATAACACTAAATTCCTTGAGAAAGGGAGCCTTGGGGTGTCATCCCAGTATAGTTCCTAGTACCATAGCGAGTCCCTTACAGGGTAAACCTCGGGAAGTCCAAGATTAACCATAAATTGTAGGGATAAGTTGATGTACAAGACTAACATAATAACGCACACACCCACACCCCGTGGTTACAGTAGGTTAGTTGGTTTGGTTTTACGAGCGGTAGGCTCGTGGTTGAAGCAGCAGACTAGTTAATCCGGTGAGCTTGTGACCCAGTAATGCTTATTGGTATGGACGGGTTGGTCCAGCAAGCCGTTGGCTCGGAAGGTTATGATGACAGGCAGGTTAGCCCGGGGAGTTTATGGCTCGGGATATAGTAGAACATGTTTGCATGTGCATGAAGGTGGTGGGTCTTCGGTATTGGATAGTCGTTCACACCGACGTCAATACGTTGACTCGGCAAGTGTGGAATTTGCACTTAACCATGAAAGCCTGGTGGTCCAGCCAGTAAGAGTACGCAGATGCTCCTCGGTTTTGCGTTGAGGCGTACGATAGGTCTAGGTTAGGTAGTGTGAATACCAACCTAGAGGTGGGCGAGGCCCAACCCACCACTTCCGTTTGCCACTACGGGAGTATCCTGGGAGTCTTACTAGCTCCAAAAAGGGGGAACTAAAGGTCTGCGCGCATAGAGTCGATGTACAACCCTCATTCTCCGAGGGTAGGTCCATTCAAAGCCACGTAGGCTGAAGTCAAGGTCGAAAGGTCAGCACAGAAGTCAGCAGTCCAAGATACAAGACAACTCAGCCAGCAGGAGCAAGGGGCGAGCTGGGCGAGCAAGGGGCGAGCTGGGCGAGCAAGGCGCGAGTTGGGCGAGCAAGGCGCGAGCTGGGCGAGCAAGGCGCGAGCTGGGCGAGCAAGGCGCGAGCTGGGAGAGCAAGGCGCGAGCTGGGCGAGCAAGGCGCGAGCTGGGCGAGCAAGGCGCGAGCTGGGCGAGCAAGGCGCGAGCTGGGCAAGCAAGGGGCGAGCTGGGCAAGCAAGGCGCGAGCTGGGCGAGCAGAGGAGAGCAGGGGAGAGCAGCGACGAGCTTGGGCGAGTATCTCGCGAGTATGGGCGTGTATCTCGCGAGTATGGGCGAGTAGCCCTTGTAACTCGCGAGTTTAGGCAGTATACTCGCATGTACCCCCCCCCCCCCCCCCCCCCTTAGGATTTCTCTATAAATAGACCCCCAGGGGTACTAGAAATGGCACTTTTGGAAGTGGTCGAGGTCCCCCCAAGCTGGATACTCGCCAAATCCATGCCCGTCTAGTACCTCGCCCAGCTTTTGGTTACGGAGGGGAAGTTTCTCCCAAACTTCCGGATATGTGGTGGGACCTCCATGCTGGAGCACTTGGGGTGTGCTTATAGTCATTTTCTCTCTCCTATTCTAGCTATCCGAGCCGTGGAGTTGGACCGCAGGATCAGTAACCTCGGGCTGCATTGATCCGAATTTTGGAGCCAGGATTTTCCTGGCTTCAACACTTTGGTGCGGTGAGCGTGGATCGTAGTCGGAGGAAGAAATTTTTGCGAGAAGGCTTCATGGCTTAAAGTGGCGAGATGGAGGCCAAAGGCAGTAACTCGCGAGCATTCGACAAGTTAGTCGAGTTCCAAATGGCGACATCCTGAAGGCGAGTTCCAGATGGCGACATCCTCAGGCGAGTTCCAAGATGGCGGGAAGACGAGCGCATGATTGGCGAATTCCATACTTGCCCACAGGTGAGTTCCATACTCGCCCACAGGCGAGTTCTAGTCGCAGGGAGGCGAGACCGTGATAGGTGAGTCCATGCTGGCGGGATCTCTACTCGCCATAGGCAAGTACCTGCAGGCGAGATCCAGAGATAAGTTCAGACCAGTGACTTTACTCGGAAGAGAGGCGAGCTTCCTGGGTAGTGGCGAGATCCTTCCTTACTCGCCGTAGGCGAGCTTCCTTGTTACTCGGCATAGGCGACTTCACGTGGGCGACGAATATCAAATTTGGCGAGATCCTTCCTTACTCGCCCTCCTTACTCGCCCATAGGCGAGCTTCCTCGATACTCGGCATAGGCGACTTCACGCGGGCGACGAACATCAAATTTGGCGAGATCCTTCCTTAGTCGCCCATATGCGAGTTCATGCAGACGACTTTTTGCAGGCGAGCGAGCTTCTTCAATACTCGGCTATTGGCGAGATCTTTCCTTACTCACCCATAGGCGAGATCTCTACTTGCGAGGGTGAGTTCTCTACTCGGAAGGTGAGAACCTGATGCCTAGTTCAAGAGTGGCGAGTTCCTGAAGGGCGATTTCAAGGTCTGGCGAGTATGGAATTACTCACCCAAGGTTTTTGCGTAGGTCTCCAAGTTGATGCTCGGCGAACTCCTAGTCGCGATGGACTACTTCAACAACCTACTCGCAAGGTCTCCAAGTTGATGTTCGGCGAGCTCCTAATCACGATGGTCTTCTTCAGCAACCTACTCGCGAGGTCTCCAAGTTGATGCTCGGCGACCTCCTAGTCGCGATGGTTTTCAAAGGTGGTGTTCCGCGAGCTCCTACTCGCGATGATCTTCATCAAGGGCTTACATTCCACGAGGATGCTAACTCGTGATGTCTTCAAGGTGGTGTTCCGCGAGCTTCTACTCGCGATGATCTTCATGAAGGACTTATGTTCCACGAGGATGCTGACTCGTGACGTCTTCAAGCTTGGTATTCCGCGAGGATGCTGACTCGTGACGTCTTCAAGGTGGTGTTCCGCGAGCTCCTACTCGCGATGATCTTCATGAAGGACTTATGTTCCACGAGGATGTTGACTCGTGACGTCTTCAAGTTTGGTATTCCGCGAGGATTCTGACTCGTGACGTCTTCAAGGTGGTGTTCCGCGAGCTCCTACTCGCGATGATCTTCATCAAGGGCTTACATTCCACGAGGATGCTGACTCGTGACGTCTTCAAGCTTGGTATTCCACGAGGATGCTGACTCGTGACGTCTTCAAGGTGGTGTTCCGCGAGCTCCTACTCGCGATGATCTTCATGAAGGACTTATGTTCCACGAGGATGTTGACTCGTGACGTCTTCAAGCTTGGTATTCCGCGAGGATGCTGACTCATGACGTCTTCAAGGTGGTGTTCCGCGAGCTCCTACTCGCGATGATCTTCATAAAGGTCTTACATTCCACGAGGATGCTGACTCGTGACGTCTTCAAGGTGGTGTTCCGCGAGCTTCTACTCGCGATGATCTTCATGAAGGACTTATGTTTCACGAGAATGTTTACTCGTGACATCTTCAAGCTTGGTATTCCGCAAGCTCCTTACTCCCGATGATCTCCTTCCGTCGGCTATGATCCATGAGGGGTCTTACTCATAAGGTGTCCTAGTTGGTATCCCCGATGCTATGTTCTTACTCATATAGTCTTCAAGTTGATATCCCTCACCTCCCTGAAACATGGGAGATTGTGAGTCTTTTGTCTCTTTCAGCTAAGCGTTTTCAAAAGAAAGAAAGAAAGCAGGTGAAGTTGATCTCCACGGCAGGTTGGGAAACGGGCCTCCGACTTGATTCTCGTAAAACCCAGAGCGGATGATGGGACAATGTCTCGGTTGTGCGTTCCCTTAAGTCCAAGCCTCTGCAATGACGACCGAGATCAGCTCCCCCCTGCATGTTGGTCGGGGTTCCCACCGACTGCATTTCTGATCCGACTGGGGAGATTATCAGGAAGAAGTCTGGACGCCGACCTCCCAATTTGACGAAAAGATGATCGACTTAACCGATCAGGGGACCCTTGAATAAAGGTGTCGTGTACCCTCGAGGGCTAAAAGCCCGTAACAAAGCGATCTATTTCTGATTATCTCCTCCAATCGTGTGAGTTAATGTGCTTAGGTGTGCTTAACTCCCCGTTTAATTGTTGAGCAACAGGAAACAGGTTGGGTCGGCGTTCAACACCCAAGTAGGATGGAGACCTTGGGATGGTGTGTTCCTTGGAAGGTGGTCCATTGGAACCTCCCCGACAGTCATTCCCTACTGTGTCGATCTCTTCAACAGCATCAACAAGAGCAGTAGGATGGAGACCTCGGGATGGTGTGTTCCTTGGAAGGTGCTCCATTGGAACTTCCCCGACAGTCATTCCCTACTGTGTCGATCTCTTCAACAGCATCAACAAGAATAGTAGGATGGAGACCTTGGGATGGTGTGTTCCTTGGAAGGTGCTCCATTGGAACCTCCCCGACAGTCATTCCCTACTGTGTCGATCTCTTCAACAGCATCAACAAGAATAGTAGGATGGAGACCTTGGGATGGTGTGTTCCTTGGAAGGTGCTCCATTGGAACCTCCCCGACAGTCATTCCCTACTGTGTCGATCTCTTCAACAGCATCAACAAGAATAGTAGGATGGAGACCTTGGGATGGTGTGTTCCCTTGGAAGGTGCTCCTTTGGAACCACCCCGACAGTCATTCCCTATTGTGTCGATCTCTTCATCAGTATCAAGCACAGGGATACCAGATGAAGTCTTGGGGGTACATGTCTCTAGACCCTTCTTCATATACAGGTGTGAATATGTATGTGCGAGCATGCAGGTGCGAGTATGCAGGGGCAAGCAGACAGGTGCGCGTAGCTATGTGCGAGCAAGGACCCCCCGAGCATCATTTGCCCCCTCCGGGTTTCTCCACCTCTAGTTGAGCTCGGCTCCTAGAACGTGTCGACCTTGTATCCGCTTCCAGTTGAGCTCGGCTCCTGCGAGGTGTCGACCTTCTCTCCACCTCTAGTTGAGCTCGGCTCCTAGAGGTGTCGACCTCGTATCCGCCTCTAGTTGAGCTCGGCTCCTAGAAGGTGTCGACCTTGTATCCGCCTCTAGTGGAGCTGGGCTCCTAGAAGGTGTCGACCTTCTCTCCACCTCTAATTGAGCTCGGCTCCTAGAAGGTGTCGACCTTGTATCCGCCTCTAGTGGAGCTGGGCTCCTAGAAGGTGTCGACCTCATATCCGCCTCTAGTTGAGCTCGGCTCCTAGAAGGTGTCGACCTTATATCCGCCTCCAGTTGAGCTCGGCTCCTGTGAAGTGACGACCTCTCTTCCGCTTCCAGTTGAGCTAGGCTCCTGTGAGGTGTCGACCTTTTCTCCTCCCCCAGTTGAGCCCGGCTCCTGTGAGGTGTCGACCTTTTCTGGAGGCGAGGAAGTCCTCAACCTCGGCGACTGCGCGAGCAGGCGTCCGAAAAGGCGACAGCAAGCCCAGGAGGTCGGCCTTGTCAGCAGCAGCTTCCTCGGCAATACTACGCGACATCTTGAAGAGAGATCAAAAAAGCCTTGCCATCAGAGAACCCTCCCCCTCTATGTATAGAGCCAAGGCGACAAAAGCGAGATGCTGACTATAGACCAAATACTCGCCAGAAAGGCAGCTCGTCGAATAATGGTTGGATGATTCTTTCCGAGCAACTATGTTACTCGCAAAGAGCGGGGATTATGCACAACCCTCATTCTCCGAGGGTAGGCCCATTCAAAGCCACGTAGGCTGAAGTCAAGGTCAAAAGGTCAGCACAGAAGCCGGCAGTTCAATACACAAGTCAACTCAGCCAGCAGGAGCAAGGGGTGAGCTGGGCGAGCAAGGGGCGAGCTGGGCAAGCAAGGCGGGAGCTGGGCGAGCAAGGTGCGAGCTGGGCGAGCAAGGCGCGAGCTGGGAGAGCAAGGCGCGAGCTGGGCGAGCAAGGCGCGAGCTGGGCGAGCAAGGGGCGAGCTGGGCGAGCAGGCGCGAGCTGGGCGAGCAGAGGGGAGCAGGTGCGAGCAGCGACGAGCTTGGGCGAGTATCTCGCGAGTATGGGCGAGTATCTCGCGAGTATGTGATAGAGAAATTTGTATTCTCCAATCTATACTCGATTAAGGCAAGTGTACCTATCGAAATATAGCATAGGATATAAAATATATCAAGGTCGTATAAAAACTCGGGGCAGACAACTACTATTACTCACAACGATTCTATTATCCTACCATACGATTTGGTTGATGATTTTGAGAATTTTTAAATTAAACTACGAGATTACTTAAACGGAAATTCAGATGAGAAAATTGGCGTTCGATCAAAGAATCACCATGAAAAGAGACGAGAGAGAAATAAAATTTGGTTCTACGATTGCAAAATAATTCTCGACCGTGACGGTTCCGAAAATGAGAGATAGTCTCGCTAGAGCACTAAATCTCCTAACTTATAGATGGTTTGATCAGAATCTCTTCGCAAATCAAACATGTCTAAAGAAGCATTATCGAAGTGAACCGCACTATTGGATTTGACTCTAATATGGAGGATTTACGTCATCCTATCTCTAGGGGTGCGTGCAACTCCTTCCTTCTTTGAGCGATCTTTCAAATCAATGAGTCTCTCGGCTACTATTGTACAACCCCGATATTCGCCGAGTATACTCTCAAAGGCTCATTAGAACATCATGGTAGCATCGACCCATGCAGGAAGAGAGAGACATGCAAGGGAGACGAGCCGTGAAGGAGGAGGCCTCCCGCTTGCCCAGCCCTTGTAGAGGGGCGAGAGAAGGAGGGGTCAGCTCTCCCTCTCGCCCCGCCCCCAGTAGCAAGGGGGCGAGACCCCAGGGGGGGGGGGGGGGGGGGGGG